>JZKD02S2352098.1:279013-306378 GCA_000966675.3 Picea glauca | reverse complement strand
CAAGTTGAGTGGAATTCAAGTCGAATTCAGGAGCAGTGATATTATTGCATCTAGTCGAGTCGATATTCCTTGACAACTTGTATAGGGTTCTAATATGAACTCCTTTCATTAATACCATCACATCTTTGACCATCTTGCATGAATCCTTTTGAAACAGAGTGTGCACTCAAACGTCACTCATCTTACTGATATATATTAGGTTTCTTTCCAAATATAGCATGTGTAGTAAGCATGGACCGGTTCTTTTCCTCCCATCCTGCAGTATCATTCAAACTCTTCCTTGTCCAATAATTTTGGTTGTCGATTCGTCCCCCAATAACACATCATCTCCATCATATTTTTCATACTCACATAACCATTCTCTATGTGGTTTCATATGATAGGATACTCATGATTAGATCATCCAAACACCTTGATCTGATTGTGTACTAGTCGATGCTAAGTACACATCACCTCTCTTATCTGGGGTCATCTTTTTCTTAGTCGACTACTTCTCATCGGATCCCATACTGAATTCCATCACTCTCAATGTACATTCATTTTTGCAATGCCTAGCTTTACCACATTTCCAACATCTTCTTGTCAACTAAACATGGTATTTAGATCTACTCTTCGACTTAGACTTTCTATCAAAGAATTTTCCTTTATCTCTTTCAATCGGTCGACTTCTCACCACTAAATCATCTTTGGTCGATCCTTCCATGTTATTTCTTCTCATTTCTTTTGACAATAGAGAAGCAACCATGTCTTCTAGCACTAGTGTGGTTGTATTACTCCCCATAGCCATGACTAAGCTATCCCAAGAGTCTGGAAAATGAAATAATAGGATAATACACTTCTCCTCTTGAGTGATTTTAATATCCATATATGATAACTAACTTAAAACAATATTAAATGAATTTAAATGATCAGTCACCAAAATTCCATTACTCATTCTCAGAAGATACATTTTCTTTATGAGAAACAACGTATTTACCAGAGA
Source organism: Picea glauca (assembly GCA_000966675.3). NCBI lineage: Eukaryota > Viridiplantae > Streptophyta > Pinopsida > Pinales > Pinaceae > Picea > Picea glauca. Next base: position 305,396 of record JZKD02S2352098.1, on the reverse strand, counting down.
TTTTGACTAGTATAAGCTTCCTAGCTTGTCCCACAGTTTCTTGGCCAAATATTCACTTTATAAATTCAATAGTACTGAATTTGCAAGACAAATCCGAATGGTACTTCTTTCTCTTCTTTCAAGTTTCTCCCATTATTCCATCAACATGCCTGTTGGTTGGGAACTTTGACAGACCGCTTTCCATTGTTCTTGATCTACAGGAAGATATTCCATTTTAAGCTTCCAAAGCTCAAAATTCTGGCCATTGAATTTTTATATCTCTATTCTTGAACTGCTTGCCATTATTTACCATGATCTTTAACATAATTTATGACTTACAACTCTTATTGTACATAGGATTTATCTCTCATATTCAAGATTGGTAAATCAAGATCCGATACACTCATCAAAGTATAACACAACTCTGATACCACTTGTTAGAGATAAACTTTGCTATGATACCATTTGTCAGGAAATGAGATACACTGCCACACTAAACCTAGCAGAAGAGGAGAAGAATTTAATCAAGAACATAAATTACAAAACAGTCACACAGTACACATATATTTTACCCTGGAAACCCAAACCAGTAAAACAAACATTCTTTGAGTGTTTTTCTCTCTTGTTGTCTTATTCAATATGAATAAAAGGTTACATGTCTAACCTTGGTCCACACCTAAGAAACAATCGACATCATACCCTCTTGCCTATGCAAGAACAACCCTATAGCCAATTTGGATTACATATTCATGACCAACAACCTACATCTAAAAATTTCTATAAACATTGGTTGTCTTTCAATTCATTGATTAGCCTTTACAGCCTTACAAAATTCTTCTTTATAGTATTTACAATAAGAAAACCCCCAAATATTAGCGCCCAAAAATGGTTACATATCCATGCATATCATTTTGAATCTCAGGATTTTGTTACAGTCGACTCCATGTCATATTACCAGTCGAATACTAGTCGGCCTTCATTTGGTCTTCAGTCAGTTGCCATATGCCCTCCTATCGACCTCTTGTTTTTTGACCTCTTCGACTTGTTTTCAATGCCTTTATCATGTCAAACTTCCTCGACCTTCGACTTCAACTTTACTCGGTTGACTAACCTTGACCTTTGACTTGTTGTATATCTACCTTGATTCTCGACCTGCTGTCGATACACCTTGACTTAGACCTTCAATCTATCCACCTTGACTAGAATTTCACTTCAAAGAATATAACAACCCAAAAAAAATGACATAAATATTTTCTATGGGAAAAGATTACGAGAGAAAACCCATCTAGAAGGTGGCGTTGCTCTTCTTATTTTCTCTGGTATGCAAATAATGCAAGTACAAAGGATAAGGAATTGTCTATGGAGTTACCTAAGACTCATGGAATGTTAGGCTACTACAAAACATTAAACTCCTCTATTATGCTCTAATTTCTCACTCCTATTTTCTCTACTCATCTATGGAAAAAAATACAATAGTATAGAATGGAACCCCTTCTCCTTTTAGTGTCTTGGTATTTAACATAGACTGATATCCATCCAGGTGTAGGTTTTTGACTTCTTCAACCCTAAATCATGATAGGGTTTTGGACCTTATAGAATATTCTTGAAATTACATATGTGGATAGACCCATATGCATGAGTAATGGGGGATGACAAGGCATCGTCTCATACCATGGTGGTCAACATAGTAAGTCAAATTGAGAGATGCATAATTTTTTCATACAAGCTCTAATTGACACTATTGTTGTTCCATTGGAAAGGTCTTAATGTGTAGAATAGTTTCACAAGGTCCAAGCAATGCTAGGAAATTTTTAACCCCCCAAAATGTCATTTGATGTCTCAAAATAGCCCTAGAAGGTTCTAGACCCTAATTTTCCAAATTGGGACTTGCTAGTAAAATGGCGCTGCGAGTTTATTCCTCCATTTTTTTACACTCTTAAAGGATATAGATAGATGAAAAAACATATAATGATCCAATATGGTTCATACCTTCCCATTCAGGGAGAATTTTGGTCCCCAAAATATTTACTGAATGAGGTGAGAAAATTTTTTTTCTACCTTCTCCCTGGAGTAGCACTTTGCTTTACTTGGAAGTAGTTCTTTCAACCCAATCTACCAAAGGTTAGGATACCCCTATCTTGTAGCTCTAGATAATTTTTGCAAGACTATGTCTTCTACCAACTCTACCTGATCATTTGGTGCTAATTCCTCTATGGAAGGTAGAACCTGCTCCTATTGTTGATCCAACATGGAAGGCTCATAAAGTTTGAGATTCTCCACATTCATTACTTAGTAAATGTGCATTTATGGGGGTATAAAGAGTCTGTAGGTGTTATTTTCCACCTTTTCCAATACCTCAAAAGGACCATATCACAGATCCTTGATATTCTTACCAGGACCTTGTAGCCTTTCCTTACTCAGTTGTAAACATATTATTTCTCCCACTCTAAATGTTTTCTCTATTATGTGCTTGTCATGCCTAGCCTTGTACTTTTCCTATGACTTCTTCAGTGTCTCGTGTACTTTCAAATGGATATGTCTCATCTTATAAACATTTTTTTATACTTTTAGTGCATCTCCTATGAGATCCCACCTTACTCCTCTTTGTTGTCCATATACAACATCTAAGGGTGAAGGTGGAAAATACCGAAAGCAAGTTTCAAAAGGTGACTTACCAGTAGAAGTGTGGACTGCTTTGTTATAAGAGTGTTGTATATAGATCAAATTTTCATCCCAGGTCTTCAGATGTTTCTGATTGTAACCCCTCAAAAGTGGCACCAAATTCATGTTGACTACTTCTATCTGTCCATTTTTCCGTGGATGGAATGTTGTATACCTCTTCAACTTAGTGTCTATCTTCTCCCATAATGTTGTCCAAAATGCAATGTGAAATATGGTATCCCTATCTGAGATGATGCTCCTTGGTATCCCAAAGTGCACCCAAACCTGTTAAAAGAACACTTTTTTTTCTTCCTATCCCTTGATGGTATTTTTACAAGGAATGAGAATGAACATTTTGTTGAACTTATCAACTACCATAAATAAATAGTCATGTCCCTTTCGTTTGTTTGGTAAACCTCCCATAAAATCCATGGAAATTCTTTCCCAAGTTTGAGTGGGTATAGATAAGGGATGGTAGAGAGATTTCTTCCTATTACTGGGCTTGCTGGTAAAACAAAGTATACATCCTATAATATACCATGCTACATCTTCCTAAATTCTAGGACAATACACATACCTTTGTAAATTGACAATTGTCTTCCCAAAACCAAAATGTCATGCAACCTTGGAGGTGTTAGCCTCTCTAATAAGCTGCATCCATTCACCTTCAAGGACACAGAGCTTGTCAATATTGTAGATTAAACCATTCTAAAAATTATAGTTATCCTTTATGTCACCTTATTCTATATGAATTTGTCCCTGTCGCTATTGAAACACCTCCTTGAAGTCCTCATCTTCTGTGTATTCCTTTTTTATGCATTATGGGTAAAAGGCTCCATGTGCATCCAAGTTTCTAAAGCTATAATATGGGATGTGGGTGGCCATGAAAGAATTTATTCCAACTTATTTGTGATACCCTTATTATACTTTATGACTAGATGAAAATGTTGTAAAAACCCCATCCACTTGTAATACCTGGTTTGTTGTTGTTGGAAATTTGGTTGTCATTGATGTAAGCCCTAGAAGAAGTACATATGCCTCTAGAAGAGATGGGTGTATTTGAAGAAGTCTCCAAATTGCCCCCCTTATGGTGTAGCTTTAATAATTCCCCTCATGGGAATATGCATTGAAGAAGTATACAAGAACCCATGAAATTTTGGTTAAGTGGTTAAGTAGTTAAGAAGCCCCAAAGGTGTGGTCATGAAGCCCAAAGTTGATTGAGGAGAAAGAGGGTGAGGGTGAAGGAAATTGAAAATGGATGAAAAAATCCATTGGAATGATAGTTCTTGTCAAGACGTTTCTAATGGTAGGTGGCATTCCACGTGGTTCCTCACGATTGATAAGTTATTCCCTCTTAAAGATGAAGCCCCGAAATAAGTGAAGAAGCCTCAAATATAAGGACAAGAAGTTACAAATCATCCCTAAAATCAATTAAAGGAGAAAATTTGTTGAAAACAAGAAGTTACAGGTCAGCTCAAAGATCAATTAAAAACTTTACTTGGAAAGGTGTAAATACACATCAAGAACCTCTCATTTATTCACCAAGAAAGGATGTGATTTCTTAGCGAAAGCAAAGTAGCAAAGTTGTGTGAAGGAGGGAGTGATTGGAGTTTAATATTGGATAAGGGTTTTTAGAAAACCCTATTTGAGTAGACCCCCATGAATCAAGTATAGAGTGTCCTGCAAGGCCCTCACTAGTTGTCCTGGTATCATCACGCGAGGCCCCGCCTGTTTCTTAGTCTAGCCCCTCGAGGCTGATGAAAGTTTTGAGGGAGGTATTATTATTTATGATGAAGTTGAGGAAGGTATGAATATATGATATCTCATGCACCAGGTTGTTCACATGTTGAAATATATGTTATTCTATATATTTTGAGGCTTGTATCGTGGAGGTTATGGCACATGCTTGAGGCATATCTTGAAGGTATTGGAACATGTTTCAGGTACATCTTGGATATTTTGGCACATGTTTAAGGAAACATTTGAGTATATGTTTTGAGGCATGTTATATTATTTAAGGAACATCTTGGATGTCTTGGCACATGGTTTGATCCATATCATGGTTATTTTGAGCACATGATTTGGAGGATACTCTTGGAGATATTGGAATGATTTTTGTGTGGTTGTATCAGTTTTGATGATGATGATATATTAGTATTAGTGACAACGACATTGACACATTGTTTCTCTTATTTATATTCAAGGGAGGAAGAAACAAGCAAGGAAAGGGAGTTGTATCTTACTTCATGTTGGAGCCTGTAAACTAGGGGGTTGGAGCCTCCTTCACTGGAAATCTAGGGAGTTATAGCTTCCTTCAAGTTGGATCCTGTAAAAAGGAGGTTGGTGTCTCCTTCTAGTTGGTGCTGGAGAATTTTGAAGTTGGTGCTTCCTGTGAATGTAATCTTCTGATATATATAAGAAAACATTATGTGGTTTTCTCCCATTTGGGTTTCCACATAAAATTTTTGTGTACTATGTAATTGTGGTTATATGTTTATGGTATATTGAATGTAATCACAAGTGATAAATTGCTGATATCTTAATTGCTTGCATATTGTGATTAAAAGTGGTAAAAAGTGCCTAATATTGATTCACCCCCCATCTCAGTATTAGTGAATATTCCAATATTTGGTTTCAGAGCAAGATGCTTCAAAAATAGTCTAATTACTGGAAGGTAGATCATGGAGTGCACTAAGAATGGAACACCACTATCTGATGGTCAGAACTATGCCATCAGGAGAAGAATGATGAAAATGTGTTTCTCAAGCACAAGGATTTTATGTATGGAAAGAAGTATTGGACAGATACACGACACCTGCCACTCCCCCAACATATAGAGATGGAAATAAGCTTAGTGAAAACAATTCGAGGGCTAAAAATGTTATTTTGAGTGGCCTAGCTAGTTCAATATATGTCAAGGTTATGCATTGTGACTATGCAAAGGATATTTGGGACAAACTTCAAAATTTTTATGAAGGAGATGCTAAAGTCAAAGGGGACAAGCTTCAAACTTATAGAGGTCAATTTGAACAACTGAAAATGAAGGAAGATGAAGATGTTGTAGCTTATTTCTTGTGAATTTATGAAATTATGAATTATATTAAAGGCTTAAGAGAAGAAAGTAAAGAACCAACAATTGTTCAAAAAGTACTAAGGTCTCTTCCAATGATATTTGACCCTAATATTTCATCCCTGGAAGAAAGAGAAGATCTTGCTACATTGAGCATGGGCGAATTACATGGAATTATTACATCTTATGAAATGAGAACAGAGCATGAAAATCCATCCAAGAAGGAAGCAACTTTCAAAGCATCTAAGAAGACAAGAAAGAATAAGAAAAAGTCAAATTCAAATTGTAGTTGTAGTGATGATTCATATGAAGATGAAGAAATGGCCAACTTCGTAAGGAAGTTGAAGAGAGGAAATGACAAGTACAAAGGTAAGATTCCTTTAAAATGTTTTAATTGTATTAAAATCAATAATTTTTCTACTAAATGTCCTTATTCTAAGAATTCAAAAAGTGATGAAGAAGAAGTTTCAAAGAAATAAAATAAATACCAAAAGGGAAATAAAAGTCTCTACTCAAGAGAAGATAGTTTGATGAGGATGATGATAGTGACAATGAATTAGATAGAGTTCTCTTTATGGCATTGGAAAATAAACAAAGTGATAAATAATATTATGAATAATAAGGTGAAGTAGATCTTGAAGCATAACTAATGAGCACCTTAAGTGAGATAAAGAGAGAAAGGAAGAAAAACAAGTCACTCAAGGAAGAATTGATCAAGCTAAAGCAGGGTTCTCAAAATCCCAACAAAAACTATGAATAAGTCCAGTATATGGTTATAAATATAAAGTTTCAAGTAGAAGAATCCATAAGGATTGAATAAACACTCAAAAACTAGCTGGAAGAAAAGGAGAAAATGAAGGATAGCTTGGAAGCACAAATAGTCTCACTAAGGAATTAAATTTAGAATAAGGACATGCAACAGAACAACACAAAAATGTTGGCTGACATCATCATCATTCAAAGGCCATACCATGACAAGTTTGGACTAGGATACAAAAACATGCATGCTAAGAAGGATTCAAGCTCCATGATGACATAAAATGAAGAAAAACAAAATATGTATGCATAAGTCATCAGAGGTCCCATCAACAAGGAAGAATGAAAGTCTTCAAAGGAGAACATTCAGGAAATGGAGATAACTCAAGGAGAAGATTACAAAAGAGATGCACTACCTAGAATATATAGAACATATAATCAACAATCAACAATGGAGAAAACTCAAGAAGAAGATTATAGAAGAGATGCGCCACCTAGAAGATCCCCCACACTCAAGTAACAAACTATTTTTCTTGGTTTATGTTCGTCCTGTAAATGTTTTTGGCACAAGGATATAAACTGTAGACTCTATGCTAAGAACAGAATAAACTATGAAGTTTACTCTAGAAATAATTCCCTCGGAAAGCCTCATTATTTTGTCTCATTAAATAATGACTTAGAATGCTACAAATGAAACAATTTTGGACACATGGACAAATATTGTAGATTGAATATTATTCCAAAGGAACCAAAGAAATATTTTAAGATTCATGTAAAAGAACCATCGAAGATATGGAGAAGGAAGTAAGATAAACTGGCATTGAAGAATGTTCAATTTCTCTTCAATCTCAAAGCAGAAAAAGTGATTGGTATGTTGACAATGGTTGTTCAAATCATATTGTAGGTGAAAAGGACAAGTTTGTAACTCTAAAAAAAGAAATATATGGATCAATTTTGTTTGACAATGATAACTCAGCCAAAATTATAGGAAAATGCACAATCAATATTGGAAGTAAATATGCCATGGCAGAAAATGTCCTACTTGTTGAAAATATGAAGCATAATCTGCTAAGTGTGAGTGAAATGTGTGACCAGGGACACACACTTCTATGTGACTCAAATAAATGTGATATAAGGAAATAATGATCAGGGAAGTTGGTGGAAACAACAATAAGGACTCCAAACAACATATACATCTTAAATGATATTAGAAACGAAATATGTTGCTTGGGAAAGGAAAATGAAAGTTGTCTTTGGCACAAAAAAATGGGTCATATGAAATTTGAAAATATTTTCAAAATCAACATAAAGGAAACAATAAGAGAAATGTATGAAATTTCAAATCCAACCAATACTTTGTGCAAGCATCGTCAACATGGAAAAAAAACAAGAATTGAGTTCAGAACAAAGGAATACTCTACAAAAAAATCATTGGATATCGTACACGTCGATCTATGCATACCGATGGGAGCAGAAGGGATGAATGGTGAGAAATAATCCATTCTAATTATTGATTATTATACAATAATGACCGAAGTCTGTTTTCTCAAGAAAAATTTAGAGGAATTCAGATGTTTCATGATATTCAAAGAGATGGTTGAAAATGAGATTGATTTGAAAATCAAGTGCTTAAGGTCAGATAATGGAGGTGAGAACACATCAAAATAATTCATGGAATTTTGTGAAGAGAATGGAATAAAAAGATAATTCTCAGTAGCTAGGTAACCTTAGAAAAATGAAGTTATTGAAAGGAAGAACCTAATTGTATAGGAAATGGCCAGAACCATGTTGAAAGATTCCAATTTGGGTGATATCTTTTGGGTACAAGAAGTACATACAGTCGTTCATATATTGAACTGCGGAATGCTTAGAAGTAACAATGACAAGACTCCATATGAAATGTGGAAGGGAAGGATGACAAATTTCAATCACTTTAGAGTGTTTCGAAGAAAAAGTTACATAAAAAGAGAAGATAACAAGATTGGAAAATTTGACTCTCGATTTGATAAAGGCATACTAGTTGGTTACTAAAGAAAAATAAAGGCATACAAATGATACAACCTAAGGCTCAACAAAATGGTGGAAAGCATCACTGTAAATATTGATGAAACAAATGTGTTGAATACCAGAGAAGAAAAAATAAATTCAAAGAAGAAGGAAGAAAATAAGAACTAAAGGAAGAGGAAGTATATCAAGAAAATAAGTAGAAGAACCATAAGAGAAGAAATAAGAAGCAGAGAAAGAAGAAACAAAAGATAATCAAAAATATTTTTAGACACTTGCTAAAACACCTAGCCATCGATTTTAGAATAATCATCCACTAGAGAAAATTATTGGAGATAAAAATGCAGGAATAGAAACCGGAGGAAGCAGACGAGAATGTACACTAGAACAAATACATATAGCACTATTATCCACATTTGAACCAAACAACTTTGAAGAAGCTATCAATGATGAACAATGGATCAATGCCATGGAATAAGAACCAAATCAAATCAAGAAGAATGAGACATGGGAATTGGTTCCAATACATAAGGACAAAAATGTGATTGGTACAAAATGGGTGTTCGGAAATAAACTAAACGAAGATGGACAGGTAACTAGAAACAAGGCAAGGCTAGTATGCAAAGGATGTGATCAAGTTGAAGGAGTATATTTTAAAGAAACATTTACTCGTATTTCCATAATGGAAGCAATCATAATGATATTTGCCTATGTGTTATAGCAAGATTTGCCTCACCATTTCTATCTTGCATAGAGGGCCTTTTTCCATTTCCCTATGTAGACTTATCATCCCTTTTTGATGAATCCAGAGTTAAAAGTATATATTTTTCAACATATATGCTCCCTATCAGCTATACAACAAGCCTATACGTAGGCTGCTCCACTACAACCTGTGTACATTGGGATTTGTGCCAAAAAATACAAAAATGGAGTTGGGTTTCCATGTCATGACAAGAGATCTCTGATCCTTCGCCTTCCATATACTGGAAACGTTCTGACTCAGCCCTTCAGTTTCATTTTGAAGGCTATAAGAGAACAATTTCGAGCCATGGAAAAGAGGAGAAAACATTCAAATTTGAGAGCAAAGTTACTATGGAAAAATTACTTCATATTGAGTTTGCATCCCTTTGTCCCTCAAGTCTAAACACAATGTTCAGCCCCCAAGCTCTTTCCCTATTGTTGAGAGAACCTCATTGTCTCTCTCCTTTGAGCTTGCCTTTGGTGGAGGATTGAAGTGGTGGAGGCCTAGTTGGAAGGAACTTCATTTCTTGGTTTCGAACCGTGCCGACACGAAAGTCTATAATGTTGACACTTATGTTGATCAATTATTAATAGAAATACTCCTTTCCTATCCTATTGGTATCATGCAAATATGTGATAATTATCCATGGGTATGTTTGTAATGTTTATTAATGGATTATTCTATCTAATGTGTTAACCCCTTTACATCATCACTATATACTTTCTTTGTGTTTTTGTTGAGAACTTATTGCAGTTATAAAGCTTTGGGTCGGAGTGCTCAATAGTGGAACATCATCAAACGTGGCATCGAGGTAGGCCTCTTTCTTATCTTGCACATTAGTTTATATAGCATACAATGGAATTGAGTTGGTTTCTGCAGTCATACCTGTCTATTGTGGTTTACCATCTACCATAGAGAGTCTTTCCATCGTAACAAAAATGACGACTCCACTAGGGATAGATCTTCCTTCTAAGGGTTGAAGTACTTTTTCTTCTTGCGTCGCTCTTTTTCCTTTGTGTTTCTTGTCGTATCACTACTTGGCAGATTTTGTTCACTTTGAGTTCGAGTTTTCAGCCTTTTTCCCCTTACATGGCCTTATTTTAAAGCCTGTACGCTCCTTTTGCCTTGACAATTGTGTACACACACGTGCTACCTCTCTGCAAGCTACGTATATACGCACTATTCTCCTGAAAAGTCTTGTATACCACTTTTCCTTGCTTGTTTGCTTGGTTTAGTGACTGTTGGGTGAGTTTTGATGGTTGTTGATCCTTCTTAGGTCTCTGTAGTTCCTATTGAGATTCTCTGGATTGACAAGAAGCCCATTGGGAGTTGAATTTATGGGCGTAGTCTTTCTCATTGTTTTTCATTTTTTGGTTTGTCCTTGAAACCTGAGATGTTTTCTTGGCTTCTTGGTATTCTTCTTGAGTTATTTCGTTTATACACAGTAGAATTTATATATTAGGTTTCTTTTCAGTCCATGCATTTTCTCTTTAATATATTGAAAATACAAAAAAATTGTCATTTTGCATTGGTTAACATTTTTGTCTTTGAACCTTTATCATTAGCTTAGTACATATAGAGAAAGATTGCATTTTACTTCTGAATTGCAGACAAGGATGATTTTAAGGATGAAAATTTATTTTAAAATGTGGAAACCTTGGCAAATATTACTAATCCTTCATAAGCCAAGTTTAAAATGTTTGACGATATTTTTGTAAATTATTCAAATTTATAAGGATTTTGTATAGTTTGTATAAACTTTTGGCGATGTTTAAGGTAAAATAATTTTATTCTATAGAATTTGGGTGAATCATTTTTAGAATAGCAAATCATTTTTGGGGAAAAACCTTGGAAAATTATCCCATAAGAGAAATTTAGCCCCTAAAATCATCCTTGTTTGCAGAGTTGATATTGAAAATTGCACTATTTTTATTACTATATCATTCATTGAAAAGTTAAAGGTATACTTTGCATTATATTCATATTTATCTTTTGCATATTCAGAACATCATGATTTTCGTTTCCATACCCTCTTGAGTAATCATGGCCAATAAAAGTTACTCTTTAAACTAAAATTGATTAGTCACTATTTTATTTCTAGGGTGCATAAACTATCCTAGGATTTAGTGCCTTGGAATAGGATTTTGTGAGTAAACTTTTCCAAGGAAATTAAATCAACATATGTGTCTAAGACAGAGAGTTGATAAGTCCACTGTATAATTGGTAATATCAGGAGGCTCCATTCACACTGGAGTTAATCATGAGTTCGCATGAAGTTATTTGAAGGGATAACCCTTGGATACTCGCCTAGCGTCAACAATATTTCTATGGATTTATTCATATTTGGGGGATCGTTCTAGTACCCATACCTCTGTGAGAGGCAGTGATTTCAAGGTTTTGGGCTTTGCTACGTTGCCCATATGGTGATTCGGACTTATGACTGATCACATGTGCATCAATTATACGATGGTTTATTAGTTGATTGACTTAGGAATCTCATAGGTTACTTGCAAGGGTTATTCTACTTGTATCCTGGGTCATATAGAGGTCAGACAACATACAACCTTTATGGAGGATTACCTCTCCAGGGGGATCTGACTGACTAGTTGTTAAGCCCATGAGGGCCTCTATAACTAATTATGTTACCTCCAAAATTTAGCAGGGAGTCTCAAGTCCCTCTTCGACGAGGCATACCTTCTTTAGTGAGGGAGGCCACTCAACCACTTTAGCCCATTTGCATGCATATTGGTCGTTTGAATTTTTTGTATGCTCTTTGACTACTAGTTGACCTCAGGAGTCTACTTTGGGTTTTTTCATAATGGATTTTTGGCACAGGGGTAGACCCAGGGTTCAACGCTACAACAACGCACCAAAAAAACCCTAGCCACTGACCCTTTCAGTAACACCTGCGAAGAAGATGAAGTCTCACCCGAGGTAGAGGCAAGGGTGGTTGCATGACTCAGGTGTCTGCAACCTTATATGGGACACAAATCTGTGATTATAACACTTAGAAATCATCTAGCATAAGTTATTCATCAATATTCAACCCTCATGATACTTCGTAGACATCACAGAGCATCGCAGTATGTACTTAGATCTAAGATAATTTAGTACTTAGACACAACAAGATCAGATTAAGCACTAAGCATATTACATACTAGAACTAATATTCATTGATATCTTATAAGAACAAAGAATAAATAGATCTATCTAAACACATAAAGCACTTAGCAAAGACAAAGAAAAATGCATCAAGTCAAGGCACAAAGCACAACACACAGATTTACCCCCACCCTGGGGATACGTCCACAGAGTATTCTTCTTTATTAGCTTCAGTTAATCAGGTTACAACACAGAGCCATCTGAATTCCTCTTCNCAAGTTGAGTGGAATTCAAGTCGAATTCAGGAGCAGTGATATTATTGCATCTAGTCGAGTCGATATTCCTTGACAACTTGTATAGGGTTCTAATATGAACTCCTTTCATTAATACCATCACATCTTTGACCATCTTGCATGAATCCTTTTGAAACAGAGTGTGCACTCAAACGTCACTCATCTTACTGATATATATTAGGTTTCTTTCCAAATATAGCATGTGTAGTAAGCATGGACCGGTTCTTTTCCTCCCATCCTGCAGTATCATTCAAACTCTTCCTTGTCCAATAATTTTGGTTGTCGATTCGTCCCCCAATAACACATCATCTCCATCATATTTTTCATACTCACATAACCATTCTCTATGTGGTTTCATATGATAGGATACTCATGATTAGATCATCCAAACACCTTGATCTGATTGTGTACTAGTCGATGCTAAGTACACATCACCTCTCTTATCTGGGGTCATCTTTTTCTTAGTCGACTACTTCTCATCGGATCCCATACTGAATTCCATCACTCTCAATGTACATTCATTTTTGCAATGCCTAGCTTTACCACATTTCCAACATCTTCTTGTCAACTAAACATGGTATTTAGATCTACTCTTCGACTTAGACTTTCTATCAAAGAATTTTCCTTTATCTCTTTCAATCGGTCGACTTCTCACCACTAAATCATCTTTGGTCGATCCTTCCATGTTATTTCTTCTCATTTCTTTTGACAATAGAGAAGCAACCATGTCTTCTAGCACTAGTGTGGTTGTATTACTCCCCATAGCCATGACTAAGCTATCCCAAGAGTCTGGAAAATGAAATAATAGGATAATACACTTCTCCTCTTGAGTGATTTTAATATCCATATATGATAACTAACTTAAAACAATATTAAATGAATTTAAATGATCAGTCACCAAAATTCCATTACTCATTCTCAGAAGATACATTTTCTTTATGAGAAACAACGTATTTACCAGAGATTTTGACTAGTATAAGCTTCCTAGCTTGTCCCACAGTTTCTTGGCCAAATATTCACTTTATAAATTCAATAGTACTGAATTTGCAAGACAAATCCGAATGGTACTTCTTTCTCTTCTTTCAAGTTTCTCCCATTATTCCATCAACATGCCTGTTGGTTGGGAACTTTGACAGACCGCTTTCCATTGTTCTTGATCTACAGGAAGATATTCCATTTTAAGCTTCCAAAGCTCAAAATTCTGGCCATTGAATTTTTATATCTCTATTCTTGAACTGCTTGCCATTATTTACCATGATCTTTAACATAATTTATGACTTACAACTCTTATTGTACATAGGATTTATCTCTCATATTCAAGATTGGTAAATCAAGATCCGATACACTCATCAAAGTATAACACAACTCTGATACCACTTGTTAGAGATAAACTTTGCTATGATACCATTTGTCAGGAAATGAGATACACTGCCACACTAAACCTAGCAGAAGAGGAGAAGAATTTAATCAAGAACATAAATTACAAAACAGTCACACAGTACACATATATTTTACCCTGGAAACCCAAACCAGTAAAACAAACATTCTTTGAGTGTTTTTCTCTCTTGTTGTCTTATTCAATATGAATAAAAGGTTACATGTCTAACCTTGGTCCACACCTAAGAAACAATCGACATCATACCCTCTTGCCTATGCAAGAACAACCCTATAGCCAATTTGGATTACATATTCATGACCAACAACCTACATCTAAAAATTTCTATAAACATTGGTTGTCTTTCAATTCATTGATTAGCCTTTACAGCCTTACAAAATTCTTCTTTATAGTATTTACAATAAGAAAACCCCCAAATATTAGCGCCCAAAAATGGTTACATATCCATGCATATCATTTTGAATCTCAGGATTTTGTTACAGTCGACTCCATGTCATATTACCAGTCGAATACTAGTCGGCCTTCATTTGGTCTTCAGTCAGTTGCCATATGCCCTCCTATCGACCTCTTGTTTTTTGACCTCTTCGACTTGTTTTCAATGCCTTTATCATGTCAAACTTCCTCGACCTTCGACTTCAACTTTACTCGGTTGACTAACCTTGACCTTTGACTTGTTGTATATCTACCTTGATTCTCGACCTGCTGTCGATACACCTTGACTTAGACCTTCAATCTATCCACCTTGACTAGAATTTCACTTCAAAGAATATAACAACCCAAAAAAAATGACATAAATATTTTCTATGGGAAAAGATTACGAGAGAAAACCCATCTAGAAGGTGGCGTTGCTCTTCTTATTTTCTCTGGTATGCAAATAATGCAAGTACAAAGGATAAGGAATTGTCTATGGAGTTACCTAAGACTCATGGAATGTTAGGCTACTACAAAACATTAAACTCCTCTATTATGCTCTAATTTCTCACTCCTATTTTCTCTACTCATCTATGGAAAAAAATACAATAGTATAGAATGGAACCCCTTCTCCTTTTAGTGTCTTGGTATTTAACATAGACTGATATCCATCCAGGTGTAGGTTTTTGACTTCTTCAACCCTAAATCATGATAGGGTTTTGGACCTTATAGAATATTCTTGAAATTACATATGTGGATAGACCCATATGCATGAGTAATGGGGGATGACAAGGCATCGTCTCATACCATGGTGGTCAACATAGTAAGTCAAATTGAGAGATGCATAATTTTTTCATACAAGCTCTAATTGACACTATTGTTGTTCCATTGGAAAGGTCTTAATGTGTAGAATAGTTTCACAAGGTCCAAGCAATGCTAGGAAATTTTTAACCCCCCAAAATGTCATTTGATGTCTCAAAATAGCCCTAGAAGGTTCTAGACCCTAATTTTCCAAATTGGGACTTGCTAGTAAAATGGCGCTGCGAGTTTATTCCTCCATTTTTTTACACTCTTAAAGGATATAGATAGATGAAAAAACATATAATGATCCAATATGGTTCATACCTTCCCATTCAGGGAGAATTTTGGTCCCCAAAATATTTACTGAATGAGGTGAGAAAATTTTTTTTCTACCTTCTCCCTGGAGTAGCACTTTGCTTTACTTGGAAGTAGTTCTTTCAACCCAATCTACCAAAGGTTAGGATACCCCTATCTTGTAGCTCTAGATAATTTTTGCAAGACTATGTCTTCTACCAACTCTACCTGATCATTTGGTGCTAATTCCTCTATGGAAGGTAGAACCTGCTCCTATTGTTGATCCAACATGGAAGGCTCATAAAGTTTGAGATTCTCCACATTCATTACTTAGTAAATGTGCATTTATGGGGGTATAAAGAGTCTGTAGGTGTTATTTTCCACCTTTTCCAATACCTCAAAAGGACCATATCACAGATCCTTGATATTCTTACCAGGACCTTGTAGCCTTTCCTTACTCAGTTGTAAACATATTATTTCTCCCACTCTAAATGTTTTCTCTATTATGTGCTTGTCATGCCTAGCCTTGTACTTTTCCTATGACTTCTTCAGTGTCTCGTGTACTTTCAAATGGATATGTCTCATCTTATAAACATTTTTTTATACTTTTAGTGCATCTCCTATGAGATCCCACCTTACTCCTCTTTGTTGTCCATATACAACATCTAAGGGTGAAGGTGGAAAATACCGAAAGCAAGTTTCAAAAGGTGACTTACCAGTAGAAGTGTGGACTGCTTTGTTATAAGAGTGTTGTATATAGATCAAATTTTCATCCCAGGTCTTCAGATGTTTCTGATTGTAACCCCTCAAAAGTGGCACCAAATTCATGTTGACTACTTCTATCTGTCCATTTTTCCGTGGATGGAATGTTGTATACCTCTTCAACTTAGTGTCTATCTTCTCCCATAATGTTGTCCAAAATGCAATGTGAAATATGGTATCCCTATCTGAGATGATGCTCCTTGGTATCCCAAAGTGCACCCAAACCTGTTAAAAGAACACTTTTTTTTCTTCCTATCCCTTGATGGTATTTTTACAAGGAATGAGAATGAACATTTTGTTGAACTTATCAACTACCATAAATAAATAGTCATGTCCCTTTCGTTTGTTTGGTAAACCTCCCATAAAATCCATGGAAATTCTTTCCCAAGTTTGAGTGGGTATAGATAAGGGATGGTAGAGAGATTTCTTCCTATTACTGGGCTTGCTGGTAAAACAAAGTATACATCCTATAATATACCATGCTACATCTTCCTAAATTCTAGGACAATACACATACCTTTGTAAATTGACAATTGTCTTCCCAAAACCAAAATGTCATGCAACCTTGGAGGTGTTAGCCTCTCTAATAAGCTGCATCCATTCACCTTCAAGGACACAGAGCTTGTCAATATTGTAGATTAAACCATTCTAAAAATTATAGTTATCCTTTATGTCACCTTATTCTATATGAATTTGTCCCTGTCGCTATTGAAACACCTCCTTGAAGTCCTCATCTTCTGTGTATTCCTTTTTTATGCATTATGGGTAAAAGGCTCCATGTGCATCCAAGTTTCTAAAGCTATAATATGGGATGTGGGTGGCCATGAAAGAATTTATTCCAACTTATTTGTGATACCCTTATTATACTTTATGACTAGATGAAAATGTTGTAAAAACCCCATCCACTTGTAATACCTGGTTTGTTGTTGTTGGAAATTTGGTTGTCATTGATGTAAGCCCTAGAAGAAGTACATATGCCTCTAGAAGAGATGGGTGTATTTGAAGAAGTCTCCAAATTGCCCCCCTTATGGTGTAGCTTTAATAATTCCCCTCATGGGAATATGCATTGAAGAAGTATACAAGAACCCATGAAATTTTGGTTAAGTGGTTAAGTAGTTAAGAAGCCCCAAAGGTGTGGTCATGAAGCCCAAAGTTGATTGAGGAGAAAGAGGGTGAGGGTGAAGGAAATTGAAAATGGATGAAAAAATCCATTGGAATGATAGTTCTTGTCAAGACGTTTCTAATGGTAGGTGGCATTCCACGTGGTTCCTCACGATTGATAAGTTATTCCCTCTTAAAGATGAAGCCCCGAAATAAGTGAAGAAGCCTCAAATATAAGGACAAGAAGTTACAAATCATCCCTAAAATCAATTAAAGGAGAAAATTTGTTGAAAACAAGAAGTTACAGGTCAGCTCAAAGATCAATTAAAAACTTTACTTGGAAAGGTGTAAATACACATCAAGAACCTCTCATTTATTCACCAAGAAAGGATGTGATTTCTTAGCGAAAGCAAAGTAGCAAAGTTGTGTGAAGGAGGGAGTGATTGGAGTTTAATATTGGATAAGGGTTTTTAGAAAACCCTATTTGAGTAGACCCCCATGAATCAAGTATAGAGTGTCCTGCAAGGCCCTCACTAGTTGTCCTGGTATCATCACGCGAGGCCCCGCCTGTTTCTTAGTCTAGCCCCTCGAGGCTGATGAAAGTTTTGAGGGAGGTATTATTATTTATGATGAAGTTGAGGAAGGTATGAATATATGATATCTCATGCACCAGGTTGTTCACATGTTGAAATATATGTTATTCTATATATTTTGAGGCTTGTATCGTGGAGGTTATGGCACATGCTTGAGGCATATCTTGAAGGTATTGGAACATGTTTCAGGTACATCTTGGATATTTTGGCACATGTTTAAGGAAACATTTGAGTATATGTTTTGAGGCATGTTATATTATTTAAGGAACATCTTGGATGTCTTGGCACATGGTTTGATCCATATCATGGTTATTTTGAGCACATGATTTGGAGGATACTCTTGGAGATATTGGAATGATTTTTGTGTGGTTGTATCAGTTTTGATGATGATGATATATTAGTATTAGTGACAACGACATTGACACATTGTTTCTCTTATTTATATTCAAGGGAGGAAGAAACAAGCAAGGAAAGGGAGTTGTATCTTACTTCATGTTGGAGCCTGTAAACTAGGGGGTTGGAGCCTCCTTCACTGGAAATCTAGGGAGTTATAGCTTCCTTCAAGTTGGATCCTGTAAAAAGGAGGTTGGTGTCTCCTTCTAGTTGGTGCTGGAGAATTTTGAAGTTGGTGCTTCCTGTGAATGTAATCTTCTGATATATATAAGAAAACATTATGTGGTTTTCTCCCATTTGGGTTTCCACATAAAATTTTTGTGTACTATGTAATTGTGGTTATATGTTTATGGTATATTGAATGTAATCACAAGTGATAAATTGCTGATATCTTAATTGCTTGCATATTGTGATTAAAAGTGGTAAAAAGTGCCTAATATTGATTCACCCCCCATCTCAGTATTAGTGAATATTCCAATATTTGGTTTCAGAGCAAGATGCTTCAAAAATAGTCTAATTACTGGAAGGTAGATCATGGAGTGCACTAAGAATGGAACACCACTATCTGATGGTCAGAACTATGCCATCAGGAGAAGAATGATGAAAATGTGTTTCTCAAGCACAAGGATTTTATGTATGGAAAGAAGTATTGGACAGATACACGACACCTGCCACTCCCCCAACATATAGAGATGGAAATAAGCTTAGTGAAAACAATTCGAGGGCTAAAAATGTTATTTTGAGTGGCCTAGCTAGTTCAATATATGTCAAGGTTATGCATTGTGACTATGCAAAGGATATTTGGGACAAACTTCAAAATTTTTATGAAGGAGATGCTAAAGTCAAAGGGGACAAGCTTCAAACTTATAGAGGTCAATTTGAACAACTGAAAATGAAGGAAGATGAAGATGTTGTAGCTTATTTCTTGTGAATTTATGAAATTATGAATTATATTAAAGGCTTAAGAGAAGAAAGTAAAGAACCAACAATTGTTCAAAAAGTACTAAGGTCTCTTCCAATGATATTTGACCCTAATATTTCATCCCTGGAAGAAAGAGAAGATCTTGCTACATTGAGCATGGGCGAATTACATGGAATTATTACATCTTATGAAATGAGAACAGAGCATGAAAATCCATCCAAGAAGGAAGCAACTTTCAAAGCATCTAAGAAGACAAGAAAGAATAAGAAAAAGTCAAATTCAAATTGTAGTTGTAGTGATGATTCATATGAAGATGAAGAAATGGCCAACTTCGTAAGGAAGTTGAAGAGAGGAAATGACAAGTACAAAGGTAAGATTCCTTTAAAATGTTTTAATTGTATTAAAATCAATAATTTTTCTACTAAATGTCCTTATTCTAAGAATTCAAAAAGTGATGAAGAAGAAGTTTCAAAGAAATAAAATAAATACCAAAAGGGAAATAAAAGTCTCTACTCAAGAGAAGATAGTTTGATGAGGATGATGATAGTGACAATGAATTAGATAGAGTTCTCTTTATGGCATTGGAAAATAAACAAAGTGATAAATAATATTATGAATAATAAGGTGAAGTAGATCTTGAAGCATAACTAATGAGCACCTTAAGTGAGATAAAGAGAGAAAGGAAGAAAAACAAGTCACTCAAGGAAGAATTGATCAAGCTAAAGCAGGGTTCTCAAAATCCCAACAAAAACTATGAATAAGTCCAGTATATGGTTATAAATATAAAGTTTCAAGTAGAAGAATCCATAAGGATTGAATAAACACTCAAAAACTAGCTGGAAGAAAAGGAGAAAATGAAGGATAGCTTGGAAGCACAAATAGTCTCACTAAGGAATTAAATTTAGAATAAGGACATGCAACAGAACAACACAAAAATGTTGGCTGACATCATCATCATTCAAAGGCCATACCATGACAAGTTTGGACTAGGATACAAAAACATGCATGCTAAGAAGGATTCAAGCTCCATGATGACATAAAATGAAGAAAAACAAAATATGTATGCATAAGTCATCAGAGGTCCCATCAACAAGGAAGAATGAAAGTCTTCAAAGGAGAACATTCAGGAAATGGAGATAACTCAAGGAGAAGATTACAAAAGAGATGCACTACCTAGAATATATAGAACATATAATCAACAATCAACAATGGAGAAAACTCAAGAAGAAGATTATAGAAGAGATGCGCCACCTAGAAGATCCCCCACACTCAAGTAACAAACTATTTTTCTTGGTTTATGTTCGTCCTGTAAATGTTTTTGGCACAAGGATATAAACTGTAGACTCTATGCTAAGAACAGAATAAACTATGAAGTTTACTCTAGAAATAATTCCCTCGGAAAGCCTCATTATTTTGTCTCATTAAATAATGACTTAGAATGCTACAAATGAAACAATTTTGGACACATGGACAAATATTGTAGATTGAATATTATTCCAAAGGAACCAAAGAAATATTTTAAGATTCATGTAAAAGAACCATCGAAGATATGGAGAAGGAAGTAAGATAAACTGGCATTGAAGAATGTTCAATTTCTCTTCAATCTCAAAGCAGAAAAAGTGATTGGTATGTTGACAATGGTTGTTCAAATCATATTGTAGGTGAAAAGGACAAGTTTGTAACTCTAAAAAAAGAAATATATGGATCAATTTTGTTTGACAATGATAACTCAGCCAAAATTATAGGAAAATGCACAATCAATATTGGAAGTAAATATGCCATGGCAGAAAATGTCCTACTTGTTGAAAATATGAAGCATAATCTGCTAAGTGTGAGTGAAATGTGTGACCAGGGACACACACTTCTATGTGACTCAAATAAATGTGATATAAGGAAATAATGATCAGGGAAGTTGGTGGAAACAACAATAAGGACTCCAAACAACATATACATCTTAAATGATATTAGAAACGAAATATGTTGCTTGGGAAAGGAAAATGAAAGTTGTCTTTGGCACAAAAAAATGGGTCATATGAAATTTGAAAATATTTTCAAAATCAACATAAAGGAAACAATAAGAGAAATGTATGAAATTTCAAATCCAACCAATACTTTGTGCAAGCATCGTCAACATGGAAAAAAAACAAGAATTGAGTTCAGAACAAAGGAATACTCTACAAAAAAATCATTGGATATCGTACACGTCGATCTATGCATACCGATGGGAGCAGAAGGGATGAATGGTGAGAAATAATCCATTCTAATTATTGATTATTATACAATAATGACCGAAGTCTGTTTTCTCAAGAAAAATTTAGAGGAATTCAGATGTTTCATGATATTCAAAGAGATGGTTGAAAATGAGATTGATTTGAAAATCAAGTGCTTAAGGTCAGATAATGGAGGTGAGAACACATCAAAATAATTCATGGAATTTTGTGAAGAGAATGGAATAAAAAGATAATTCTCAGTAGCTAGGTAACCTTAGAAAAATGAAGTTATTGAAAGGAAGAACCTAATTGTATAGGAAATGGCCAGAACCATGTTGAAAGATTCCAATTTGGGTGATATCTTTTGGGTACAAGAAGTACATACAGTCGTTCATATATTGAACTGCGGAATGCTTAGAAGTAACAATGACAAGACTCCATATGAAATGTGGAAGGGAAGGATGACAAATTTCAATCACTTTAGAGTGTTTCGAAGAAAAAGTTACATAAAAAGAGAAGATAACAAGATTGGAAAATTTGACTCTCGATTTGATAAAGGCATACTAGTTGGTTACTAAAGAAAAATAAAGGCATACAAATGATACAACCTAAGGCTCAACAAAATGGTGGAAAGCATCACTGTAAATATTGATGAAACAAATGTGTTGAATACCAGAGAAGAAAAAATAAATTCAAAGAAGAAGGAAGAAAATAAGAACTAAAGGAAGAGGAAGTATATCAAGAAAATAAGTAGAAGAACCATAAGAGAAGAAATAAGAAGCAGAGAAAGAAGAAACAAAAGATAATCAAAAATATTTTTAGACACTTGCTAAAACACCTAGCCATCGATTTTAGAATAATCATCCACTAGAGAAAATTATTGGAGATAAAAATGCAGGAATAGAAACCGGAGGAAGCAGACGAGAATGTACACTAGAACAAATACATATAGCACTATTATCCACATTTGAACCAAACAACTTTGAAGAAGCTATCAATGATGAACAATGGATCAATGCCATGGAATAAGAACCAAATCAAATCAAGAAGAATGAGACATGGGAATTGGTTCCAATACATAAGGACAAAAATGTGATTGGTACAAAATGGGTGTTCGGAAATAAACTAAACGAAGATGGACAGGTAACTAGAAACAAGGCAAGGCTAGTATGCAAAGGATGTGATCAAGTTGAAGGAGTATATTTTAAAGAAACATTTACTCGTATTTCCATAATGGAAGCAATCATAATGATATTTGCCTATGTGTTATAGCAAGATTTGCCTCACCATTTCTATCTTGCATAGAGGGCCTTTTTCCATTTCCCTATGTAGACTTATCATCCCTTTTTGATGAATCCAGAGTTAAAAGTATATATTTTTCAACATATATGCTCCCTATCAGCTATACAACAAGCCTATACGTAGGCTGCTCCACTACAACCTGTGTACATTGGGATTTGTGCCAAAAAATACAAAAATGGAGTTGGGTTTCCATGTCATGACAAGAGATCTCTGATCCTTCGCCTTCCATATACTGGAAACGTTCTGACTCAGCCCTTCAGTTTCATTTTGAAGGCTATAAGAGAACAATTTCGAGCCATGGAAAAGAGGAGAAAACATTCAAATTTGAGAGCAAAGTTACTATGGAAAAATTACTTCATATTGAGTTTGCATCCCTTTGTCCCTCAAGTCTAAACACAATGTTCAGCCCCCAAGCTCTTTCCCTATTGTTGAGAGAACCTCATTGTCTCTCTCCTTTGAGCTTGCCTTTGGTGGAGGATTGAAGTGGTGGAGGCCTAGTTGGAAGGAACTTCATTTCTTGGTTTCGAACCGTGCCGACACGAAAGTCTATAATGTTGACACTTATGTTGATCAATTATTAATAGAAATACTCCTTTCCTATCCTATTGGTATCATGCAAATATGTGATAATTATCCATGGGTATGTTTGTAATGTTTATTAATGGATTATTCTATCTAATGTGTTAACCCCTTTACATCATCACTATATACTTTCTTTGTGTTTTTGTTGAGAACTTATTGCAGTTATAAAGCTTTGGGTCGGAGTGCTCAATAGTGGAACATCATCAAACGTGGCATCGAGGTAGGCCTCTTTCTTATCTTGCACATTAGTTTATATAGCATACAATGGAATTGAGTTGGTTTCTGCAGTCATACCTGTCTATTGTGGTTTACCATCTACCATAGAGAGTCTTTCCATCGTAACAAAAATGACGACTCCACTAGGGATAGATCTTCCTTCTAAGGGTTGAAGTACTTTTTCTTCTTGCGTCGCTCTTTTTCCTTTGTGTTTCTTGTCGTATCACTACTTGGCAGATTTTGTTCACTTTGAGTTCGAGTTTTCAGCCTTTTTCCCCTTACATGGCCTTATTTTAAAGCCTGTACGCTCCTTTTGCCTTGACAATTGTGTACACACACGTGCTACCTCTCTGCAAGCTACGTATATACGCACTATTCTCCTGAAAAGTCTTGTATACCACTTTTCCTTGCTTGTTTGCTTGGTTTAGTGACTGTTGGGTGAGTTTTGATGGTTGTTGATCCTTCTTAGGTCTCTGTAGTTCCTATTGAGATTCTCTGGATTGACAAGAAGCCCATTGGGAGTTGAATTTATGGGCGTAGTCTTTCTCATTGTTTTTCATTTTTTGGTTTGTCCTTGAAACCTGAGATGTTTTCTTGGCTTCTTGGTATTCTTCTTGAGTTATTTCGTTTATACACAGTAGAATTTATATATTAGGTTTCTTTTCAGTCCATGCATTTTCTCTTTAATATATTGAAAATACAAAAAAATTGTCATTTTGCATTGGTTAACATTTTTGTCTTTGAACCTTTATCATTAGCTTAGTAC
The DNA here is from genome assembly GCA_000966675.3 of Picea glauca. Taxonomy (NCBI): domain Eukaryota; kingdom Viridiplantae; phylum Streptophyta; class Pinopsida; order Pinales; family Pinaceae; genus Picea; species Picea glauca. The sequence goes on along the minus strand of JZKD02S2352098.1, from coordinate 281,040 downwards.
ATATAGAGAAAGATTGCATTTTACTTCTGAATTGCAGACAAGGATGATTTTAAGGATGAAAATTTATTTTAAAATGTGGAAACCTTGGCAAATATTACTAATCCTTCATAAGCCAAGTTTAAAATGTTTGACGATATTTTTGTAAATTATTCAAATTTATAAGGATTTTGTATAGTTTGTATAAACTTTTGGCGATGTTTAAGGTAAAATAATTTTATTCTATAGAATTTGGGTGAATCATTTTTAGAATAGCAAATCATTTTTGGGGAAAAACCTTGGAAAATTATCCCATAAGAGAAATTTAGCCCCTAAAATCATCCTTGTTTGCAGAGTTGATATTGAAAATTGCACTATTTTTATTACTATATCATTCATTGAAAAGTTAAAGGTATACTTTGCATTATATTCATATTTATCTTTTGCATATTCAGAACATCATGATTTTCGTTTCCATACCCTCTTGAGTAATCATGGCCAATAAAAGTTACTCTTTAAACTAAAATTGATTAGTCACTATTTTATTTCTAGGGTGCATAAACTATCCTAGGATTTAGTGCCTTGGAATAGGATTTTGTGAGTAAACTTTTCCAAGGAAATTAAATCAACATATGTGTCTAAGACAGAGAGTTGATAAGTCCACTGTATAATTGGTAATATCAGGAGGCTCCATTCACACTGGAGTTAATCATGAGTTCGCATGAAGTTATTTGAAGGGATAACCCTTGGATACTCGCCTAGCGTCAACAATATTTCTATGGATTTATTCATATTTGGGGGATCGTTCTAGTACCCATACCTCTGTGAGAGGCAGTGATTTCAAGGTTTTGGGCTTTGCTACGTTGCCCATATGGTGATTCGGACTTATGACTGATCACATGTGCATCAATTATACGATGGTTTATTAGTTGATTGACTTAGGAATCTCATAGGTTACTTGCAAGGGTTATTCTACTTGTATCCTGGGTCATATAGAGGTCAGACAACATACAACCTTTATGGAGGATTACCTCTCCAGGGGGATCTGACTGACTAGTTGTTAAGCCCATGAGGGCCTCTATAACTAATTATGTTACCTCCAAAATTTAGCAGGGAGTCTCAAGTCCCTCTTCGACGAGGCATACCTTCTTTAGTGAGGGAGGCCACTCAACCACTTTAGCCCATTTGCATGCATATTGGTCGTTTGAATTTTTTGTATGCTCTTTGACTACTAGTTGACCTCAGGAGTCTACTTTGGGTTTTTTCATAATGGATTGTTGGCACAGGGGTAGACCCAGGGTTCAACGCTACAACAACACACCAAAAAAACCCTAGCCACTGACCCTTTCAGTAACACCTGCGAAGAAAATGAAGTCTCACCCGAGGTAGAGGCAAGGGTGGTTGCATGACTCAGGTGTCTGCAACCTTATATGGGACACAAATCTGTGATTATAACACTTAGAAATCATCTATCATAAGTTATTCATCAATATTCAACCCTCATGATACTTCGCAGACATCACAGAGCATCGCAGTATGTACTTAGATCTAAGATAATTTAGTACTTAGACACAACAAGATCAGATTAAACACTAAGCATATTACATACTAGAACTAATATTCATTCATATCTTAGAAGAAAAAAGAATAAATAGATCTATCTAAACACATCAAGCACTTAGCAAAGAAAGAGAAAAATGCATCAAGTCAAGGCACAAAGCACAACACACAGATTTACCCCCACCCTGGGGATACGTCCACAAAGTATTCTTCTTTATTAGCTTTAGTTAATCAGGTTACAACACAGAGCCATCTGAATTCCTCTTCGCATAGGACAGAAGATCTGCGTAGCTTGCTAGATCCTTTTTCCTTGCACTACAACACAAAGCCTTCTACAATCTCTCACAGGGACTTGCACTCAGTTCTGCAAGTCTTACACAAAGATGCACAAAGCCTTGATCACACAGATTCAACCCTTGAAATTTAGACTACATCACATAGATAAATCCTCCCCTCTCTATATGGCCTAGACATATATATATATATATATA
>JZKD02S2352098.1:221658-249368 GCA_000966675.3 Picea glauca | reverse complement strand
TACCTTGGTTCAATTAAATTATCTGGGATCAACCAATTTACAATGAATTTTATATTTATTAGGTCAATACACAATTCACATCCTCTAACTACAAAATCCATACACAACAATAATTATTTTCCAAGCTCATATTTCTTCATGTTGGCTTGCAATCAATTGTGTTGAAGGGTTAAAATTATCATCTCCAAATGTTTCAAATGATCTTCCCAAATCTTGCTAAAATTCAAAATATCATCCAAGGAGGCTACAATAAACAAGTTTGAGAAATGTTCTTAAGATATCATCCATCAATCTTAGAAATGTTGTCATAGTATTGTGTAATATAAACTGCATAATGATCCACTCATGCAATCCATGTGTTTTTTTTAAAGTAATATTCCAAATTATTCTTTGTGTATATTGTCATATTGGTATCCTTACTTCTAATCCAACTTCATGATAACACATGCTTCCAATATTTGGTTGATTAGTGCCTTGATTATTTGTAGGGGATATAAATATTGCAATATATTAAAATATTACAATATTACAATGTAATAGTAATGCCATATTACAATGTAATATGGCATTACCATATTACATTGTAATATGGCATACAATATGGTAATACCATATTACAATGTAATATGGTAATACCATATTAAAATGTAATATGGTAATACCATATCTCATTTAAATTTTTTTTTTAAACTTAATGCCATCGTCGCAATATCAATGATAGTTCGTCGGAAACAATTTTATATTTTACCACAACCGTCGCAATAGCGATGAAAGTTTGTCGCAATTTGCCATGCATTTTCATCGCACATACAACATCTGCATCATAATTTTGGTGTTGAGATATATTTTTGTCGATATTTCCATAGATTTTCGTCACAAGTTGTGATAGTTTTGTGTTGCACATTCAACATCTGTGTCGTAAGTTATTGGCTTGGCATAAATTGTTGTCGCAACTTGCCACACTTCTTTGTTGTTATTACGACGTAATTTCATCGTAATTGCGACGATTCATAGGGATAACCGATCTTGAAGGTGGTGACACATAGAGTGCTTATTTCATTGATGTTTCCATGCACACCTGGATCGTGGATATAGCAACAAAATTATTCCGATGAAAAAATATCTTGGCTTTCATGGAAATTGCGATGGATAAGGGTGGAAATATCAATGAAAAATCGTCGCAAATTTGGTCATATGTACTAGTGCCTGGGTGGCCTACGATTTTTCTTCCTGATAATGTCGAAGGCATACTTCGATTGTATCAGCAATCTTACAAAGCTGAACTGATTCATCTCCCACTTTTTTTGTTCCTTCTGGAAGAGGTGTAGTAGTATTTGCTCGGCTAGATTGGAGTGCTTGTTGTACTTCTTGGAGTGCAATCTCAATTTGGCTATACATTTGTTCCTGCTTTGCCTCCTGCTTCTCTATGATTTCCTTTGAAGCATCATTGACCGTTGCAATAATGAAATCAAAGTCATCCAACGTGAGGGAAGTTCGCATCTTGGTTACTGGGGTTCTTGGTTTCTTTCTAGAGGAAGATTTCAGAGGTGAGACCTTCCTTTTCTTCTATGAGTCTTCTTCGTCCCTAGGTGTTGGTACTTCAAATTTTTGAGTTTTTGTATCACCTTCTTCATCTGGTGTAATGGAAGTCGTCCTTACAAATAGGCTTTCAACATCCTGGACTTCTTCAGTCTTCTTCGTCGTTTTGTCTTTCTTTGTCTTACTCGGCCCAGGTCTATCCTACACAGTTATGGGGCTGTCGATGTTGGACATTTCTGTGGGGTCTGCTGAAACAAGGAGGTTCACTGACCATAGTGATCTCTTCCAGGTCTTCTTCACCTCCTGGTGTCTGCCAAAGTGCGATATTTTCATAACGTTGAGCAAAGTAGACTACGGGAGGTTCATCGTCCATTGTTGAGGGATGAGCTTCGAACTCTTTCCCTTAGTCCTCATCAAGTACTTATATGGGGTGAGCATGTTGTAATATTTACGACCCCCTAGGTTGAAGTCGCAAAACTTCAACACTATAACCTTGTCTTGATCTGCGCGGTAGGTGCGTACTCCTTTCGGTAGATATGCAGTGACTAGGGTGTATTCAAAGTCTCTAGGGACACTGTCCCTGTTAATATCACCGCTCAGAGGGGGTATGTAAGCTAGTAGGATGGATGGCACTAACTTCATGTTGGTTATGTCGTCCTTATGCTTAATTCTTCTTTCTGCGCCGGCTCGATATTTTCCTACTCGAGTAGTCGATGGGGAGGCTTGCACTCCTCCCTTCGATGATGCTTGGACTCTGGTGGACATTATTCTTTCTGACATGACTCTCTCATTCATTAAATTGAGAAGGACCTCTGTGATAGATTCCTTAAGTTCAGTGAGGTCTTCAGACATACGCACTCGGGAAAGATAATCGGGGTCACGATGATCTCAAAATGTTGCACTAGGATGAACAATATGCTTGCAATGGTCACTGTAGACAATCACTAGTTCTACGAGATTCAATTTTTCAGTTGGAAAAAGTGTTCTTTGGGCAAGACACGGCTAGCTAAATAGGAAATTCATTAACGATTTACTTGCAACGGGTATGAATCTTTCATGAACGTTGATCGATCCGTTATGGTGTGGTCCAATGGTCTGGTGGTGATCCTTTAATGCTTTTATGTCCATTCGGGGCAGAAGTCGAACGAGTATATCAGTCCAACGACTATATTTCTTCGCCACGGTGAAGTGTTGTATGTCGTTGTTCTAGGATCCCGACGAAGCTCAATTCCTGCGATTTTTCCTTCTCCGAAGTTTCCTCTGGAATCTTCTGTAACTTTTCAATCTTGGCCCTCTTCTTACTTAGCTTCCTATCCTTCTTCCCAGTGAGCTTTGTCTCGGTTATCCTTTTTCCATTCTGATCCTTATCTTCTCTTGACATAGTCACCTCGCGATGCTGAGATTCTTTCTTCAGATCCAAGGGTAATACACCTTCATCATATGAATTAGGTATTTCAATATTTTTTGGTTCCTCTAATTATCTTATAGCTTCTACATCCAAGTCCCTGGTGTTTAATAGCCTAGATATGTTCTCTTGTTATTCCCTCAAGTAGGTGATATTTCTAGTCACAAATTCCATGAGTTCTTGCTTCTTCTGTTCTAGGGCTTCCCTTTCTTCTTTTCTTCAGATCTGGTCTTTTTCAATCCAGATCTTGCCTAAAAAATATAGAAATGGGGTATAGTCCTCAATAAATTTAATAAATTTGAATTCTTCCTCTGTCGAAGCTCCATGGGTACTCATAGCTATCCAGGTAATCCTGCCACATAAGGTTACCATTTTTACTTTAAACAACCCTACTTTTCCTAGTGAAGGAACCATAGTAGGCCTTCCTATGGTTTCCCAAGTACTTTTTGTCATAATTTTCATCTGTGTTCCCTCATCTAGAGCACAGTCAATGTCGAAGTCTCCTATTCTTACTTCGATTTTCTCCTTTTCTTTGAAGATTTCTGACAAACTGGCATCTTTATGTTCATCCAGGTTTTCTTTCATTTTTAGTAACATAATCTTCGATTCTTTCTGGGGTTCTTCTATAATCTGAGTCTCTTTATCTCCTTTAGGGATTTCTTTCTCTATATTCATCTTTTCAAGTCTAGAAATCATTCTAGGGCAATCCTGTACTTCGTGGTCCATAGCCTTACTACATAGGCAACTAGGGTTTCTCCCAGGGCATTCCTTAGCAAGATGTCATGTTCTTATACAGCTGTAACAAAGAGTTAATCCTCTCTTTTTTTCATGAATGATCCCCATCTTTTCTTGTACTACTTGCTAGGGTCATAATGGCTAGCCTGCAAAACTTTCTCTCTAGGATCTTGCATACATCGGTTAATCCAACAATTATTTCTATGCATAGGTATAACATATCTTTCATTATTCTTATCAGATCTATTCATATGAAATGTTCTTTCATCTAATAATGCCCTAGTTTCCAATCTAGGACAAAATCTATCAAGCATACCTAAATTCATACTTTAGAAACAAAACATTTCACTTCTTTTACTTCTACAGGGCACAAAGCTTCCAGATCTAAGAAATTTTAACTATTCTTACCTTTATCAGAGAACAAAGCTTACAGATCTTACTTCTTCTCTTTAGTATCAACCTATTTTCTTGCAGATCTGACTTCTTTTCTTTAGATCTTTCCTTCCTTCTTCAACATAGAGATTTTCAGATCAAGTGGATTACTGTGCACAAGGGCATAGATCCACGCACAAAGATTTCACAAGTTCAGGATGAATCTTTGCACAAATATTCTTCTGCTCAGTTCCCAACAATCACAGTTTCGCGTCTCAGCAATGGAACCATTTTTTGGCACAGGGGTAGACCCAGGGTTCAACGCTACAAAAACACACCAACAAAATCCTAGCTACCGGCCCTTTCGACAACACCTATGAGGTAGATGAAGTCTCACCCAAGGTAGAGGCAGGGGTGGTTGTAGGACTCAAGTGTCTCCAACCTTAGCTGGGACACAAATATGTGATTATAACACTTAGCAATCATCTAGAATAGGTTATTCATCAATATTCAACCCTCATTATACTTCACAGACAACATAGAGCATCGCAATATGTACTTAGATCTAAGATAATTCAGTACTTAGCCACAACAAGATCAGATTAAGCACTAAGAATCTTACATACCAGAACTAATATTCATTCATATCTCAGAAGCACAAAGCATAAATAGATCTATCTAAACACATCAAGCACTTAGCAAAGAAAGAGATAAATGCATCAATTCAAGGCATAAAGAACAACACACAGATTTACTATGGTTCACCCCCACCCTGGGGTTACGTCCACACAGTCTTCTTCTTTATTAGCTTCAGTTAATTAGGTTACAACACAGAGCCATCTGAATTCCTCTTCGCATAGGAAAGAATATCTGTGCAACTCGCTAGATCCTTCTTCCTTGCACTACATCACAAATCCTTCTACAATCTCTCACAGGGACTTGCACTCAGCTCTGCAAGTCTTACACAAAGATGCACAAGGCCTTGATCACACAGATTCAACCCTTAGCACTTAACCTACATCACATAGATAAATCCTCCCCTCTCTATATGGCCTAGACATCTATATACATATACAAGATAGGCCTAAACATGGGTAAACCCATGGGCCGACATCCCAATCCCATTACATTATCCCCCAAAACCCAAAAAGGACCCAAAAAGGGGTCTAGCTTCTGTGATTTCCGCTTCACTTTGTGCTCCCTCTTTGACAAGTTGTCGAAGTCCAAAAAATGGTCAAATATGACCAAGTGTTCCTCAAAACTTGGTCAAGGTCCAACATGGATAGTGGAGCTTCTTTTGATTCCTCTTTTGTTGCTACCTACCCCATGATGCCTACTCATTTCATGGGGACGGATCCTTTCACCTTTTACAGTGGTGTGCAGAACTACAACACGCAGTCCACACCTTAGTTCTCTAGTAATTTTTCTATTGATATGTCTTCACCTATGCAATCCACTCCCTAGTCCACATATATGAATCCTAGCATGGGATCCAAAGGCATCATGGCTCCAATGCCTACTTCTTCGTTTGATATGAGTCGTATCCCCATGGGAGGTTGGAACCTCCCCCCTTTAGAATCTCATGCTAATTATGCTCTTCCAGGAGCCAATGCTTAGATAGGTTCCTTTCCCACTTACTATGAACCACCCATGCATCTGTCACCCACCATGTCAGTTCCTTCGAACATTTTTCCCATGATTGGCCCTCAGATGTCTCTGGGTATTTCATACAGAGAAAACCAATTTTATGGTTCAAGCTACCCTATTTATGAGACCCCTTCACAAGTGGGAGACATATATCATCACTCAAATAATTCTTATCTGACCTCAGTCCCTTTGTAGGCCTCAATGATGATGCTCATCCAAACTTCTTCAGAACATTTTAGTGCAAGCTATCACCCTTCTGGGAAAGGATGGGGAGTACACCTGGATCCTTCCTGGCTTGCAATGTTTCATAATCAATATTTCCTTGGACCTTGGAATCAAATACCGCCATCTATGGCTAGCCTAGTCATTGTTAGTCACACTGGTGCTCCATCCCCAACCTCTGCTAGTCACGTCGGAGATGGGTCAACATATTCTACAAATTATGTCGACAGCTCGCACCCAACCTGTGCTAATTATGTTGGGGGCACCACCCTTTTCACTCTGAATCATAGCCATGTCACATCTCCAACCTCTATTCATCATTCATGAGATGACTCTCTTTCTCCCACTAATTACATTGAGAATCCTAGACGTAAGCCTAAATTCCTTTGCAATACTTGTGAAGGAAATCACCTTACTCGCTTGTGTCTGGTTACTGCCGAGATACCAGAAGTGTGGGCCTCACCCAATATCCCTTTAGATTCCGAGACATCCCTCATTTCTCCTCACACCACCTATACTTTGATCACCTCGATGGTCCCACCACCGTAATCCCCTCCTGACCTCACCACCTTCTTCGAAAGTGAAGCGTCTCTCACCCCCCTCTTAGTATTCCAACACAATTGTCACTAATCATGAGCATATATAAACCCATTTCAAATATTGAATCTATATAGCACACATAGGCCAAGCCTAAGTGTTTCCTCTCCTTGCATTATATTTTTTTATATATATTAAAGGAAAAATACATGGTTGGATCAACTACCTTATTGTTGTCTCATTTGCAGTACTTCTCTAGCCCTCGTTTATACCATATATATGATGGAATGTTGATTTCAATTGTTTTACACACAATATTTCCATTTTATATTGATCACATCATGGTTAGGTTATACATTATCATTTGTTTGTGTATTGGACATTTTGCTACAATGTTTCAATCCATATTTCATATCTTAGATTCATACATGCCCATGCACCTTCCATTCATATTTTTTGGGGAATTATGATCAAGGTCCTCTTTTGATACATAGAGGTCAATTAAATGGTTTTCATGAAACACATAGTTTGTACATTTGTATATTGGCTATCTTATTTTTTTATATTAACTATTTCATTCATATCCTATAAAATATTAAATTTTGTGAAAATATTGTAATGAAGATTATTTCACCCTTATGTCCATTTTCACTAGTTTATGGCCCATTATTTGTTTCCATACCCCCCTATTGTAGACATAACTTCATCTCTACTTTCTAGTATGTATCCCTCCACCATGTATTATACCTTACTTGTTATGAATGAATCTAGAACTATTGCATTGATTAGATAGATTTCCTTGCATCAAACCTAATTCATCTAACAGATAATTGTTTGAGTAGAATAAAAGGATTACTAAAAGTTTCATTTGCATATGTACATTATTTTTATATGAGATTTTGGACTTGTGGCTCTCATCTCCCAATAATATGAAAATCCAACAGGGCTAAGGATATATGGAGGGGTGGCTAAAGGAAGAAGATTCCATTTTACATCCATTTTGATGTCGATTCTTATGATTTTTCACAACTAGCACAAACTAGCCATTTATACTTGGGGGATCCAAATGTCCAACCACTATTATTCCCCTTTCCACCTGATTTACAACCCCATTTAAGCATATATGAGATTAACCTAGTTTCTCGACCTACCAATGATATTTGGAACCCCAGTGTTAGTCCTCCTTTTTCTAGTGTTGAGGTTTGGGGGGATCCCAACCATGATTATTCTATACCTATAGCTTCCAAGGTTATGTTGACTGATTCTCCTTCCATTTCACCTCCTTATTCTTCAAAATATATGAAATACCTTGTTCATGAACCAACCATTGTTACAAAGGTAAAACAATTGATGGACATGAAACTACCATCTATGCCTCCTCAAGGTCCTTCATAGGATTTTATTGTATACCCCACTCCTATGACATAATTTGCTAATGATATTCCTACTAGTGATCATGTTGCTAGCTCACCCCATACATGTTATGTTTATTTTTGTAAATGTGTTGAACCTGTACATAATAGATCTAGCTAGAAAATGCCACACACATTTGTAGAGAGAAATTGAGAAGGAAGAAGCAAGAGAGAAATAATGAAATAATTCTCATTAACCGTAATGAATCTGAATAATTTACACATGATATACTTTGTATAAATCAACCAATGTGCAATGTAGGTGAATCCAATGTGCCATAGTGGTGGTATAGAGTGATCTGGACACACACCAACAATTACAGGAGTGAACTTCCACCTATTCTAGTCTCTCAGGCAGTTACGAGAGTGAACTGCCACCTAGCTGAGTTAATTAGTCTACCAATATTCAGTTAACTGACTAAAACCGAGTGAAGTGAGGAGGAGATCATGGAATCATGGAGAATGTGCTAGTCTGGTGATGATCCCAAGGACAATGCGCATTATATGGTGATGATCCCAATGTTGCATGGTGACAAAGCCAATGCATCATCTAGACTCCACTCAACTAGTCAAACTGAAGTGAAAACTGAGGATAATATTATCCTAGAGGAATATTCTCCCTAAACTTTAGGAGACTAGATAAAGACTAATAAACATAGGAAAAACCTTAGTAAAAATAAATCCTAGGTGTGTGTGAGGTAAATCCAACACCCCCCCTAAACATCACTATGGTGAAAATAAAGAATGGGTCCTAGCATCGAGGCCATGTTAGGTACCCAAATACAAAAGATACACTAAAATAAAGGGAGGAAAGAGGGAACAATTCATGGGAAACCCCCCCCCCTCAAGGTACAATGTATGTAAAAAGAATAACTGATAGTTACTAGGCAACTGTGTCCTTCACTCCAAGACGACTTCACAGAGAATGGAACTTATGCTCAGTGAAGGTCTTAGTGAAGATGTTTGCCATATGTTCTACTGAAGGACATAAATGTAGGTCAATGATCCCCTCGTGTACTAAGTCATGGATTTAGTGCATGTGGATATCGATGTGCTTCATCTGCTTCCTCTAAGCTAGATCTCTAAAGAACTTCATAGTGCTCTCATTGTCACACTGTAAGACGATCGACCGATGAAACTGAATGCCCAACTTAGTGAGAAAATGTTGTAGCCACATCTGAATGTTTATGTTAACTACCCCTGTGTACTCTTCCTCAGCTGAAGATAGAGAAATAGCAGACCTCTTCTTGATCGACCAACAGATAGGCCTGAAACCAAGACTCAGTGAGTAACCAGATGTGGACTTGCGATCAATGCTATTTCTAGCCCAGTAAGAATCAGTGAACCTGATGATATATAATGTAGAGTTTGTTTCATAATGAACCCAAAAGGTGATGGTGCCCTATACGTATCCAAGGATATGCTTTGAAACCTTCCAATATAGCTCATGCGGCTCCTGCATGAACCTGGAAACTATGCCAATTGCATAGGAGAGGTATGATCTAGAGTGTGTGAGATACTACAATCTCCCCACTAGTTGTTGTACAATGTGTTGTCAACCACTGGAGTGTCCCTCCCATCCTCAAGTTTGAATCCTAATAGGAAAGGAGTCAGAGAAAACTTGTAGTCTGTCATGTGAAATCTCTCAAGGAGATCTTGTGCATACTTAGCCTGAGACAATTTGATGCTTGATGCATCCTGAATGATCTCGAGTCCAAGGAAGAAGTGTAGCGGACCCATGTCTGTCATCAAGAACTTGTCATGTAGAATCCTCTTGACTTCATCAATCGTTGAATTTGAGCAACCGGTGATCAAAAAATCATCAACATACATAACTAAGAGTAGAATTGAATCAGTTGTCTTGAGCATGTAGACATTTGGGTCTGATTTACAATGTAAAAAGTTATGTGACAGCAGGTAGGATTCCATCTTGGCATACCATGCCCTCGGAGCCTGCTTGAGGCCATAAATAGATTTCTTCAGTTGAAAGAACAAAGAGAAATCCTACATATATCCCTGGGGTTTCTCCATATAGATCTCCTCAGAGAGATCACCGTGAAGAAATGCATTCTTCACATCCATCTAATGGACTTCCCATCCCTTGGCTATCACAATGGAAAGTGCCAAATGTATGGAATCCATCTTCTCTACTGGAGAAAAGGTCTCATCATATTCAATTCCATGCACCTGTTGAAATCCTTTGGAAACTAGCGTAGCTTTGTATCTGTTAATATGTTTGTTCTCTACACTCTTGGTCATATAGACCCATCTACACCTGACAAGTTTCCTTCCATAAGGAAGGGGAACCAAATCCCAAGTCTGGTTCTCAAGGAGGGAGTTTTACTCCTTCTGCATGGAGGATTTCCAAAAGGGATTTCCAGTAGCCTTTCCATAAGACTGTGGATCTGAAGACAGAACCAAGAAAAGAAAATATGTGTGGAGGGAAATGTTTTAGTGGCAGTGAGTGCAATAGGAGGCTCCACAAAATCAGATCGAGTTCTCCTAGTATCGATAGGATCACCAACAAGATCCCCTATATCCTGAAGAGTATTTTGGGACCACTTGGGCCTATGCTATGGCTATGCATATACATCTAGATGCACTGAATCTACATATGACTGTACTGAATCTGTATCGAAATCCTCTAAATCCTTTGAATCAGAATTCTCTTATGAAGAAGATTCGGCATGTGCATGCTCATCATATCAGACAGGTGGAAGAATTAAGGTGTCTGCATGCGACTCAGGAGTCACATGTGAGATACTTTCCTCGAATTGGACACTTCCCTCAATGATGATAGGGTATGAGGAAAGATCAATAATTATGTATCCATTTACACCATTGGGTTAGCCAAAAAATATACACTATGTTCTTTGTGGATCAAGTGCCTTCCTCTTTTCAAAGGGAATCTAGTCCCATGCACATGAACTGAAAATATGAAAGTTGGTCACTTCCGGTTTGAAGCTTCTCCAAGCCTTGTAGAGGGTCTTATCCTTGACAAATATATGGGGAGATATTTTTTGGATGTAGGTTGCACAATTAAGTGCTTTGACCCATAATATCTGTGGAAGTGACTTTGCATGCAGCATGCAAGATGCCATCTCTTTTAGAGATTTGTTTTTCAGCTCAAAAACTTTGTTTTGTTGTGGAGTATAGGGAACTGTGTGTTGCAATTGAATCCATGCCTCATGAAAAAGATTATGGATCCCATGATTGACATAATCTCCCCCATTATAAGTTCGAAGGACTTTTATTTTCTTTCTAGACTGTGTCTCAACCAGGGCTTTGAAATCTTTGAGTTGTTGAAAGATCTGTGATTTTTTCCTAAGAAAGTAAATCCATGTGAAACGTGAGAAATCATCAACAAAAATGAGAACATAACTCACTTTGTTGATTGATGGATGTGAAAAAGGGACCATGAGGTCACTATGGATCAGATCTAAGGGAGTGGAAGCTCTCTAAGTCTATCCTGTGTCAAATTTCTCTTGAGGGTGTTTTCAAAGAACACATCCCTCACATATTCGTTTGGAGAAATGTATGTATGGTAGACCATCAACCAATATTTGCTTGCTAATTTGTTACATATGTCTGAAATTCAAATTCCTGAACCTTTCGTGCCATATCCTATTGCTTTCATCAGCATGGGTAAGTTGTAAAGTAGAATCTTTTTCAATAAATTCAAAAAATGTATACAATCTAGATTGATGATTTACCTGACCGGTAGCAACCTTGGAATTGGTTTTCATGTCATAGATTCCCTCTGCATTAGGTGTGAATATGAGTTTATTTTCGGTGTTGGAATTCATCATCTGATATATGCAGAGAATATTGACAGAAAGTTTGGGGACGTGCAACACATTCTCGAAGCTTCCATTGGTGAGTTCAATCCTTCCTTTACCGATGACCTTGACTGGAGATTTGTCCCCCATTAGAATAGGAGGACCTTTTCACACATCCAATGAATAACATACTCCTTTTTTGGAATCCATGTGATGTGATGCTTGTTGAGATTCAACAAGAAGATCCTAGTGAAAATTATGCACCTACACTAGGATGGAGCCTCAGGCTATTTTTAGGTGGAAGTGTATTTTTAGATGATGAGAAAATTCTATTTATAGATGATGTCTATTTATATATGGTGAGCAAATTCTATTTATAGATGTATGTCGACTATTATTGTCCCTTAATAATAGTTGGACAATAAATATTAATCTATTCTCAATGAGCACTTGGAAATAGTTAATTGAAGTGGAAAATTAGTTAGCTATAGGAAATTAGAGTTCAAAGGTTGGTTGGTGGGACATGCAAGTCGAATTATTTGTAACTGAGTGATTCCAATTTGTAACAGAGTTGTATGTGTATTTATGTGAGTTGTGAAGTAGTTTAACTTAGTTAAGTGAGTTAAGCTCAGTTGTACTAGTTGTAGATGAACTTACACTAGTGAGAGATCAGTGAATTAATTATTAATTAATTCACAATCAGTGATATCACATGCAACTGAATATTTACCACTATTAACTACATGCATGTCAGATCCAGTGGAGACCCAATTGAGATAACAGGTGAAATAGGTAGTTTGACTATCACTTGTGGAATTAGTGAGTGCACTCATACAACCACACACACAATGGATGTGCCCATGAGGAATGCACATACTAGGCAAGAGGAATTCATTCATTGCAAGGATTTCCATTAGTAGGGATTGCGCAAAGGAGGCAAGCTGTCTGGAAGCAGTAAATTGGCCCATGAATTTGTCAATTTTTGTATGATAGTGTGAGATGATTCTATATTGTACTAAGAGATATTGGATTAGAGTTTTGTATGAGATCATTTTTTGATCCATGATATATACATAATATATGATAGTGGGGTTTTTAGCTTTATGCTTTCCTAGTAAAAACATATGTGTTATGTGTGATTGATCTTTCTTCTTGATATTGCAATTGGCGATCATGTTTTAAATTCCGCAAGAATATTTGTAGAATATATTCTGTATTTAAAAGTGGCATATAATTGTTAGATCAGGAGAATCAAGGCAATACATAATTTGTATTAAACTTTCTACATGGTATTAGAGCACAAGAGATTGCAGAAGTTGAGTTTGTGATTGGATAGAATTCGAATTTGCAAAAATACTTTCTTGGTGCTACAGCTGATTCAAGATCTAAATGGATTTAAATGGGTTGAGGTTAGAGTATGCACTCAAGGGAAGCTCGAAATACATTTCTTGGAAGGACATGATGGAGGCAGTACTCGAAGAAAATGGCTTGAAGGAATTCATTGACAAAGATGTTCTTAAGCCAGATGTTGCAGACACTGCAAATCTTGATGCATGGCAAAAGAAAGTGGAAAAGGTGAGGAGTATCTTGTTGGAGGGAATACCAGACCACATTTTCTCAAGACTCCATGGGAAATTCACACCATATGCAATGTGGAAGACTTTGACGGATCTATTCCAAAATAGTAGCGACCATAGGAAATTAACGCTCAAAGTTAAACTCAGGAAGATCAAGATGGAGAAGGGTGACTCCATTCCAAAATATCTTACGAAGTTTGTCCAATGTCGGGATGCATTGGGGAGTGTGGGAATAATAGTCGTTGATGATGATTTGGTGAGATTGTCTCTCCTAGGACTTCCTAAAAATTGGCACAGTTATCAAGACTCTGTCAATGGAAGGGAACAATTGCCAGATTGGGAACGACTATGGTTGGATCTAGTGCAGGAGGAGTTCAGGTGGAACAACAGAGATGGATCTTCATCAAATCATGATGATGAAGAGGATTGTGCTTTGGCTACAAAGGAAAGGAAATGGAATGGGAAGAAATTCCATTCAAAATCCGATTCTAAAGGCAAGAAGCTGGATTTGTCTAAAGTGAAGTGTTTTCACTGTCACAAACATGGGCATCTCACTACTAATGGTCATAGGAAATATTGCATGGAAATATTTCCATGCAATATTTGCTAACCTCACACATTAGGGGGCATCTGTTATCAATGAAATTTCATCCGCAAATGGTCACAGGAATCCAGCATCTCCAAACACCTATTAGTTCATTCATAGCCCAAAAAATACATTTCCAAAGGGCACAAAAACTATACAACTGGTTATAAAATTGACATGCGTAGAAACACTACAGGAATCACGTGCACATGCATAGGCCAAAGAAGCCAAAAGAGAGCACATGCACCTGATGCACGACTGTGTATGATAAAATACATGCACTCCTCTGAATGACACATTTATGGTTCTTTTCGCCCTCTCACCCACTTTTGGTTCAGCTCCTAAGTCGATTTGACCCTCAAATCTGAGATGAGTCCCAGTGGGGGGATGGGCAAAGACCTAAGGGTGCCCTAAAGGGCCCCTTGTTCACACTAAAGACCGGTTGGATAATGCCTCAAATATTTTCTATAAAAGGAGGCCATGGGTGCACTATGAATTCAATAATCTCATTGTATTGTTATGTTTCCTCTATTCTCCTACAAGGAACCTATTTCCTTCTTGGAGCATAATAGCATCATCTCATTAAGTTATTCGCCTCACCTCTTGAGGGAATAAGCTTGGATTTATTCACCATTTACTTTCTAGTTTGTCATTTGTAAGAAGATATCTCACATAGGGGACTCAAGAACCCTCCCTTGGAGGAAGAGGGGATCCATAAGTCCCCCTTTTTCTTTGGTGTTTTCCCACTAATATAATTTCTCCATTTGTGGCATGAATATTGGTCAATTGTTTGATTGATTTTGGTTCTAATTTCATTATGCATTTTAGTTTTGTTTCTTTAGTTGTTGTTATCTTAGTTGTTTGTTTATTTCATGTGATTGAATCATTTGATTCATACACTAACCTATGTCCTATCTAGCAGACCCAACTAGACTTGCAACTTCCCTTGTTTTTCTCATTCAAGCAGCGAAAAGGACACAACAATCCTGTTTAAAATCTCTAGAAAAGATTTAAAATTTTCATTTTGCACACAAGTTTGAATTCCAGAGCATCTGAAGAAGAAAAGAAAGCATCTTGAGACTAGGATGATCCTCAGATTATCAAAAATAGGTTAACCAAGATGCAGAGCTATGTGTTCAAGTTTGTCAATTCAGTGGTCGTGATTTATATATGCATATAATTTCTTCCATGGTCTCTAACTATGTCCTAGATGTAGGTAAAATGTCATCGAGAAATCAAACCACCAGATGCTCGCCAAGAGCACCCAAGCTAAAGGAAGTTGAAATAGGTGAAGTTTCTTCAACTGGTACTATGAGGAAGTTGTATTACACTCCCAGGGCAAAGCCAGTCATAAAAACCTCAACAAAGAAGGCCTTTGTCCAACCTCCGGTCTTTGGTGATATAGAAGAAAGCACTAAATCTAAGGTAATGCTTCCACAGTGGGGGGACCTTTTCAATAGAATCAACCAGGAGTAGTACCCAGAATATATCCCACACAACAACCTGAATGTAAGGGCACTCGATGACCAGGTGTTCCCAAATATCCGATGGTCATATTTACATATGGTATCCAACAGAACCCTGATTTTCCCTTTCATAGAGGTTTTGAAGTGGCTAATTGACCATACATACATGCATAAGTGCTTGATCAATGATGAGAATGGAGGGTGTGTTGGAGTTTTCCTTCGGACATAAGTCCATAAGTACTACAAACTCAGAGACCCAAAGGAGTGACTAAACACAGACTTCATGTTGAATTTCTATGAATTCCAAGACACTAGGCGGTTGATGGCCTCATGGTGGAAGGATGACAACAAGTTTACAAACCAGAGTAGTGGCTGGTATGGAACAATCAACTTGAGGGAGCCATACATCTACTTGATGGCTCTCATCTGATGATTGTATGGAGAGAAGGATTGCTCCAATTTTTCTGAAGCATGGATGCCCTTAGCATACATAGTGGAGATCTCCGGAAGTAGATTCAACTAGGGAGCAATAATTTCCAAACAATTGAGCATCTATGTACAGCAGGCTCAGACACCGAAAGAAGGGGAAGCACCTGCTTTCCACATGGCCTCGTACCTGCTCAATGTGATCTATGCAAGAAATGTCTTCGTCAACATGAATTTAAGATGGCATTTTGTGGAGCTCCCTGTTCATGGTTATTTCAACATAATTTGTGAGAACAGGTACAAAAACTCCTACGCACTCATCTGCGATGAATTCATCGTGTGTATTCATTTTATTATATTTAAAAAGGAATGCCCAAGATTATCCGCAACAACCAAGAAAATGGTAGTGAAGGTAGGCCATTGGTATTTTGATGAATGCTCAACCTATATCAGGCTATTTGGGTCCACCATAGAACCACATCTACTCCCCGTTCACATCCCAAACCGGCTCATTATAGGAGAAATATTCTATCAGACCATCCTGCGGGGATATAACGCCACACTAGTCAAGAACAAGAAGTAGTATTTCATACCCTACCGTTTCCATGTGGGGTTTTATATGGTAAAGGAAACTACTCAATCCAAACAAGAAGGGCTAATCCAACTTGAATTTAGGTTCCTGACATGCCGATTCCATAAGCATGACCCTAAAGTCTTGGTCCTCCAACATGCTTCACAGCTATCATCTTATTGGCCATACGCACATGATAAATTTAAGGAAGAAATTTTCACAGAGTGTGCTCAGGACTGGGAAGAGGTAGTACAAAATATGTCCAACCCAAATATGACCAGGTTCAAGGCCATAAGAATGGATGAACAAGTGGAGACAATAGAGAAGTCGGCTCAAGAGGTCCTTGGAGTTCAGAAAGAGATCATAGCGACAGAGACTACAAAGGCACAAATAAGAGGGTTTCTCTTCCTAGAAGGGGCGCAAAGAATCATTGAACAATTACAAAATGATCCTGACCTTATAGAGATGTCAAGGATCCCTTCTGACGACCAAATCACAATAAGAGGAGAGATAAGTGGCTTATAGCCAATACATCTTGAAGAAATCACCGGGCCCGAAAACCCTGAAGTTCCATCACCGCAGATCAGATCACCAAGGGGAATTTCAACCCAGCCTGAGATATCGAGGACACTGGGTAGGAAAAATGTAACTAACCCATTGTTTGACTTAATAACCATTGTTATCACTAGAATTTCATCTGCAAATGGTTACAGAAATCCAACATCTTCAAAACACTCATTAGTTCACTCATGGGCCAAAAATGCATCTCCAAAAGGTCCAAAACTATACAACCAACAATAAAATCAGCATGTGCTATAAATACACAAGCTGCACGCACATGTGAGACGGTCATATAACATCGAAAAAGAGCACATGCACCTGATGCACAATTGTGGATGCAAAAATCCATGCACACCTCAAAACAACGCATTTATGATATTGGTCGGCCTTCCACCCACTTCTGGTTCAGCTTCCAAGTCGATTTGAAATCCAAATCTTAGTTGAATCCGAATGGGGGGCTGGTCAAAGACCTAAAGGTGCCATAAAAGGCCCCTTATTCACACTAAGAACTGGTTGCATAATACCTCAAAGATATTCTATAAAAGAAAGCCATTGGTGCACTATATTTTCAAGTAATTCATTTGCATTGTTATGCTACTAATATTATCTTGGAGGATCCTCTTTCCTCATCAAAAGAATGCTAGCACCATTTCAGTTAGTCATTCATATCACCTCTAGATTGGATGTTCTTTGGATTCTCTTCACCATTTAATTTTAGTTCCTCACTTGTAAGAAGAGCTCAATATTTGGGGGTCTAAGAGCCCTCCCTTGGAGGAAGAGGGGACCCAAAGTATCCCTTTCTCTTTGGTGTTTTCTTTCCACTAATATAATCATTTCCATTGGTGGTATGACTCTTGTTTGTTTCTTGTTCTAATGTCCTTATGCACTATGGTTTAATTCCTTTTATCGTTCTTAGTTTAATTCTTTTCTTATATTTTATGATTTATACTTCTAACTCTTTCCTCTAATGTTGTCTTGCCTCACTGACCCAAATGGGCCTATAAGCACACATATTTTGCTCATTTAGATGACAAAAGAGGTGCAACAGATTGGTGACTCCATTGGGGAAAGGTACCCATTTCCTACACCATTTGGGTTACATTAGCTCTTTTTTTTGTTTCTTTAAGTTGCAGGGACCATAACAGGCCCAAGCCGGCCTACAAAAAGCCAAGTTCAAAGCTAAGCAGAGAGAATTTCATCCAAATTTTTCTTCATGGCTGTGTAATAGACAGTGCATGCATGTTTTAACCCACATGCATGTATTCAGTGCACGTGTGCCAAAACCATTGTATTGCTCAGCGCCTTCTACGCACCAGCACCCATAAGTCACTTTCAGTTCGTGCATTGGCGCCCATAGTGCCTCTGTCTATTCAGAGACCCGCACACCTGTGTAGAAAAACACACATTGTAAGCCTTTTGTGATATGTGGAAGGCCCATATCCTTCTTAAAATTGATTCTATGCACATTGTAATCTGCACCACACTTATATTCCCTCTCCATATAAAGGGATTAGTCAAAACATAGGCACTTAGGGGGTTAAAATCATTATTTCCTCTTTTGCTTTGATTTTTCCACGTGGATGGCTTGCTTTGACTAAGAGTATAAGTTGGAATAATATTTTGATCACATATAAAAATTTCATTGGGACTAGGAATTGGATATCAATCGTTGAGTATGCTCTTCTCTCATGCCCCAAGGCGATCTTGAGAATCAGAAAGAGATTGAGGAAAAAATTCATCTCCCTTAAAAAGACAAAATCTTTAGGAGAGGACAACAGCCCCCTCGAGACTCCTCTTAGTTTATTTTTTCAAAACACATATTAAGATTGTAACGGGCCCATACATGCCCAGATGCTACAAAGATAGGATAGTGATTGAAATTTACTTTCTTAGATTAAATCACTAGGAAAGTTTAAAGGTTTTGTAACTAGCCCATACATGCCCACATATGCACAATCTAGGATAGTTTCAAATATTTCTTAGATTAAATCACATTAGGGAGACAAAGGAATAGTAAGGAACCACATGTCCACATGCTAGTTTCCTAGGGGCTTTAAAATTCCGCAAGGTTGTACCAACGAAATTTAGTTAATTAGGTAATCAAGAATTGTAAGGACCAAGCGAAGTCCACATGTAGCAAGGTGACACCTAATTTATTAAAACATATTGGCACACTTTCACTTATTCACACACAAAGTCACTACTCACTCACATATTTTTCATCTCAAAACGTGGAGTTTGAAGTAAGTTTCCTCCAAAAGGATTCTGAAACACCCCATCCTTTTCTTGACAAAACTATCCACTCCCAATTAATTTCAACGAGATTGGCTCACACCCCCAATCTCTAAAACAACCACATCTAAATGTTTTCTAAAAACTCACTAAGTTTTCGGGGATAGGCATCCAAATAACCCCCCGTTCTCTGGTTCTCACATCTTCAAACAATATAAGTTGTCATATAGGGAACTTTAAAATCCTCCAAGTCAAGTGTTCCTACACCATAAGGTAGGGAGATACCCATGAAGGGTTTAAGGCCGAGGTCCGGTTGTTCTATGCATCCCCCCTTGAGGCACCCACCTCTTGGATGAGATCCAGCCCATGACCCATTTCTTAGGCTGAAAATATAAATGCCACACTTTGACCAAGGTACCTAGTGACCAAATTTTAGGACATCTACCCAGGTGGCAATTGTGGGCTACAATTTCACCTTGATCGGATTTTGTGTGGCTATTGGGAAATATCACTAGCTCTTTTAGGATATGCACCCTATACCCTTCATTATAAATGATTACTTCATCCTTCACTAGTTCCTCTTCCGGTGGCTTCAAACCCCACTGTTGAGTGCTATTGGAAGGTCCAGTGTTTTTTGAGAGGAAGGACGTTACGTATTTTAGGACACAAGAATTTGTTTCTTTGTTCTCCCACACGAACAAAATCCACCTACCCACATGTATGCTTCTTTATTCATTGATTTATGTATGTTGTTCTTGTAATTACATACGATTGTGAGATATATTGTGGAGGCCCAAGTTATACAAAGTCTCTTGTTCATTAATTTCTCTCATCACCATTTTCACACATACACTTTTCTAGTCGGACATCATAGGGGACCCACAGAATCCCCATTGTTCCAGACGTTTTCTAAATCTCCCTCCCATCCTAGGGGGAGTTCCTAGTCTTGCCAACTCATCAATCATACTTTCCCACACCCCTAGGAGTGCTACTGTCTTGGGATCAACTTTTATTGGTGCCAATTTTCTTGGGTCCACTTCCTAAGGTCAAACATCCCCACACTCTCCTTTACACGGAAGAAGGGGGCCAACTTCTTCTCAAGGGGAAAGTACAAACCCACCTCGTCCCCCTCAAGGGTCAGGTACGCAAAAAACTCACACTATGGCTGGAACTAATCCTTTTCCACCACCTCAGATGACATAATTGACTTCCCTCAACATAATGGATCTGACTAAACTCACCAATGATCCTATATTGCACAACCCCACATGGCCTGCAATGCCTACCAAACTGCCTTCAGACATCCCCAAGTTTGAATGAAAACTGGAAGATGATATCACCAACCATATCATGACCTTTCACTTATGGTGCTCTTCAAATAGAATCACAGATGATTCCATCCAATTAAGGTTATTTCAACATACACTCACTGTCCCTTCAACTAAGTGGTATGTAGAAGAACAATATGGGTCCCATGTGACCTTTGAATCCTTGGCCAAAGCATTCTCGACCTTCTTTCAACTACCAATTCATCATGACAATGGCCTCAAACTACTCTTGGAATTTAAACAAACCTTCACCATGCACATCGCTGACCATATTCACGAATGGTGTCGACGACGTAGTCTCTGCAAAGTTGAAGATACTCCACAAAAATGTCTCAATTGGTTCCTCAAATCACTTGTTTCCCTCCTTGCCAAAGACGTGGCCACCACCTTCCCCCAGTCTGAAGAAGAAGCCATTAGCAAGGCCCAATAGTTCAAACGCATTTACTCACAGTTAGGGTACTTATATATGGTCCTACCTGATGCCCCAAGACTCATGCCATTTGGTCATGACAAACCTGGGATGTCTCACTCAATGGATGGATTGATTGGTACCACTACACACAAAAATTTACATCCCCAACAACCACCAATGTATGGCACACCTCAATATCCACCAGAATATGGCAGACCCCCTTATTATAATCCTCCCCCTTATCCACAACCATACCCCTTAACCTTTCCTCCACCCACCAACGGACCAATGCCAACACCCACAATACACCCTGCGGCTCAACCTAGTTCTAGTACCCCCTCTACCTAAGCTTACACCATAAACACTAGTGAAAGAATTAGGCCTTCCTATACATCCTATGGATCATTACCACAGAATAATCCATACTTTCCTTTCCCTTCCCCCCCCCATCCCATTCCTTCCCCACACGGACAACCACATGCTGGGGTTAATTTTGTTCAACCCTCTCTCATTTAGCAGTATCAAAATTGTGAAGAGCTAAATACAGTTAATCCTTCCCATTAGTCGAACAATGCCATAAATAAAAGAAAAAATTGAAACAATAATAATCCCGGACCAGGAGGAAACCAGAACCAACCGCAGCCGAATCGACATGTCGGGGGAAACCAAAACCAAGGGAGAGCCATAACCCCCAAGGGGGAAATAACAAAAAATGCCAAGGGAAGAACAACAAAAATATTAAAACAAACTTCCTTTGTGCCCTTTGCTGTGAGTATGGCCATTATACTCACTATTTCCCTTAAATAACAAACTTTAAATGGATCAAAGAATCTGAATATGGACCACATCCCCTAGTACCGCCTACCCCCCAGCAGGCCCCACAACAATACGTGCAGCACCCACCCCCGACCATGTTGAAAAACCCCATACCACATCACGGGGTGATGAAAAACCAACAAGATATGCAACCTGCCCCACCATAGGTAGGACCATATCACAACCTGGGAACTTCTTCAGATCAAACTATCCTCCTCACTAGTGAGGAAGAAATCCTTCGACAAATGCTCATTTTTCAATACAGTGCACCCTATGACCCTAATCCCACTACTTCAGAGGCCACCTCAGTCACGACTAACCCACCTTTGATGATTTTGTGCCCTAATACTGAAACACCTCTTTGCATCCCTCGCATCCCGTTGCGTAGGAATGTCCACAACCCTCAAGCTAGGGCAACCCACAATTATAGTCTGGTTGATGACTTGGCACAATCCCCCTCTGCCATGTCAGTCTTATAAGTTATTCAAACCTGTCCTACTCAACAAAAATCATTACTTTATGCTCTGGGGGCAGTTGAACCTACCAATACTTGACTCATCACATTTGATCTTGATAGTGGAGAACCCCGTCTCCCCGCTCTTGTCACTTTTCAAATACTAGTTAAAATATGGAATATCACAGTCCACCACTGCATTATCAATAAAGGTGCATCCACTTGCATCATGTCCAAAACTGTATGGTAGAAAATTGGATCTCCAGAGCTAATACCCTCTGTCATTACTCTGAGGGCTTATGACGAATGACCCTCGTCTCCCATGGGGCTCTTCCAAAACGTCCCCGTTGAACTCGGGGGAAAAACCATCCTTATTGACATTGAGGTTATCGATGCCCCACATGACTATAATATTTTGTTTGGTTGTTTATACATGTATGCTATGAAGTCAGTCACCTCTTCTATGTTTCGAACCATGATGTTTCCCCATAACGGAAAGATCATTACCATCGATCATGCATCACATTATGATCCTAACCCTTCATCCAATGTCGACAACATCCTCCCTTTTGTCCACACTAATCTGGATGCCTATCCACTCATCGAGATGGGCCCCAGAAGTTTTAAGGACCCATCCTTGCTAGGGACATATGATGTAGCACCACCGTTTATCCATCCCTCAACACAAGTATGTGTCATCTCCACCAACGGAATGACAACTGAAGATACTCTCCCTCCCACCAAGGCCTCTGTCATCCCTGACGTCCCACTAGTGACATAATACCTCCCTTAGGACTCTCCTGGAACTTGTTCAACTCTACCCATTCTTGATATTCCCCTCCCCCAGGGCCATATCTCAGTTTGGGAAACAGTCCCCCAAGCCATTATCCATATCCGTTTCTTTTAAACCCCCATCAGGTGTACAATATTTCTAGGTAGCCACAATGCTCACCCTTTCTAATATGGTGTTGGCAATCCCAGTATGGTATCTACATCTGCCTGAGATGGTCCCTCAACCATCCCTCCCTCCCCAAATAGAAGGAATCCTGATGTATATTCCAAAACTTACCCCCACCATCCCACCCACACCCCCACTCACTAGTACCCCTGCTATAGCTGGGGGAAGATGAAAAATGAAAGATCCCACCACTCCACTTCCCCCACGCATTCAACCTCCCTGCTTGATATGCAAGAAAGATAGACACCCCACCAAAAAATGCCCATCTCTACCCAAGATACGCAATCTAATTCAACTCCCTCAAGAACCACCACCATTCATCGCTTCATCCCGTACTGCTACTATCTCCCCTAACATAAATAGCAAAAGATTGCGAACCAAATTTGCATGTGCCATCTGTTTAGAATATGGCCATTACACACACCATTGTCCAGCGTTACCTCAATTCCGACAGACACTAATAGTTGTACACCAAATCTTTCAGCAAGAACCCAACCCAACCAATTTAACCAACATCCATTATGTCATGACCTCAGTCAACGAACATATGATATGCCCCTACTCTCTCTACGAATCACTTGATCATTTCACATATCAATGTCCCATGATCATTGAATACAGGCATCACCAATTGGACCTAATTCAAAACCCTACACCCCCCCCTCCAGCAGGACCAGTGAGTACCCCTATCCCATCACTTGATGTGGTTCATATCTTCTCATTGGAACCTAAGGCACTCCCTACTCCCCCATGGTTCCTGGATGATTTATATGAGGATTTTCCCCCAAATCCCCCCAATTCTTCAATTCATTTCCCCACAGAAATTCTATGCCCAACTACCGTTTTCAACCCACAATATCTTGATATTTGGTTTATGTCGAGAGAACCATTGCAACCTCCTTATGATACCCCCTCTCCAGAGTTACTACCAAAAAAAAACCCCATGGTGACTGTCACCGAAAATAATCCTCTCGATCCCCTATATTTTCGACAGTTTCACTGCGACGAAGACATACTTGAGGATTTAACTAAAGTTAATTTCCCATGGGATGCACTCCACCATAGAGCGCTTTTTCCTTCACAAAAAGTCATCATGCCTCCTAACCAAAACCCAATATATGCAGTTGAAACCAAATATTGTCTCCCACCAGAGCATATATATTAGTTCAAAAACCCTATCCCTTCCCACGATGCTTTTGAAGAAGGAAATATGGCCAACATTTCCACCACCATCAAAATCAATATTTCCATCAAATTTGGGGTTTCAAAGGAACTCACCATTGGCATCGCATTCTCTCCTAAAGAAATCACCACCTACAAAGCTCTCTTCCAGGAATATCGAGACATATTTTCCTCATCATACATAGAGATGCTTGGCCTTGATCCCTCTATTGTCTAACATTGTATAGACACCTAGCCTGATATCACACCTGTCTATAAAAAATAGCATCCATTACACCCATCCAAAGCTACGACCATCAAGGCCGAAATTGACAAATTATGCATTGCATGGTTCATATACCCCATCACATATATGTCATGAGTCTCCAACCCCATCGTTGTCAACAAAAAACAGGGCACTATCTGCATTTGCACAGACTTTCGCGATCTCAATCATGCATGTCCCAAGGACAACTTTCCAATGCCCTTTATTGACCAAATTATCGATGATTGTGCCAATCACAAGGCCCTATATTTCATGGACGGTTTCTCTGGCTACAACCAAATTCAAATCCACCCAGCCGATCAGTACAAAACAAAATTCAGTACCCCCTGGGACACTTTTGCGTATCATGTCATGCCTTTCGGCCTCAAGAAAATAGGAGCCACTTTCCAATGTGCCACGACATAAATTTTTCATGATCTGGCTCAAATCATTCTCGCCTACTTGGACAATCACACTGCTCACTCAAAAAAATGCACTCAAAATCTCAATGATTTATGAATCATCTTCGAACGATGTCGTCAGTACAACATCCGCTTGAATCCCCTCAAGTGCGTGTTCTGCGTTACTGTTGGATGCCTCCTTGGTTTTATTGTCTCCCAATGTGGAATTACAGTTGACCCCCTCAAGGTCCAAGCTATCACATAAATTCCCCCACCATGGAATTTACGCCAACTACAGAGCCTACAAGGAAAAGCTAACTTTTTACGCCACTTTGTCCCCAACTACGCCACTTGGGCACATAGTTTCCTTCACCTCTTACGGCATGATATCCCATTCCAATGGGACAAACATGCCCAAAATGCTTTTGATGATCTCAAAATGGCCCTCTCCAACACCCCGTTAATTAGTCCACCCGACTATAACTGCAACTACATCCTCTATAACTTGACCTCCGCCATCTCAGTAGCAGGAGATCTCATCCAACTAGGGGATGATGACCGTGAGCATGTAATTTACTACATTAGTAAAAATATTTCAGGGACACCCTTGAAATATAATCATGAAGAGAAATTGGCCCTTGCAGTTGTCCTCACAATCCAGAAATTGCGCCATTACATCTTTCATTGATCTACCAAAGTCATAGCAGATTCCAACCCCATGCAATACTTTCTCAGTCGCCAACAAATTAATGGTAAATTTTCCTAATGGATCGTCATCCATGAGGAGTATGACCTCAAATTTTGAACACCCAAGAGCAAGCAATCCTTCATCCTCGCTGAATTCATCACGACATTTCCCTCTAATACCACCCATACCCCATCAATTCTGACTTCCCCAATGAACATCTCTTTTACATCCCCTCAGATGACCCTTGGTATGACGATCTTCTTGTCTACCTCCAAACACAAAAATTTGGAAACCACCTCTCTCAAGAAGATCATCAACATATTTGTCACCAGGCTCCCCGCTACCTACTTATTGGTGATATCTTATATCGGCGAGGTGTCACCACTGTACTCGTCGATGTTTAACTATCGACAAGGCCGATCAAGTCTTAAACGACTGCCATTGTGGCGCTTGCGGGGGTCACCTCTCCGGGATGTTCAGTTCTCAAAAAATCATTCACGCCAGTTATTTTTGGCCTACATTGTTTCATGATTGCATCCACTCCGTGAAACGATGTGACAAATGTCATCTTTATGTCAACAAATCACGAGCACCACCTACTCTTCTACACTCGGTCATTATTTCCGGCCCCTTTTGAAAATGGGGCATAGACTTCATGACTTGCAACCTTCCATCCAGCAATGGATACAAATACATTGTTGTCATAGTCTATTACTTAACTAAGTGGGCTGAAGCCATGCCTACATTTAACAACACCGCTAACACCGCAACATGCTTCTTCTTCAACTACGTCATCTCCTACTTTGGAGTCCCACTACAGCTAATCTCTGATCATGGGAAACACTTCAAGAATGAGATATTTGTCGAACTCTCCTCTCGGTTAGGATTCTCGCACGAGTTTTCCTCCCCATACTATCCTCAGTCCAATGGATAGGTAGAGGTGATCAACAAGGTCCTCAAAACCATGTTGCAGTGCATGGTTAACAAACATAAGACCAATTGGCACCATATGTTATTTTCCCACTATGGGATTATTGCACGACAGTTAAAATTACCACTGGCTTCACACCATTTCATCTTGTCCATGGGGTCAAGGCCACTCTCCCCATCGAATGTGAAATTCCCACCTTACGCACTGCTATTGTGCTATTACCCGACATTGCTCCAATGGAGAAGCATTTGTTGAACTTAGAGTCACTGGATGAAGACCATCGTTCTTCATTATAGAACAATGAGGTATCCAAAAAATGGTCCAAGGCCACCGTTTATCGTCATGTCAACCTTCGCTCATTCAACGAAGGTGACCTCGTCCTTGCTTACGATATCGCTCATGATACCTTTGACCATGGAAAGTTTGATTCATTATGGCATGGACCTTACATCATCCAACATTGCCTCATTAAAGGAACCTACATCCTGGCCTCCCTCGAAGGTCACCCTCTCAAAGAACCCGTCAACGGTTTGTACTTAAAGAAATTTTATGCCTAAAAGCGTAACCATACTACACTAGGCTTGTTCTTTCTGTACTCTTTTTTAGAGCTTTTAGTCTTCTTCTCCATGCCTTCATCTAATTTTAAAAAAAAATAATGACATATCCCTCCCCCACCAACCTACTACATCAATTATGTCGACAGAGCTAGTTGTGGACACAAAATCTCACTTCGGCCGCATGGGCCTTTTATTCCCCCTCACAAACACTACTCCACTCCAGTGGCATATGTTTGTGGTCAAAAACCAATAACCAAGTAGAATACACAACAGTCATTGGCCTCCTCGCTGAGGTCAGTCACCTCCATGTTCACCATCTTAACATTTTATTAGGTTCCCAACTGGTTGTCCTCCAACTCAACAATGTATACCGTGTTCGCGATCTATGCCTCTTCCGAAAATACCTGCAAGTTATACTCTTATCTCGACATTTTGATTCCATCACATTTACACACATTCCAAGACAATTTAATCAAATTTCAGATAATATGGCTAACCTAGTGTTAGATTGGCATTTATCACATCAAGACACTAGTATGCATGCATAAATCATAACCAGTTTGTCAACAACATATAGATTAGACACCATAAAAACGAACTAACAAACATCAACACAAGAGAACACCACAAAGATCCCAAAAATGTATATCCATACATATATATATATATATA
>JZKD02S2352098.1:177073-221626 GCA_000966675.3 Picea glauca | reverse complement strand
TGGTCAATGTGTCATCAGTGTTTACAAAAAAAAAAATAGTACATCAGGTACACTATCCATAGGTAGGTAAACCACCTTAGCCCTATAGATACAAAATGGTGCTACACCACCATATATAAAATGTGCTCACCAGCCTATATAGACACAAAAAAATACATAAATATAGAGGTACTTATGGCACCTCTAGATCTCCACTACCTGACCCTCTCTCTGGAGAAGGGGCCTCACCAGCTAGGGATCCCTCAGGTCCTGAAGGAAGTCACCTAGTCATCGCCACCCCCGCTACATCTTCTCTCTGAACCATGGTCCACCACACTATCAGAACACCCACACACTCCTCTAGGACCCCCTCGTCTAGGATCCATGACCACATGGCCTCAGGCACTCCCTGTAGTACCACATCCAAGTGGTGGCGGACATCCTCGAACTCTCCCCCGACCTTTGCCGAAGGAGCATGCGATGGCCCTGCACCATGGTCATCAAACTGGTGTCGCTTGTCTTCTCTCTCATAATCAACAAGCCTCGCCCCAACATCATCTCATTGTCGTCGCTCTCCTCGCAGAGGCATCACCGACCCCTGACGAGCCGACACTCTAACCAACTCCACATCGCACCCGTGAGGTCCCACATCTACACATACACCACACAAATGGTAGCATCAACATCCATATCCTCTCCTCGTGGAAACACCATCTATGGATCATCCCAAAATTCCACCCCAAAATAGGGATACCGCAGTATGATCTATGGCATCTGATGCCACACCTATGTAACCTCGACTATGAAATAGTGGCCACCCTCCCCACCATCATGACAAACCAGGATTGTCACCCACCACCGAAGTCACAACTCTCGCACGCCAGGATCAACTAACAACACTCTAGGGAGAAACATCAACACCCTCTCCAGAAACCACGCCACCAAGATAGACCCAAAGGAAAACTTCCCTGAGTCAGCAACACGACACCTATTAAGCTACCCTACAATATTGGCATGGACAATCAAGCCCCAGGTGAAGTGCTCGCCCGCCAATGCCCTCTTCATGATCCTCAACTGACCTCCACTAATCTGCTGAGTTGAAAGAGACCCGTAGACTCTCACAATCATCACTGCCATGCAATGATGCACAAGGGCATCCATTGCCCCAATACTCACCACAGAGCTCGACATAAAGTTCTCCCCTGAACAATATCTCCGGGCTAAGACAACCAACTGACCATCCCCGGGTACTACACACTCTGCTGGTAGTGGGATTCCCCAAAAAGGGATCCCAATCATGAAATATACATCCTCCACTGCAATGAAGGCTAGATTCTCATCCCGCACCATAAAGAAATGCAGTTCAGGGTTCCACATCCTAATCAGAAACTGCAACAAATACTCTTGTGCCCACACTAGCGAACACTCAAAAAACTTTAGCAGCCCACATTCTGCCAAAGCATATTAGATTGTCATCTCCTCATCCCTCACTACCTCCCTTAGGTGTGACCAGTCCCTCTCTCTCTAGTGAACCGACATCCTCCAAATGATCACTTGCACCCACATATACAACACTTGATTATCCATCACAACCTCAAAAAACAAATCCAAAAAAGATAAGTTTTTACACCCTTTAGCTTTGCCTCATAGGCATGCACACATGCATGCCTGTTCAGCCCCAAGTCGCGCACTCATGTGAAAATTTTGGCCATATAGATGCGCATTCATGCACCCCTGTCACACATACAGGAATGCATCATAGTGCACCTGTTCACTACATAGCTGCACATGCATGCACAACTGTTAGGGGTACAGACGCGCATGCATGCGCTATTTTTCCTTGCACAGGCATGCATACCATGCACGCCTGTTTTCCCCATTAGGGCACCCCCATGCATGGATGTCTGAGTTACAGGCGCGCACCCATGCGCACAAATTTCTCGATCGCCCACGCACTGAGGGGCGCACACCCACAAAATCCCCTGTACGACCCTCCGTACAGGCCCTGCCCAAAAAAAAAAACTCTAATTCTATGCAGGAGGATACGACAACCAAAATGATGCTCGTTGATCCTGAATCAGCTGCCCCGATCTCTCATAATACCCAAATCTCCTCTACAATCTCTCATCCACTCAATACGATAGCAGGTAAAAATGAGGTGGCTTTGTGGGCCCTACAACTATATATAGTCCATTTTTCCAAACTTCCAAACTCAATTCTGGGAGCTCCGGGCGCCCGTTTTTTGATCCGTCTTCAGCCATGATATCAGGACCCCATTACCTACATAATTCCATTCCCTAGGCCATTTTCCATCCTCGGCCCCCGGGGGACATTTTCTCATATTACGCTTAGGTACGCATGCTTACATTATTGAATAACTACTATATGATCTTTTATCTTCAGATATTGTTCACGTCAGGTATTCGGTTTTCATGTGTGTAGGTACTTTACCACCATATGGCAGCAGTATCCCTTCAGGTATATCATTGACACTGGCATGTAGTCATTCCCTTTGAATGTCAAAATGTGTCTCCCAGTCACACCCTCCGATATTTTCCTCTAGGATCCCTATATCTGGCTCTGTATTACTATCACCTTCACTACATTTCGGTACTGTCACCTGGTAGCACCCCCCCCCCACATGAGTTGTCCCATTCATAGCTCCCATGGGAATTTTGACACTCATGTTGTTTCCACCCTTTAGGGATGGGAGTCCCAATAGTCTTACATAATGTCGAGAACCGACCACATACTCCTTCTCCTCATTTTTCTAAGCTACCCCAAATGGACTCCCAGGTCACTTCATCATGGTTTTATTCTGACTGCATGATGCAGGAGCATTGCCAGCAACAAGCGAGCGTGAGACAAAATGCCAATGCATTTTGGCACATGATGAATTGTTTGAAATGTTTTGAAGTTTGATACGCCAAACTTAAATGTAATAGTTAAGAAAGAGTGTACTTGTAGATTGTAATTATACCTTGAGCGTCCCGCTCTCATCTGAAGGACTAAGAGGCATTTATGTTAGTAAATGTAAGTAGGTAGCTTTGAATTCTTAGATTAGACAGTTTTAGGAGCCGGAGGGAAAATGGATATAGACACCCTCACTTGTATCACTGTAACATTAGCATTATCAAGAGAGCATAGAGAAGAAGAAACAAAGAGCTGTGTAGAGTAAACCCCATGTACAGAAGTTCTGGATTAATACAAAGATCTTTAGTTCAGAATCATGGTGTTCAATTGCTTTATGTGTTTGTACATGATGATTGATATATGCTTGTTTACTCTCTGCTATGCATTTGCTTTGATGTGTGAATGTATGATTTCATATTTAATGTATGAAATCTGAAGAGAGGGAGAGTAAGGAATGAGTTTCAATTGTTTCTTTCTCTGAGCGAGAGTTTTCCTGCAAGGAGTGAAACGAAATTGTTCGCAAGGTGTGCATTGACAGAAAACAAAGGTCGTCTCTGAAAGCTCAGGAGGGATAACATTGTTCTCATTCTCGCAGAAGTGTAAGTTAAGCACAAGAGTCGTGCAAGGTGTGTGCAGGCCGAGTAGAGTCTCAGTGTTTGCAACCTAAGAGAAATTGTTGAAAGACTACTATCATAGGGAGTGCGCAGAGTCGAAGAGGTTCAAATACTTGGGAGCATTTGAAGAATTTCCGCAAGGAGTGCGTGCAGGAGTCTTCTTGAAGACTCAAGTTGTGGAGAAAGCTCAGGAGGGATAGAGTCTTTGAATTTGTCGAAGAGACACTCAAAGAGGACCAGTGCCTTGAAGTATTAGAAGGAGGCGCAGTGACATTGTTTTGCTGGTGGACAAGTTTCGTGAAGGCGTACTTGTTCATTTCGCAAGAGTTTTAAGGAGGAATTGAACGGTCATAATTCTCCGTGGTGAATTCATGAAGTTCCGAGAACCGTCAGATCTTGGAGAGGAGCAAGAAGGATACGGTGAGTGTTTTTCTAAGAGAAATCTCGAGAGAAATTGGGTCGTAGGACCTGAGCCATTAGGGGTCATTGGATCACTCGCGTAATCTCATTTTGGGGCTTCGTGAGTTGGAGAATTGAAACCCTTGCATCAATATTCACGAGGTCACAAGGTGCGAAGTTCTAAAATAGTGAAAGAATTTGAGTCGTCCGATTGGAAGGGCACGTGTCATAAGATCCTCTCTATCGGGGATTCAGACATCGGGGTTTAGAGAAGGAAGTCCTTCAACTTCGCGAGTGGTGAAGTTGTGAGAGAATCGCAGCCGTCCATTGGAGGAGGAGAGGTGGCATAGATCAAGGGATATCGTAAACTTGGAGGTTCACAAGGTGAGAGCCCAAATATTGGGTGCTCCAAGTCCCGAGTAGCGAAGTCGCGAGGATCAAAGACAGTCATTGGATCCAAGTCAAGGAAGGACCATTGGATCAAAGCCTCATCGCGCATTTTGCGTATTCATAGGTTCAAAGGTTGGAATGACCTCGTCTCAAATGCAGAAGTCGTGAAGTTTCGAGAGCTGAGGCACGGAGGAAACATGTGGTAGAACCACAAGGTGGGCCCGTGAAATAGACAGGCGGACACACGTCACCTAGTGGAAGGAGTCAACACTCTGTTGACTTCTCATGTCTCGGGGATTTGTGAGATAAGAGTACGTGAGCTCGACCCTTCGACTCGCGAAGTCGTGAGTAGTGAGAACAAGAGGAGAAAAATCAACATCATCTCTCGTTCATGAAAGAAAGGTGCCAAGGTTGGACATTTGAACTCGCGAAGTGGTGAGTAGCGAGAAGTGATAACGCTTATCCTTGTTGGTGGTCGTGTGAGGAAGGTGCTGATAGAGGAAGAGCCAGACCCATATCGGCATTTTGGGTATCACGAGATTTAAAAGGAAGAGTCGGGAGCCGCGACTCATGAACTCGTGAGATTGCGAGTTGCAAAAAGGACCTTGGGTTAGGCCCTTGGTCATAGCATTGTGGTCACTTGGGGAGAAAGGAGCTTGTGCCTAGTTTTGTTCACACAGGAGAGCTTCTCGAAGGACCTATGGATCAATTTGAAAGGAGATTCTAGCAGG
Organism: Picea glauca; assembly: GCA_000966675.3. Lineage (NCBI taxonomy): Eukaryota > Viridiplantae > Streptophyta > Pinopsida > Pinales > Pinaceae > Picea > Picea glauca. The sequence goes on along the minus strand of JZKD02S2352098.1, from coordinate 216,600 downwards.
GAATCCGAAAGAGCCTATCTAGCTCGAAGGGGTTAAAGAACGATCCTGTGAGCAGATCTTGGCCCGAGGGCCGATAGGTCTGCGTCAGTTGGTATCATAGCTTGACTCTGTTTTTATACTTCAGACAGGGAAAGAGAGAAAGAAATCTCAGCCATGCCACTGAGAAGAAGAGACAGACAAACACCCGATCCTCTAGAGGAAATGGAAATGCCAAGAGGAAGGGGTAGGCAGGTGCCAAATCCAGCCATGGAAAGAGAGATGCGTGAGATACGTGCCAGACTCGAGGACATGGAGAAAACACAGAGGCGCACAGCCGGTATTGGAGATGTTAGTGATTCTGAAAGTGAAGATGAAGATGGACATGAAAGAGAAGAAGTTACAACAGAAGATGCATCAAATGAATGCCTGATTAGGGTTGTTGCAAGAATGGGTGCTAAGGCAAAAATGGATATTCCAGTATATGAAGGAAACCTAGATGTTGAAGAGCTTCTAGACTGGATTAGAGCTCTGGACACATATTTTGACTATGAAGATGTCGAGGAGGACAAAAAGGTCAAATATGTTGTCACAAGATTGAAAGGACATGCATCATTGTGGTGGGATGAGTTACAAGATGACAGACGTTGCAAGGGAAAGCAGAAAATCAAGAGTTGGGATATGATGATCGCAAAGATGAAAAAGAAATTCATTCCCAGGGATTACCAGATTACTCTGTTTCAGATAATGCATAATTTGAGACAGAATCTGATGTCAGTAAAGGAGTACACTGAAGAATTCTACACGCTGAACATCAGGGCAGGTCATTGCGAAAGTGATGATGAAAATGTTTCTAGATATATGAATGGTCTATGATATTACATTCAGGATGAGATGAGAATGATGACCATATGAACGGTGGAAGATTCTTATTAGATGGATCTAAAATATGAAGAGAACCTGACCCGAAAACAAGGTCAAAGAGGCCGAGGCAGAAGTCAGCCCAGAGGCAAATCAGTTGTCCAGGATAGAAATCAGAAACCCAAGGAAGAATGGAAGAAACCTCAGACTCAAATTGAGAGAGGTGGAAGCTCACAGAGAGGGAAGCATACCAAACAGAGATGTCAGTATGCCGATGGAAACATTTTTCCTCGTACCAGAGGTAGAGGAAGAGGAAGAGGTGGAGTGGTGAAATGCTTCACATGCGGAAAGGTCGGACATAAATCTTATGAATGTCCAGATAAGAAGAAAAAAGGTGGTGAAACTCACATTACCGAAGCACAGAAGCGGAATGTTGAGGTAGAGAATGCTAAAGGTGGAAGATCGTTGATGATGTGAAAAGTTCTCTTAATTCCAGAGAAGGAGGTGGAGAGTTCGGTGCAAAGGAACAGTCTTTTTCAGACTGCTTTCAAAACCAAGGACATGGTATGCAAGGTCATTGTGGAAAATGGTAGCATAGATAATCTTGTTTCTATAGAGATGGTAGAAAATATGGAGCTGGAGACTATTGAACATCCAAGTCCATACATAGTTTCATGGCCACAAAAAGGACATCAGGTAAATGTCACTAAACAATGTTTAGTTGAGTTTAAAATAAGAGGGTATAAAGATGAAATACTCTGTGATGTTATTCCCATGGATGTTTGTCATCTATTTTTGGGTAGACCATGGAAATATGACAGGAATGTGATTCATGATGGGAGAAAGAACACATACACCCTAGAGAAGAATGGGAGAATTCACATGTTGTTTCCGATTAAGGACAAAGAGGTGAAACCTGAAGTAAGAAACATTGTACTTCTCATGAGTGGGAAGGAACTTCTTACAAAGATTAAGAAGAAGGAGGAACCGTAATTCATTGTGGTTAGGAAGCCTAAAATTGTTTTAACGAGTACAAGGGTAGATGATTTACCAGAAGAGGTTCAGAAACTGTTGGAAGAGTTTGCTGAAATAGTAGTGGATGAAATACCTCATTCGTTGCCACCGATCAGAAGTGTGAGTCATCATATTGATCTCATACCTGTAGCTAGTTTACCAAACAAGGCAACATACAGATTGACGTCGCAGGAGAATGAAGAGGTCAAAAGACAAGTCCAGGATTTAATGGACAAAGGGTTGATTAGAGAAAGCTTGAGTCCATGTTTTGTTCTGACAGTGCTCAGTCCAAAGAAAGATGGAGGCTGGAGGATGTGTACTGAATCGAGAGAAATAAAAAATATAACCATCAGGTATAGATTTCCATTGCCAAGGATGGATGATCTGATGGACTGTTTGAGTGGGCCCAATTTTTTTTCAAAAATTGATTTGAAAAGTGGTTATCATCAGATTCATATGAGGGAAGGAGACGAATGGAAGACAACATTCAAGACTAATGAAGGGTTGTATGAATGACTTGTTATGTTGTTTGTCTTAATGAACGCACCAAGTACCTTCATGAGGTTGATGAACGAAGTCCTGAAGGATTTCATCGGAAAATTTGTCATTGTGTGTCTTGATGACATACTGATTTTCAGAAAAATAGAGGCAGAGCATCTGAAACATTTGGATACAGTCATGAAGAGACAACAACAAGAGAAGCTATTGATAAATATGAAGAAATATTCATTCATGAAGACACATCTCATTTATTTGGGATTTTTTATTTCTGCAGATAAGTTGAGGATGGATCCAGATAAGGTGGAGGTAATTAAGAATTGGTCATCGCCAAAGAGTATATTTGAGGTGAGAAGTTTTCATGGATTGGCTAGTTTCTATAGGAATTTCATCGGGAATTTTAGTGGAATCAGTGCACTGATGATGGAAATAGTGAAGAAGAGACATAATTCTTTTCACTGGACAGAAGAGGCTAAGAAAATTTTTAATTTGCTAAAAAGGAAAATCACGGAACAACCAATTTTGGTGTTGCTGGATTTTAAAAAGACATTTCAAGTAAAATGTGATGCAAGTGGATTTGCAATAGGGGCAGTCTTGCGCCAAGAAGACAGGCCGATAGGATACTTCAACGAGAAGTTGAATGAAGAAAAAGTGAAATACTCCACATATGACAAGGAGTTCTATGCTATTATCCAGACATTGAAGAAGTGGAGACACTACTTGATTCCTAAGGAGTTTGTCTTATACAGTGACAATCATGCTTTTCAATTTGTGACTCAACAGGAGAAGTTGAATCAAAGACATGTTAAATGGGTTTAATACATGCAAAACTTTACTTTTGTAACTAAGCATATTTCTGGAACTGCTAACAAAGTTGTTGATGCTTTGAGCAGGAAATGTTTACTGTTGCAGGAGTTCAAAGTCAAAACAATAGGTTTTGATGATCTCAGGGACATGTACAGAGATGATCCAGATTTTAAGGAGGCATATGAAGCAGTTGAGAATCCAATTCTCAATGAAAGTCAATGGACAAAATGCATGATCCAGGAAGGATTACTATTTAAGGGTAATCAACTTTTTATTCCAAAATGCTCCATGAGGGAGAATCTATTGAAGGAGAAACATAGTGGAGGATTGGTCGGGCATTTCGGTCATGAAAAGACATTCTCAAAGTTAAATGAGTCATATTTTTGGCCAGGAATGAGAGAAGAAATGAAAATATTCATGGACAGATGCAAAATTTGTCAACATTCAAAAGGAAAGAGGTAGAATTTAGGCTTTTATCAACCGTTACCCATACCTGACAGGTCATGGGATGAAGTCAGCATGGACTTCATATTAGGGCTGCCGAGAACAAAAAGAGGGTTCGACTCAATATTTTTAGTGGTGGACCAATTTTCTAAGATGGCACACTTTATACCGTGTCAGAAAACTAGTGACACAACTCACATTGCAAATCTGTTTTTCAAATAAGTCATTCGACTTCACGACTTACCAAGGAGCATAGTTTCAGATCGAGACACCAAGTTCGTGGGAAACTTCTAGAGAACCTTATGGAAAAAGATGGGAACAAACTTTTCGTTCAATTCAGCTTATCATCCTCAGATGGATGGACAGATAGAAGTTGTGAACAAAATTTTGGGAGACTTGCTGAGGAGCTTGGTGACAGAACACCACAGTCAGTGGGATAATATTCTACCACAGGCAGAATTTGTTTATAATGATTCAATCAACAGAAGCACAGGGAAAATTACATTCCAAATTGTTTATGGGACACAACCAACAGGAGTATCTGAACTGAGGGATTCAGAACGGGATGAGATAAGAAGTGCTAGTGCAAAATATTTTTCTGAAGCAATGAAGGAACTTCACAGCCAGGTGAAGGACCGATTGAAAAACTCAAGACAAGAGTATAAGCGTAGAGTAGATCAACACAGGAGACAACTTCAATTTGAGGTTGGTGATTTGATTCTGGAACATCTGAGAAAGGAAATATTCTCGAAGGGGACATATAACAAACTGAAGATGAAGAATATCGGACCATGTAAGATCTTGAAGAAAATTGGGGCAAATTCTTATGAGATTGAATTACCCGATGGGATTGGAATTTCTCCGATATTCAATGTCTCAGATTTGTACCCATACAAAGCTGAGGAAGTAGGAACAAGTGATGAACAACCAGAGTTTCAGTGGACTAAACAGATGCCAGTTGCAGAGAAGCCACATATGGAAATCATATTGGACAAAAGAGTTAGCAAGAGGACCAAGAGAAGGGAATATTTTGAATACTTGGTCAAGTGGAAGGGACATCCAGTTGAAGATGCTAGCTAGGAGAATGAAGCAGTGATTCAAAAGCATGGATAGACCATGCGAGAGCTCATGGACAGGAGCCCATGAAAATTTTCAAGCGAGGGAGTATGATGTAGGAGCATCGCCAACAACAAGCGAGCGTGGGACAAAATGCCAATGCATTTTTTCACATGATGAATTGTTTGAAATGTTTTGAAGTTTGATACGCCAAACTTAAATGTAATAGTTAAGAAAGAGAATACTTGTAGATTGTAATCAGACCTTGAGCGTCCCGCTCTCATCTGAAGGACTAAGAGGCATTTATGTTAGTAAATGTAAGTAGGTAGCTTTGAATTCTTAGATTAGATAGTTTTAGGAGCCAAAGGGAAAATGGATATAGACACCCTCACTTGTCTCATTGTAACATTAGCATGATCAAGAGAGCATAGAGAAGAAGAAACAGAGAGTTGTGTAAAGTAAACCCCATGTACAGAAGTTCTGGATTAATACGAAGATCTTTAGTTCAAACTCATGGTGTTCAATTGCTTTATGTGTTTGTACATGCTGATTGATATATGCTTGTTTACTCTCTGTTATGCATTTTCTTTGATGCGTGAATGTATGATTTCATATTTCATGTCTAAAATCTGAAGAGAGGGAGAGTAAGGAATGAGTTTCAATTGTTTCTCTGTCTGAGCGAGAGTTTTCCTGCAAGGAGTGAAATGAAATTGTCTGCAAGGTGTGCGTTGATATAAAACAGAGGTCGTCTCTGAAAGATCAGGAGGGATAACATTGTTCTCATTCTCGCAGAAGTGCAAGTTAAGAACAGAAGCCGTGCAAGGTGTGCGCAGGCCGAGTAGAGTCTCAGTGTTTGCAACCTGAGAGAAATTGTTGAAAGATTGCTGTCACAGGGAGTGCGCAGAGTCGAAGAGGTTCAAATACTTGGGAGAATTTGAAGAATTGCCGGAAGCAGTGCGTGAAGGAGTCTTCTTGAAGACTTGAGTTGTGGAGAAATCTCAGGAGGGATAGAGTCTTTGAAGTTTTCGAAGAGACGTTCAAAGAGGACCAATGCCTTGAAGTATTAGAAGGAGGCGCAGTGACATTGTTTTGCTAGTGGACAAGTTTCGTGAAGGCATACTTGTTCATTTCACAGGAGTGTTAAGGAGGAATTGAATGGTCGGAATTCTCCATGGAGAATTCACGAGGTTCCGAGAACCATCAGATATTGCAGAGGAGCAAGAAGGTTATGGTGAGTGTTTTTCTAAGAGAAAGCTCAGGAGAAATAGGGCCATAGGACCTGATCCAAAAGGGGCTTTTGGATCACTCGTGTAATCTCATTTCAGGGCTTCGTGAGTTGGAGAATTGAAACCCTTGCATCAATATTATTGAGGTCGCGAGGTGTGAAGTTATGAAATAGTGAAAGAATCTGAGCCGTCCGATTGGAAGGGCACATGTCGCGATATCATCTCTATCGGGGATTCAGACATTGGGGTTCAGAGAAGGGAGTCCTTCAACTTCGTGAGTGGCGAAGTCGTGAGAGAATCCCAGCCGTCCATTGGAGGAGGATAGGTGGCAGAGATCAAGGGATCTCGCGAACTTGAAGGTTTGCAAGGTGAGAGCCCAAATATTGGGTGCTCCAAGTTGCGAGTAGTGAAGTCGCGAGGAGAAATGATAGCCGTTGGATCCGGGTCAAGGAAGGACCATTGGATCAAAGCCTCATCACGCATTTCACGTATTCGGAGGTTCGGAGGTTGGAAGGACCTCATCTCAACTGTAGAAGTCATGAAGTGCCGAGAGTTGAGGCACAGAGGAAACACGTGGAAGAACCACAAGGAGGGGCCCGAGAAATAGACAGGTGGACACACGTCACCTAGTGGAAGGAGTCAACACTCCATTGACTTCTCGTGTCTCAGGGATTCGTGAGATAAGAGTACGTGAGCTCAACCCTTAAACTCATGAATTCATGAGTAGCGAGAATGGGAGGAGAAAAGTCAACATCATCTCTCAGGGTTCGCGAAAGAAAGGTGCCAAGGTTGGACATTCGAACTCGCGAAGTGGTGAGTAGAGAGAAGTGCTAGTGCTTATCCTAGCCGGTGGTCGCGTGAGGAAGGTGCTAACAAAGGAATATCCATACCCATATAGACATTTCGGGTATCATGAGATTTAAAAGGAAGAGTCGGGAGCCTCGACTCACAAACTCGTGAGATTGCGAGTTGCGAAAAGGACCTTGGGTTAGGCCCTTGGTCATAGAATTGTGGTCACTTGGGGAGAAAGGAGCTCATTCCTAGTGTTGTTCGCACAGTGGAGCTTCCCGAAGGACTTGTGGATCGATTTGAAAGGATATTCTAGCAGGGAATCCGAAAGAGCCGATCCGACTCGAAGGGGTTAAAGAATGATCCTGTGAGCGGATCTCAGCCCGAGGGCTGATAGGTCTACATAACCACACCCCCACAGTATCATTAACCATCCATTTCATCCATCGTGAGTTTTCCCCTCTAGATATTGTCCTCCATACATTTCCCTAATACAAAACCCGCCTATGGGGCCCTAACCCTCCAATTGTTTTCCAAGCAACTTGCACCATCATCAGGCCAAGCCATATTACACTGGGGCACCCATTTTTGTATCTTCATAGTTATCCCAACTTATTTTGTATTATTTTGATAATTGTACAAACTGTTTTTCTTCATTTTCATAGCTTTCTGTTGTCTCCTTTAGCGACCTTCCTTTTTCGGCAAAGAAATCCTTGTCTCCTTTGCTTGGGGCACTTTTCACTTCCCAGCATCAATGAAACTATCCATAAAACCATGAGCATCTTACAACCCTTATACCTTTTTGATCTCTGAGTTTTTCCATTGTGTCACGCCTCTGGCACAACTCATCCTCGTCTAGTCGTCCCCTGGGTGCTAGATTCAGTTTTACAGTTGCTTCCACTTTGCATATCTACCCAACCAAGGGCAGTCTTGAGTCTCACCACATATTAACATCGTCCATATAATTCATCAGTTCCTGATCTCATCTACTGGATTTCAAAAATCTCTTTTCTTCTTGTAGTCACGTCTCCCATTCTGTCGACATCAGCACGATTTCTAGAAGGGCTACAATATATTGACTCTCATTACCTTTACAATGAGGAGCCTCAGATGGCACAGGGAAAACCACCATTATTCTTTGTTGTTGTTGAACACCATAACATTCGATTTCAACACTATCTCATGTTACGGCAGGTCTTACTTTGTGACTATTACAGTTGTTTTATCTTAGCCAAAGACCTCTGAAATTTGATAGACTATCAATGTCTGCACATTATCGACACTTCTCACATGTGTCCTTACCCTTTTTCAGAGTTTTGTTCACCATTAGAATTGTCCTTTGTTATTATCAAACTGCCCCGAAGGGCACTGCAGTGATCTACGTCCACAACACAAATTCAATTACTGTATTACATATTTTTGAGTTACATGACACGAGCATGGGGCATGCCCACCTTGTTTGAACACAGTTTTATTTTTTCTCCCACACCTTGGGAAATGATTGGGTCCTACAAGTTCCCATCTCCTTCCAATGGGTCTCTCTTGACACTCCCCACAACGCTCATTCTAACACATGTACTCTCAGTAGAAGAAGCATTGATGTATTTCAGCTATACATATTCTCCTAACCTCCCACATCAGGGTGCATCTGTTATCACCATAATTTCATCCGCAAATGGTTACAAAAATCCAACATCTTCAAAACATTCATTAGTTCACTCATGGGCCAAAAATTCATCTCCAAAAGGTCCAAAACTATACAACCAACAATAAAATCAGCATGCGCTATAAATACACAAGGCGCACGTGCACGTGTGACAGTTAGATAACGTCAGAAAAGAACACATGCGCCCGATGAACGACTGTGGACGCAAAAAGCCATGAACACCTCAAAACGACACATTTATGATATTGGTCAGACTTCAAACAAGACTCGACATGGACAACAGAGATATAAAAGGTGGCAAGCATGGCGCCAAGTCAAGTACAGTAGTTCATGGAGCGTCCGATCAAGGCTCGAATATTTTTGCAGTGGTTAAGTGTCAAAATAGTCAAGTACTAAGCACAGGTAGTAGAAATGAAAGAAATCCTTTCAGAAATGATGGACCAACATAGGTTCCCATATGCCACCACATGTGAGGAACTCTTCGTCAAATGGTCGGAGTATGAGAAGAGTCATCAACTTCAGTAAAACTATTTGATGATTCTTAGAAGACAGAGAGATGAAAGAACCATGTGGCGATATTTTGTGTTACTTATATTGCACTCGTAGTAGTTATTTTTAGTTAATGTTTCATTATAAAATAGAGGATTGACCTTTTAGTAAGGTTCGATGGTTTTTTAAAAGACCCTCATTTTCAGAATTGTAAGGAACTATTTCTGAACTACCTTAATTCAGAAGTCATGTTTAGGACCAGAGACAAACTTATGTTTTTCATCAAAGGTGTTGTGTGATTGGATTTGAGGAGGAATTACTTCAAACTTTATTTCATGAATGGATGTTTTAATGAGTAAGAGTTTTTGAATCTATTGATAAGTTAGTATTTTCAATATTTTTTCCAGTTCTTGTCTCTAATGATGAAGGAAAATCGTTGTGTTAATGTGTGATTAATGCTAAATCTAAGGAAACTATTTTTCTTTCCATCATTTTATTGCATGTATGTTTTCTTTCGATAAATGTATCTCAGTCAATAATTGAAATACCAACAAGTTAATGTATTAGTACTAGGCTTGTCACAGGTGTGAATATCATTGTCTGCATGTTTGAGCACAAGGGTTATCCCAAGATCAACCTTATTCATTTAAGATCCCCCCTTTTACCAGCTATTTTATACCAGCACACATCTTTTTATCAGACCCATGTAATAAAGAAAATACAAAAAGAGAACATTTAAATTGAAGGAGGAACTTTCATAAGAAGATATCATGTAAATCACTACGTAAAGCCCATCGATAAATTGGTCGGATCGAAAGATCTGGAGAACCATTCCATTATCAAACATTACAGAGTTTAATTGGGCCTTTGTGGCGGGTTTGGTTCCCATTGTTGAGTTAAAGGGATTTAGGACCCCTCAACAGAATTGGCGCTAGAAGGAGAGCCTGTGAATGAATGACTAACAATATTTCTGATATATTTCGCATAGCCTATAGATTCAAAACAACCCACATGCATGGCTAGTCATTCCCAAGACATCCCACACACACTGAGTACTCATGAAACAAGTAGCTCACCCTAGAAAGAGGAAGAACAACTATTCCCTAAAATACCTTACGCTCTCCCTCACGAGGAGTTGAACCAGTTCAAAAGAATCACAAGAGCTTACGCCTGACAAATTGGATCATTACCCTTAGCTTAGTTACTTCCTCATAGAAAAAAAGTAAGAAGACCAGTGGTTGACATCCCTGACCAGGTTTTTGTTCACACTATAGAAGACCTGATAGATTTTTCCCTCACCAAGATCGAACATCCCCTTAATATGAACCCCGAAACACCAATTGGTAACTACTTTGAGCCCAACGATTTTGAATCTGACGAGGAAGGGTTCAAATCGGATCGCTCAGCTTCAAGGTCAGATGACATGGAGGATAACAATGATCATAATGAAGAAAGGGAAAACCCACCTAAAAACAATCAACCATGGTTGGCCATATATGCTTTGGAAATCCCCGAATGAGTGCATGACCTCCCTCGACATCCATGAAAGTTACTCTCCAAGTTTGACCCTGAAACCTGAGGATTGCCTGAAGACCATATTAAAAAGTTCATACTAGCTATTAGACTAATGAATGTCCAACATGAAGATGTAGTATAAAGGATTTTTCCCTATAACTTTGAGAATTCATCCTCCACGTGGTATTTTAACTTGCCTATAGGGTCCATAACTAGTTGGACTAAGTTTCAAAAAGATGTTTTAGACAAATTTGCAGAAGAAACCACTACAGGAGATTTAATGGTTGAACTATTCTCCGCCACCATGAGTTCAAAAGAAAATGTTAATGACTTCATTCAACGATTTACCACTATCCTGAACAAATTTCAACTCAAATCTAAACCCACTCAAGAGTTGCAAATTGAGGTGTATTCTAATTCTCTCCATGCTTCTATTTCCATGTTTGTAAAAAGGGTTCCCAAGCATACCCTAGCTAAAAATTTCAAGGAAGACAAAACAATTGAATTCCAAATGAAGGGATGTAAAGAGGGCCAGGTCTCACTAGTTAAGAAGGAAGTTCAACCTCCACCCAGAAGAGGACTCTTGTTGACTAGATCCCCGAGAAAACAAATAGAACAAGGTCCCGAAAAGGGAAGTGGAGACATAGAAGACCTACAATGGATGATAGAGAAATTGTCAAATGAAATCGTAGACATGAAAAGAAGTGCAGGGGAAGGAAACCAAGTCCAAAGGCCTTATAAACCATTTTTTAAGAGAAACCCACCATTCAAAGAAATTGAACCTGCCCTAATATCCAACTTAAAAATCAACCTGGGAAATGTAGCATATGACTCTTTTTGTACCTATAATCAAGAGAAACACTCTAAAAGAGACTGTCCACAATGGGTTCATGCCATGAATTTGATGGCCAATCAGTTCCTAGACGAATTTTCCCTTATCGAACAAACAAGCGGCTCAACGTTGAATGTTGCCAATCAGGAGGAAGTTGACCCGCCAGAAGAAACAACCATGTTGTTGTGGGATCACAACTTGCCAATGCCTTCTGGTGATATATTTGAGGGTCAAGAACCACCCACTGAGTTTTTGGCTGTGCAAACGTGAAGTAGGGGTCAGTCAATCTCAAATGAACTTACCATTGCCCACACTTCAAGAGGAAAACAAACAACCGATCACCCAAAATCACCTTTTGTCTCCCAAAGAAATCCTATAAACATCCATACGTGAGAATCACCGAAGATAGACTACAACATAGTAGAGGATTTAAAAATATTGAAGGAAAATGTATCTCTCATGGACATGTGTAGAATTCCCCAGCAAAAGGACTTTCTGTTACAATCCTTGAAGTCATTAGAAACCCCTATAACAAGCACTAGCCAAGGGGAAAATCCATCTCCCACAGATCTAAAAAATAAACCAAATGTGAATGCTTTCTTTGTAGATAAAAAAGGAAATCCTTTTTCCCACCATGCCTTTTAAAGTTTGAAGTCTTCAATAGAAACCTCCATAATTGTTTAGTTGACTCAAGAGAATCCTCTAATATCATGCCATTATCTATCTGCAAGAAACTAAACGTAGTCCCGCTCAAAAGTGTTAAACATGTTATACAACTAGACAGAACTCAGGTAAAAGTTATTGGAGAACTCAAGGATGTCATGATCAGAATGGATACACACCCGAAATTTGTTCAAGTAATTGACATCATTGTAGTAGATATACCTGAATATTATGGACTACTACTTAGTTGATATTGGTCCGAGAAGTTAAATGGATACTTTAGCACAGACTGGGCTCACCTATGGTTTCCATTAAAGGGACACACAAACATGATTAGGATCGATAGGGAAAGATATCTCAAACATATTGTCACCGATTTAGAATCCTTCAACGAACCCTCGTCGGGAGATTTCCCTGTGCTAGGCAAATACTCTTGTGATTCTGATTTCGACAATTTCTCCCCTCTCTCATTTGATGTACCTCTTACTCAAAAATCCAAAATGACTTTTCAAGTAAATCTAGCGATGGCGACGGAATAAACCCTCTTCTGTCAAGAACCTCTGTTGGAAACCACAAACAAAATAGGTGGAGAGGAGGAATTTATTAGGTAAGGAGAAGTTGATGATTTTCGCTCACAAGTTTGGACCCTATACTTTGAGGGGTCTACATCGCAAGAAGGGTTCAGAGAAGGATGTATCCTCATTGACCCAAAGGGGAAACACAATTTCTTGTCCTATAGACTAGAATTTGAATGCACTAATAATATTGTTGAGTATGAATCTTTAGTGCAAGGACTAAAGAAATCCATAGACTTAAACGTTAAAGAACAAAATGTTTTCAGAGACTCTAAAATTATCGTTAGGAAAGTAAATAATACTATACATTGCAACTCTCCCCACCTTAGGAATTATCAACAGGAAGTGCATAGTCTAATAGAAAATTTTGAGGCCTTAAATGTTACAGAAATCCCCAGAACAAAGATTACTCTTGCTGACTCCTTAGCCGCTGCTACCTCGAGGCTATCCCCTTTAGAAGACTATGAAGCCTCTAGGTTCACTGTGGAACTACTCTACAAACCATCAGTGCCCAACAATATTTCTAATTGGAAGGTCTTTAAAGGATTTGAATAGATTATATACTTCCTAACCAATCAGGAAAATTTTAAAGACCTGGCTATTGACAATGAAGCATTCCAAGAGAAACTAGTAGAAACTGATTCCCATGAAAAAAGGGGTGAAACAGATCACTCAAGTAACAAATGAAAGTTTCACACGATACTGAAAGGGGTATCCAATTTGGAGAACCTCTTTGACTTAAAGGAAATATTTAAAGGGTCAAAAAACACAAAGATATGGATCTTGTGTCCTGTGTATGAGACTATAAACCTAGAAACCCTAGAAAACACTCAAAATATAAATCTAGGAAAGACAGTGTCTAAAGAAGAAAGGAAATCCTATCTCAAACTTTTTAGAGAATATCAAGATGTTTTTATGTGGTCCTACCAAGATCTAAAAATTTATGACACTCATATTATCCAACAAACAATCCCTTTAAAATACAGAGTAAAAACCTTCCAACTAAAGATGTGGAAGTACCACCCATCTCTGGAACCCCTCATGTGTCAAGAGTTCAAATAATTACTAGATGAGAAAATTATCTTTCAGGTTAGACACTCTGCTTGGGTAGAAAATTTGGTTCCTACCAGAAACAATTCTGGGGAAATCCACCAGTGTGTGGATTTCAGAAACCTCAATAGAGCGTCAGAAAAGGATAACTACCTAGTCCCACCATTGGAACAACTCTTGCAGACTGTGTCTGGTGCTAATAGTTTCTCCCTAATAGATGGCTTTTCAGGTTACAACCAGGTTCTAGTTTCAGAGGAAGACCAATTGAAAGCTGCCTTCTGAACCAAGTGGGGAACCTTTTCTTATAAACTCATGCCCTTTGGGTTAATTAATGCAGGGGAAACCTTCCAGAGGGCCATGGAGGTATCTTTTCAGGGATTTATAAACAAGTGTGTAGTAGTCTACTTTGATGAAGTAACTGTGTATTTAAAGAACAAAGAAGATCACATCCAACATCTAACCCAGATTTTTGAAAGGTGTAGAAAATATGGTCTATATTTAAACCCTAAGAAAACTATCTTTGGTTTTGAGGAAGGGAAATTACTAGGTCATATTATATCTCAAGCAAGAATTCGCATAGACCCAGAACGAATTAAGGTTATAGCTCAACTTCCGTTACCCCACAACAAAAAGGCTATGCAATTCTTCTTTGGGAATATCAACTTTCTGAGGAAGTTCACCCCCGATTTCGCTAAAACTATCAAACCCTTACAAAAAATGATCCTCAAAGATGTTGAATTTAAGTGGGATGACGAACGAAAAAATTCTTTCATCAAAATTAAGATTGCAATATCTCAAGCTCCAGTGTTGCGAAGTCCCGACTTTAGCAAAGAGTTTTTCCACTATACTTTTTCCTCTGACCAATCTTTAGTTCTAGTATTAACTTAGAAGGATGATGACAACATTGAGGCCCTAGTCTCATTTATGATCACTAATCTCCAAGGAGTCGAACTAAATTAACCTTATATACACAACATGCTTATGCGGTATACAAAGCAGTAAAACAGTTCAGATCTTACATACTAAAAAATAACACCAAAGCCATTGTGCTTCATCCACAGTCTGATCCCTATTCACTCAATATGATATGTGAGAAAGAAGAGAAAATTGGATGGCAGTTGTCCAAGAATTTGATCTATATATAAAACCTGCCAATTTGGTTAAGGGACATGGATTGTGTAAATTGGTCGCTGAATCCCAAGACCAAGTAAATGAAGACTCTGGGTGGGAGAATGAGTTGGCGTTGTGGTGTAGTGAAGATTTATATGTTCCCCCAAGGTAGGAGTCTTTATATGGAGAACTAACCTATCTCCTGCATCACGAGACGTGCCCATAAAACATAAACCCTAAGGAAAGGAGAGCTCTTAGACTAAAATCGACACAATATCGCCTCATAAATTCGGTGCTATTCCATGTAAATTATGATGGGGTACTTTTGAGATGTCTCGAACGTGAAGATGTAGACAAGGTTCTGAAGGAGCTCCATGATGGTCCTGCAAGTGGACACTTTGCAGGGAATACCATCGCTCACAAGATACTAAGAGCTGACTATTACTAGACTACTCTATTTAAGGACGCTCATACATATGCTAGAAACTGTAAAACTTGTCAAATAAGCATGGGAGGGAAAAGAGAGAAGTTGTCCCACTCCAACTAGTGGCCATATACATACCATTCGAGAAATGGGGGTTATATGTCATAGTATAAATTACACTGAGTTATTCAAAATGACATAGATACATACTGACTACTACGGACAATTTCACAAAATGGGTAGAGGTCATCTCTCTAACTCATGTAAATTTAAAGGTGGTAATTCAATTCATAGAACAACAATTGATCATAAGGTTCGGTATGCCTTTCGTTCATGTTTTTGATAATTTCGCTTACTTTTCCTCCACCCTGCGAATATATTTTTCTCTAGATAAAGGAATCATAATCAGATACTCTGAAAACTACTATCCACATGGGAATGGAGTGGCAGAATCAACCAATAAGAACCTAGTGAGGATATTGAAGAAAACAGTTGTAGACAATTAGAGGAATCAACATAGTTCACTTCATAATGCCTTATGGGCTAATAGAGTAACACCCAAGGAAGATATAGGGAACTTGTTATAACCCTAAATTGCACCACACATTTTTACCTAGCATCAGGCCATCTCATATCCATTCTTTGCCAAAGAACTGCTAAACAACTCTTTAAAAATCCTCTTTTATAAAGGCCCACACACCCTACTCCATTACTGAACACGTGTACATGTTGGCTGACCCAAAACATCCCGTGTGGACCAAAAAAAGCATGAAAAAAGGAAAGTTGCCGACAGAACACAAAAGCTATGGGTGAGTTAACTGAAACTCCCGGCCATGCATGGCCGAGGGTTCATCCAAATACCTAGCTCCTTCTAGCCTATAAAAGAAGGGGTAGGGGTCCCATTTGGAAAGGAGGAAAAATATAGCAAAGAAACTCTACCCATTTGTGTATTCCCATTGTCCCAACCCTTTAGCCTTTCCTTGTGCCAAAGGAGATACAAAGAAAAGTAGTTGGAGGACAGTTGAAGAGGAGCCCAGGATCAGGTTCGCGAAGCGGTGGCTGGTCTCAACTTCTGTAAGTTGACTCATTCAAAGTAATAAAGAAAGTGATTTTCTCGTCCCAATTCATGAGTTATTCATAATTTGCTAAGTACATGTTTGAATTTCTAACCCATTATTCTATAGGTAATATGCATGTGTAGTTGTTTCTTGTCTTGTATGTAGTTCAGCGTTGGAAAGGAGAAATACGAACAAGTAATCAAGTACGACAAGGGATTGACATCAAACGCCTGGAACGAGGTAGGTTGATCTAGCCATTGCATTTACTAAAAAGAAATGGGATTTAAGTCTGGGATGAAGGTAGAAAGTAAATTTTCTCTAGGTCATATCTGCATGCAAAGTCTAACCCTATTTACTAGTTCGTAAGGAGATTTCCCTCTCAACAGAATTGGCGACCATACTGGGGATGGTCTCTGGGGTTCCTGGAATTTTATTTAGTTTTTGGGTAGTTTAAAAGACTAGTTTTTCTTGCCTGTTTTTTCTTTTTAGTTTCTGTAAGGTCTGAGCTAGCAGCGAGTCTAGTTTTCCATACCAGCTTTCTCTGTTATTTGCTTGACTGTGTTTTTTCAGGACCCATAGAGGTACACGCGGCCTGCATAAGGTCTGCACGCATGTACCGACTCCCTACTCTCTTACAGCCCGCGTGTGAACGCTAGCTGAAGAAGTAGCAGTAGCATGTAGAGTTCAGAGAAATTCTGAGGCAGTCATCCTCTTCCCTGTTAGAATCACACATTCTCAGGGGGTTTACTGGAATTTTGTCTAAGTCTTGTTTGTTTGTAGTCTTATCTCAGATTGTTTGGCTTTATAAATTTTTCCTTAGATTGTTTTCTTTTTCTATTAAAAAAGAGTGTCCAAGCCTTTAGGAGACTCTGGTTATCAATATCAAAGGTATCTTCCTAGTTTGGTCTGTCTGTTTTTAGTTTTTTTCAGAGTTTAGAGATACAAGGTCAGCCCGTGTGTACACGCCCTCTGTCTCTATACAACTCACATTCACACGCTAGATGTTGGATTAACAATAGCGTGCTTGTGCATGATAATTTCTCTTGAGGGCAAGGTAGTCATCCTTTCCCTTGAGGAGAACTATACCTCTCAAGTATTTGAATCTCTATCTTAGCAGTCGGTAGCTTACGATTAATCTTACCTTTAGCTCACTTTTTCTCATTTAAAGAAAAGTTGTCATAAAAGTAAAATAATTTTTTAAGGTTTTTAGACAAGTGTGAGTGTCATTTTTTAAATTGCTAGTGTGTGATTTTTGACCTGATTCTTTGCGATCTATGATTAGGCCAGAATTGTTTTTCTTGGTTTTTTCTTGTTGGTATTTTTCCTTTTTTCTTTATCAAGCATTTAAATAAAATAAAATAAAACTTTTTTCATTTTCTTGTTCGGTTGAAAAGTGTGTTTCTGCATTATTAGCCAGGGAAAAGTCATTATTTCATAAGTTTTTGCAGTTTACTTAGATCATAAGTAGCTTGTAGTCAAGTTAAATTTCTTTTGAGTTTGCTATCCAAAATCTTAGAAAAGTTAAAAACATTTTTTTTTTTTAAAAGTTGTTGAAATTTTGCATTAAGAAAAAATTTTGTTTCCATCTTTTTACTCATTTTTTCTTGTGTCTGTTACACATCATCAATTTCACTTCCATACCCCTTGACATAAGACAAGTCCATAAAATTAACACTAAAATCTAAAATTTATTAGACTTTCATGTTTGTAGGGTTAACCAACTAGTTCAGGATTTAGGGCCTTGGATTAGGTTGGAGAGGAAACTCTTCAAGGCCATTTCAAATCAAACATTGGAGTCTAAGTTAGGGAGTGTATAAGTCCAGTATTGTGGAAGTTATCCCGGACCCCCCTCTAACACAGGGGATAGACATGAGGTCGTGTGCGGAAAGGTAGTGGAGATAACCCCTCCAAAGCCTAACCAATCGTAGTGGAGAACACATATAGAGGGTGTGTCTTGGGATTCCATCATTTGCATTTTCCATGGGGCTTCGTGGGTCTCAAATTTGTTCAAGGTCCTTATCTATCTTCTAGACCATTTTCTCTCGATACCCTTGATAGGTTTTGGGCTCGATACCCTGCTCATTGTGGTTTACCCGACTTTCGACTGTACCCGCCTGGTGACTGTTCGTGCGTTGGCAACCTAGTTTCCCATGTTTTTAGGGACTTACATGGGTGACTGCAGGGGTATACCATGGTAGCTAGGATATACATCAAGCCATTCTTTGTAGAGTATACCCGGAAGGTGCTTCCGTGTTCGAGTTTCACTTGCACCGGTAAGTTGCTCTAATGTTGGTTATTGTAACTGTTCTTCCAATGAAGTTAGTCTTTGACTGTCTTATCTTCTAGGGACTTTTTTTTTAGTGTATGTTACTTTTGAATGTTTAGACTACCTTAGAGTATCTTGGATCTTCTCACATAGTGGAGGATCCTGAGCTCTGCTGGTCACGAAGGCTTCTTGACCTGTCTCCGATTACACTCGAGCCACCCCTGCCACCATTAAGGTGAAAGCTAGACCAACAAGGGTCTTTTGAAGAAACTGGGTTACAAGACATTGTGCCTGAACAACCCCTGGAGGAATCAACTATTTTGGACCTTGAATAAACCACTCTTGGCCTAGTTGAAACCCCAACCACTTATTTCTTGGCACCTTTCATCGTACCAATTCAATTTTACGAGCCCCAAACAGTGTTGCACACAACAATGGAAACAAATGTTGTTACTCCTTCAATTCCCACTACGGTTGTCACCACAGGAGAGATTTCACCTCCTAACCCACTGTTGTTGGTTCGAGCCACCTTGGTTTCGACCACTTCTACATCGCACAATCATCTGATATCGTCTTAGGTGGCAACCACTACCCCTTTCACACCAAGTGTGACAGGCCCTCCGGTCTCATACGGGATGCATAGTTCAGGTAAAAGTCCTGTACTTTCTTACTCTACTTTACAGACTTTAGGTCTGGGAGAAGGGAGCTCTAGAATTCCTCTACAAGGTCACATTAGGGGCACTCCTTCTCCTTTTAATGCTTTCCCTCACGGAGGAGGTCATATCTCTCCTTCCTCCCCTTCACTCGGTGGCTCGCATCAACAGTCCACCGGGCAACCTATATACCATAGTTTATTTGGAGTAGGGAGTCAAGGACCACTTTCGCATAGTATGCTGGTAGGTTTGACACCATTTTCTTTGGCTAAAACATTTGGCAACAACGCCTTCTCATCCACTGCTTTCCCGACTAGGGGCAATCCCAGTTTTGGACAATCTACTCCTATGCAGGTTACTATTCCTACATAGGGGGAAAACCTAGGAACTTCTTCCACAACAGGACCTTGGAATTCAAGGCAGGGATCCGTTCTCTCATCCGAAATGCCAATCTAGGGTAATTATTTCCACAATCAATGGAACCCCGGACAAACTACTATGCCCAACCCCATGGGACCAACATGGGGCAACCCTTCCCAGATTCATTAAAATATAATGCATGCCCAACCATCTATGTGCCATTTGGGAAATCAGTCGATGATGTCTCCACATATGAAAAATCCATACGATGGCCAGGGCCATGGCGTCTACCAGAATCTAGGCCAGCAGCCAAACATTTCTTGGCAACCTGGTGCCAGTTAAACTCCACGCCCCTTTTTCCCAGGTTATCACCAACAACCCAAACTACCTTTCCTGGCGACTTTGCACTTGCCAGCTTTAACAAGGTTGTTGAATGACCCCATTTTTCATGATCTGCATTGGCCTCCTATGCCGACGAAGTTGCCTTCGGACATTCCAAAGTTCGAAGCCAAGCCTAATGAAGATCTAGGTGATCATGTGACTACCTTCCATCTTTGGTGCTCATCTAACTCATTAAAATATGACTCTGTACAGTTACGATTGTTTCAACATACTCTCATTGGGAGTGCCACAGAATGGTACATTGAGCTCGATCGCTCAAGATACTCTTCCTTCAATGAGCTGGAAATGGATTTCCTAAACCATTTCTAGTTACCTGTGAGATACGATGCCGACACAGAGCTGTTGGCCAATTTCGAACAGACGACAACGAACCATATCTCTGATCACATCTGAGAATTGAGACGCCGGAAGAGTCTAATCAAGGTACCATTCCCACCAACATTCCTTCTTGAGTGGTTCCTTAAGTATTTGTTCCCACAGTTATCCAAAGACATCGCAACGTCGGGTGTATTCTCTGAAGAAGACACTATTATGAGATCTCAACAATTTGAGCTCATCTATTCTCAGTCCGGTTTATTATACAACATCTTTCCAAATGTGCCACGCTCAATACTAGATAAAACTAGACAGAGAGTTGGACCACATGTCGATGGTATTGTTGGTTCAACACACACAAAGCCCGTTGAGAAATTGATGAAGCAGTTGCAGTAGTTATCTATACAACACACAACGGCCAACCAAACTACTACTTTGGCTACTCTCCCTACCCAAACATCAGAGGTACACATAGTGCAATTGACTAACCCAAAGGCCACCCAATAGCCTTAAGGAAAGAAAAAACAATGAAATAAAAGAAAGGGGGATAAAAAACCTACCGATAATGCTGGCGGGGACAACACTGAAAAATGAAAGGCGAGGTATCCATGCAACTTATGCGCGAAATACCACCCGAACCATCTCTATCCTCGACTTGCAGAGGCCCAAAAGTTTGTGACACAACAATAGCAGGCTGTGTTGACTAATCCATTTTAGCATGGGCAAAATATAACTCAAGCCTTTGTAAGCACCGAAGGGGGAAACCAAGAACCTTGTCTGCCTCCGAACAACCCCTCATCCACGAACGTATATATGGTTAGGGGTGATGCTTTTATATCAACTAGAGCGCACGACTATAGTAAGACAAGGACTTATGAGAAGGGTAAAGAAGTTGACCTCCCATCTCTTCCTCTACAGATTGAGAAGATGTTGGGAGAAATAATGACACGCATTCCAAAAGGCACATTTAAAAAATATTCTCATAACCCAAACGCAAGGGCCACCCAAAACTACTCTGTGGTGGAAGATTTATAACAAACCCCTTGTGCGATGTCTGCTTTGGAAGTCCTCCAAAGCTGCCCTTCTCAAAGGAAATCCTTGTTAACCGCTTTAGGCTCTACTGAGACTTGTAATCCGAGTACAATCATGTTGGATACAATCAACTTAAAACCTCACCCGCCTTACCATGTAGCATTTCAGATAGTAGTGGCTTATCCTAGGAAACATTTTACTCGAAATATCTTCCACACGGTGGTTGATGAGGGAGCCTTGACATGCATGATTTTGTTGGCATGTTGGAAAGCCATTGGCCAACCCATTTTGTCTCTGTCACCTACTCTCCTCACTGTGTTCGACGGTCATTCGTTCCACCACATGGTATTGTTCCTTCTTTTCCCATGCAGTTAGGAGGCAAGACTGTGTGTTTTGAGGTAGAGGTAGTCGATGCTCCCCTCGACTATAACCTCTTGTTAGGAAGGAGTTAGACTTATTCCATGCAAGCTGTGGTTGCTACACTTTTCTGGGTCTTGTTGTTTCCACACGAGGGTCGGATAGTGACCATCGATCAATTGTCTTTCTCCAGACCTGACCCTGCTTTGGGGGAATCCACGGTCCTGATGATTGATAATCCTCAACCAGGTGTCATCAACATAGGAGTTGTTTTGTGCCCATCCTTTATGGGTACCATCAATTACCCTCCCCCTCGCGGCAATATCAAATTTATATCCAATCACCATAAGGTTGAGATTTTTCAAATTTCCTCGTTCCGTATGACTTAATTTGAGGATCCATGGATACTTCCTTCTCCATCGGCCACGATGGATGAGACATGTCACCTGAGCATGTCCATGCCCTTATCTTCAACTGAAGTAGCGTACTCTTTAGTCTAGCAAGCTTCAGCTAACACTGATCCGACTCCTGCACAAGAGTTAGATCCACTTCTAGAACTTATTTGGGCTCAGGGTTCTCTCGCTAACACCAATTCATTAGACTTAGTCTTGCCTTCTGACGAAGAAATAATTGAAGCAATGACTAGTCCAGATAAATCCTGGGAAGATCTTCATCACAGATCATACTTCCTCCCAGAGTTAAGTCGAATTGAAGTGGGAGAATTCACCATGACCATGACGGGAGAGCGGTCTTGTCCTATTAATCTCTTAGCTACACATGAGGTTTATGTTGAGGGTAATATGGAAACTATCGCTGAAACCTTAATGATCAATATCTCCCAAAACCCTGGCATCATGGAGAAAGTCTTCGTCAGAGCAGAGTTCTCCCCCGAAGAGATTCAAATCTACACAGATCTTTTCAAATAATTTCGTGACATTTTTGCATGGTCTTATGAGGAAATGCCAGGCATTGATCCAAGAATAGTTGAACATGAAATCACAACATATCCTAATTCCAATCTGGTTCGACAGAATCTTAGTCCAGTCTTGACCTCACCCTCAGGACTCCCAAAAAAAATGGGTCTTCTTTTAAACCCTTTTCAGACCCTCTAAATATGAAAAGATTGTCGAGCGATCTTGTGGCCTTTCACGCTCGTTAAACTAAAATTTGAAGTCACGTCTGTTCGGTAGTAGTTTACCCATTTTTTGGTCTGGAAGATCAACTATATGAACAAAGGTATACTCTATGGAACTTCAGTTCTTTAGAAGATTACTCTCAGGTATAATTTTATCCCTTTTTCGGGCCTGAGGGACTAAACTCACGAAGAAGGAACCCCCACAGAGTCCATAGTTAAGCTCTTTTCAGACTCCCTAAAATTGAAAAGATTGTCAAGTGACCTTATTCTTTCACACTCGTTAAATTGGTCCATAATAACATTCCTGACAGAGTCCATAGTTAAGATTTTTTCAGACTCCTTAAAAATGAAAAAATGGCTGAGTGATATTGTATTTATCACACTCATTAAAAGGGTTTTGAATAGACGTCTTGTCGGTGCTAGTTTACCCCTTTTTCGAACCGACTAGACTACCTTCGAAAAAGGTACCCCAATGGAGTCTTCTTTTATGTTCTTTTAGATTCTCTAAATATGAAAAAACACCGAGATTACCTTCTTTGGGATCGTTAAACTTACATCGAGGGACGTTACCATTGTGTGTTTTGTTAACCGCATTTGCATACCTTATATATCAGCCTTGTAACAGTTTTCTTCTGCGTTTTAACACCCTTGGCCCCCGGAGGATTTTTTCCTGAGTATCATTATTTTGAACATCAATCTTGTCCTTATGCCTTGAACTTGTATGTTTGCAACACTCGTTCCTCCTTTGTAATGTAATATTCCTTTATTCTTTTTCCACAATTATTGAAAAGGACCAAAAAAAAATAAAAATCAAACATATCACAAAAAGAGGAAGGGAAAAGTATTTTCTTTATTGGCAGCATAATGAGTCTCCCTTGGATAAATCACATTTTCCTGTTTGTTCATCAAACTATGGGATGTAGTACGACCTTAGGAATCTTTTTCTCGCTATAGAGTTGTGTCCTCCACCGTTTGGTTATCCTTCCAAACATATGGAGAGTTTGCGTTGCCTCCTGCTTCGTAGACTTATGATTAATGCAATGCTACCTGAGTCTCATCATTTCTCGTGCTATTATCCAAGGTAAGTTTGTCACCAAGCCTAAGTTGGTCTCTCTACAATATGTCTCTTGTCCTCATACCCGGCCATCCTGAACATCCAATCAAGTCCTTGTTCGAAATCACTGAAGCCTTCAGTCTAATCTTCAAGATTATCAAGTCCATGACCGACGAGCCATCGAAGACCTCTGGGTAGTGCATTCGCACGCTCATATTACACTCCTACCTGAGTTTTGAAGATTTTGAAGTTGTTGCTCGAGCTCTGAAGATCTCATCTCCAGCCATCAGGCCGTATCAACTTCTAGAATATGGATACTCTATATGTATATCTTTTCGATTTCTAGATGTAGCTCCGCTGTGTATTGTTTGCGGCTACTCTTTATATAGTTATATGACATGGATCTATAGTGTATTTGATTGGTAGCCATGAATCTATTTTATCTTGAGCATGGGTATGCCTGCCTCGGTGAAACATCTGTTATTTTGCAGACGACACCTCCCGGTTCTTGATCCTTGGGCTTAATCGTTCAGCACATCAGTAAAGATTGGTAATGTATTTCGGCCATCAGATGCTCTTCTGACCTCACACATTAGGGGGCATCTGTTATAACCCTAAATTTCACCACACATTCTTACCTGGCATCAGACCATCTCATATTCGTTCTTTTCCAAAGAACTTCTGAACAACTCTTTTAAAATCCACTTTTATAAAGGCCCACGGGCCCTACTCCATTATTGAACGCGTGTACATGCTAGCTGACCCAAAACAGCCCGCGTTGACCGACAAAAGCACGAAAAAAGGAAAGTTGTCGATGGAACACAAAACCTATGGGTGAGTTAACTAAAACTCCTAGCCATGCATGACCGAGGGTTCGTCCAAATACCTAGATCTTTCTAGCCTATAAAAGAAGGTGTAGGGGTCCCATTTGGAAAGGAGGAAAAATATAGCAAAGAAACTCTGCCCATTTTCATATTCCCATTGTCCCAACCCTTTAGCCTTTCCTTGTGCCAAAGGAGATACAAAGCAAAGAAGTTGGAGGATATTTGAAGAGGAGCCCAAGATCAGGTTCACGGAGCGGTGACCGATCTCAACTTCTATAAGTTGACTCATTCAAAGTAATAAAGAAAGTGTTTTTCCCGTCCCAATTCATGAGTTATTCATAATTTGCTAAGTACATGTTTGAATTTCTAACCTGTTATTCTATAGGTAGTATGCATGTGTAGTTGTTTCTTGTCTTGTATGCAGGTCAACGTTGGAAAGGAGAATTGGGAACAAGTAATCAAGTACAACAAGGGATTGACATCGAACGCCCGTAACGAGGTAGATTGATATAGACATTGCATTTACTAAAAATAAATGGGATTTAAGTCTGGGGATGAAGGTAGAAAGTAAATTTTCTCTAGGTCATATCTGCATGCAAAGTCTAACCCTATTTGCTATTCCATAAAGAGATTTCCCTCACAACAAAACTCCCCATACTTTCTGGTATACAGAAAATAATCCATTCTCATGAACATGCTATGTCTCCCATCTCTTCAGCTTGCTCAAGGATCTAGAGGACAACCCTCATAAATTATTCAATAGAGAATTTATACCATCCTCATGATGGAAGAATAAAGGGAGAAATCAAAATCAAAGTTCATCGTTCATCAATAGATAGTTAAAATGTGGTTTGACAAGCATAAGGCCAAAGAGAATAATTTTGAAGTAGGAGACTTAGTCCTGAAATGGGATAGATAAAATGAACCAAAGGAAAAACATTCAAAGTTTCAGAATCTATGGCTCGGAACTTTCCAGGTAGATGAGAAACTTGGGGCATGCACGTATCAGTTGAAAAATATGAGGGGGGGACTCGAAGCCCTCCTAGTGAATTCCCAGGACCTAAAACAATATTTATGTTTAAAAAAAAAATGTTTGTGTTTTCATGTTATTCTATTTTGTAGGTGTTAGATTGGTTGATTGCAGAGTCCTTTATTTATGTTTTTCTTTTTTGTGTTATTTTTGTGCAATAAAGTTGTATTCCACAAGCCATTGGTTGACCTTAATCAATATGGTGTAGAGAACTTTTTCCATGACTTGTGCTTACATGCAACATGAGAAATGTTGGGCAAGATGCATTTTTCTTAAAAGAGTTTTGCATCTAATATTTGAAAATAAACAACCTTGGAAAATGATGAAGTGTCTGCCTGGTGGTATGGTAAAACCTAAAGGGAAAGATGGTAATTTGGAAGGGACCACATGTACCTAAAGACAGAGCTAGGAAATATTTCACCTTAACCGTCTCATCTTGCAGATAACAGAAGTCCTCCTCTCCCACTGACTCAGGGCATATTTTCTGAAAAAAAATAAATTATATAAAATGAGCATGAAGTAGGAGAGGGTATGAAGATAAATCCATCGGTTATATGTACCCTCACTAGCACCGGAGCAAGGTCTATGATGTTGGGGTGACTCCACTGGGGCTATGGATGCTTGCTGGCAGAATAGCAACACCACAACAAGTGAATGATGATAACTAAAAGTCCCAGTTCCAGTCAATGGTTTACTTGACTCTTTTCAAAAGGGGGTGTGGGTCATGATCAAAGGGAACGAAGGTGGAATAAAGGTTGAAAACCCACAGGCAGGCCCATATTCACGAAACGGGGGAAGTTTAAATGCAAGGATATAAGGGAATCTGATAAAAAAAACCAGTAAGGTTCTTAACCAGCTTCTACATCATCTAAGCTTGGGGAAGGAACAAAGATTCTTCTTTCTCCTAGTAAATCGCCATTTGTTGAGCGCTCAACACACCCTAAAATCCTTATGAAATTTTATCACTTTTTGGGTACCACTTGTTTTCTTTTACTGTCTAAATTGAGTTCACATGGGAGGAATGGTTGATGTTTGTTTTTATTTCATGAAACTTATCAACCAAGTCAGGCTTTTGAACTTTGTAGATGAAACCTTGTGTCTAAAAGAACTTGACATCCTAACTACGAATCTACAACTAACATTGCACCTAATGCGATTATGTTCAGGGTTGACAAAATTCAAGTAGGTAAAGTGGCCACACAGTTACAATAATCTTTGAGCATTGATGCACCATCGACATTGGTAGAAGGTGGAGTTGGTTTGTGTGATTTATTCACCATGAAAATTCAGGAGATAGACGATCCCCATCAGTGTCGGAAAAATATGGGAAGGATAGACATTAACAAAATCCATAAAGAAATCACTGATAGTTGATGAACGATGTGATTGATTGGGGTCGAGGAAATATAGAAGGGTTAAAACAATAATTTGTTTTTCTGCAATAAACATATCATCGGTCGTCAATCCCCGGTACACTTTCGACATTGAGACTTTTTTGAGAGAGTCGATCCGGAAGAACTTGCGTAGGTTTATTGTTGATCGTCGATCTTTGATACTTTTCGGATTCGGCAAGATAGGATCGGGTTTTAGAACGTGTATCTTAAAGAAAGTCATGATTCTGATTAACACAAGTAAATGAAGATGTCGGTCTCGAGTGCCATGTGTCTATATCACGTAAGGGTGTCATATGGCCTACTTTCATCTCAAGTCATCTTAAGGTTTCATGTGTCCTGGTCACATCTTCAGGTCATCATTTCCATGTCAAATGTGTATGGAAATATCAATCGACATCGAAGCTTTTGCAAGACGATATCAACGAAAAGTGCTCAAAGCAGAATCCCGACCCCCAACTCACCAACTGGACTAGCGAAAGGATGGTATTTTTTCAACATAAGATACGATCAGATTCTGACATTTAATAGACCAGTTAATGCTTCATCTCGCATTTGTTTCTACCTCATGTGTTGAATGGACAACATCAATTTGAAATCACCGATAGGCCACGTTAAAACACGTACTCACGCCATCAACCCACGATTGAATTTAATTTTAAATGTCTTTGAAGATCTAGCGACAGATTTAATAGAACTACACTCAACCTAAATTGAATGAATGATGTGACAAGGTAAGTTCATCCTATTTAAAATCTCTAGAATGACTTTGAACAATTTCATTTTGCGCAAAATTTTGAATTCCAGAGCATTCAAAGAAGTAAAGAAAGCATCTTGAGACTGGGTTGATCCTCAGATTATCAAAACCAGGTTAAACAAGCTGCAGAGGTATGTGTTCAAGTTTGTCAATTCGATGGTCATGATTTATATATGCATCTAATTTATTACATGGTATCTAACTATGTTCTAGCTACAGGTAAAATGTCATTGAGAAAGCAAACCACCAAACGTTCACCGAGAGAACCCAAGCTAAAGGAAGTTGAAATAGGTGAATATTCTTCTCCTGGTATTTCGAGGTAGTTGGAGTACACTTCTAGGGTAGAGTCAGTCATAAAAACCTCAACAACGAAAGCATTTTTCCAACCTCTAGTCTTTAGTGATACAAAAGAAAGCACTGGATCCAAGGTAATTCTCCCACATTGGGGGGACCTTTTCAAAAGAATCAATCGATAAGAGTACCCGAAATATATCCCACACAGTGACCCAGATGTAAGGGCGCTCAATGACTAGGTGTTCTCGAATATCCGATGGTCATATTTACACATGGTATCTATAAGAACCTTGATTTTCTCTTGCATAGAGGTTTTGAAGTGGCTAATCGACCATACAGATGCATAGAAGGTATTGATCAACGATGCAAATGGTGGGTGTGTCGGATGTTTCCTCCCGAAAGAAGTCCAGAAGTACTACAAACTCAGAGACCAAGAGGAGTGACTAAACACAAACTTCATGATGAAGTTCTACAAATTCCATGACACCAGCCGGTTGATGGCCTCATGGTGGAAGGAGGACAAAATGTTTACAAACCGGGGCAGTGGCTAGTATGGAATAGTCAACCTAAGGGAGCCATACATCTACTTGATGGATCTCATCTTCCAACTGTATGGAGAGAAGGAATGCTCCAAGTTTTTGGAAGCATGGATGCTCTTGGAATACACAGTGGAGATCTCCAGAAGTAGCTTCAACCAGGGAGCGATAATTTCCAAACAATTGAGAATTTGTATACAACAGGCTCAGACATTGAAAGAAGGGGAAACACCCACTTTCCACATGGCCTCGTACTTGCTCGATGTGATTTGTGAAAGAAATGTCTTCTTTGGCATGAATTTAAGTCGGCATGTTGCAGAGGTCCTTGTTCATGTTTATTTCAGCATACTTTGGGAGAAATGGTACAAAACATCCTACACACTCATCTATGATAAATTTATCGCTCGTATTCATTTTATTATATTTAAAAAGGAATGCCCAATATTATATGCAGAAGCCAAGAAAATGGTAGTGAAGGTAGGCCACTGGTATTTGGTTGAATGATAAACCCATATCAGGGTGTTCAGGGCCACCGTAGCACCACATATACTCCCTGCTCATGTCCCATACCATCTCATTGTAGGAGAAATCTGCTATCATACCATTCTATAGGGCTATAATGCCACACTAGTCAAGGACAAGAAGCAGGATTTCATACCCTATGGTTTCCATGTGGGGTTTTATATGGTAAAGGACACTACTCAAGCCAAACAAGAAGGGTTGAGCCAAATTGAATTTAGGTTCCCGATAGGCCGATTCCACAAGAACGACCCTAAAGGCTTGGTCCTCCAACATGCTTCACAGGTATCATCTTGTTGGCTATATATGCATGATAAATTTGAGGATGAAATTTTCATAGAGTGCACTAAGGACTTGGAAGAGGTAGTACAAAGGATGGCCAACCCAAATATGACCTGGTTCAAGGCCATGAGCATGGATGAACAATTTGAGACAATAGATAAGTCAGCTCAAGAGGCCCTCAGAGCTCTGAAAGATATCATAGAGACAGAGACTACAGAGGCACAAAGAAGAGGGTTCTTCTTGCTATAAGAGGCACAAAGAATCATTGGCCAGTTATAGAATGATCTTGACCTTGTAGAGATGTTGAGATGACAAGTAGCTTAGAGCCAATACAACTTGAAGAAATCACCAAGCCCGAAAACCCTGAAGTTCCATCATCGTAGATCAAATCACTAGGGGGAATTTTAACCCAACTTGAGATATTGAGGAAACCAGGTAGGACAAGTGTACTTAACCCCTTTTTCAAATTAATAACCATCTATGATGAGGAGGAGGGTTCGTAGGTTTCCGTGGTGACTCCAGTGAAGATTACAAAGGAAAGGGAACCTGAGAGAGAATCTACCCCAGGTCTTGATGCTCCAATTCAAATCCTTACATAGAGAAACCATGAGGTTGAAAGTTTCCTAGAAATTGAGCTAATTGACCTGTCGGGAACCCCAATGGAAAAATCAAGGTATGAGATGGGATCAAGATGTTAGAAAGAGGAATTTCCACAGTAATAAATCGACACATCGACAATCGATTACCAAGTAAGTACTGAACCTACCCCTGGTGCTTCAGTTTTGGATGATACTTCACCATTCGATGAGCAACAAATAGAGGATGATCCATCGGGACATATGGAATAATTTTAGGAACCCATCCTATAATAGGTACACATAGTCGGGATCTTGGAAAATAATCTAACTTGGGGAAAACAACAAATCCCCAAACCGGTTGATGAGGTCATCGATATACAAGGGATCGCCTATGACCGAAAGAGAAAATCCATCATGAAGAGAACCACTAAGAAGAAGAGGCTTACATTGGATGGTTCGATTCTCATCGCCACAGAGGAGAAGTTGCTCATCACAGAACACGCCAAGACGTCCGAGCTTATTGGCGTAGGGATGGATAACACAGATTCCATACTGGATAGAGAAAGAAGGGATGAAAAGGAATTGGTCACTGCACTTAAGGAGTTAGAGCATCTGCACCATTTGGAAAAATACTATCAGGACTCCACATAGGCCATGATGTTTTTGAGAAGTGAGTTCCAAGATGCCTATGACAAATTCATTAATGAATGACACCTTTTCACTACAGGTATAGATGATTTCCAAGAAGACACCCTTATGGAACTAGAAACCTGCAAGGATGTGGAAAGGTGGTATGAGAAGGCTCACCAAGTGATAGAAAGGATCAATTACATCAGAGCAGTTCAAAAGAGACGAGACGCCTAAGAAAACTACATTCAGGTGGACAACAACAGAGATCAGATAAAGAAAGCGGTCGAATACTGGGTGAAAATGGCCCATAAGCCTTACTGGGAGATTTAGGATAAATGGGCCGATTGAGAAAAGAGATGGGAAAAGGTTAATCGGGATATAAAATACATCGGCCTCCTGGAATTCATCTCACATGTGGACTTTGTCGACCTGCATGAATAGTCAATCAACATGCAGAACAATACTCGGCATGGAAAACAAAGATAGAAAAGGTGGCAAGCATGGTACCAAGTCAAGTACAACAGTTCATGGAGCGTCCAATCAAGGCTCGAGTAGTTTTGCAGTGATTAAGTGTCAAAATAGTCAAGTATCAAGCACGGGTAGTAGAAGTGAAATAAATCCTATCAGACCCGATGGACCAACACATGTTCCCATATTCCAACACATGCGAGGAACTCTTCCTCAAATGGTTGGAGTATGATAAGAGTCATCCACTTCAGTAAAACTATTTGATGATTCTTAGAAGACAGAGAGATGAAAGTGCCATGTGGTGATATTTTGTTTTACTTAGCTTGCACTCGTAGTATCTATTTTTAGTTAATTTTTTTTTATAAATAAGAGGATTGACCTTTTAGTAAGGGTCAATGGTTTTTGAAAACACACTCATTTTCGTAATTGTAAGGAACTATTTATGAACTACCTTAATTGAGAAGTCTTGTTTAGGACCGGAGACAAACTTCTGTTTTTCATCAAAGGCATTGTGTGATTGGATTTGAGGAGGAATTACTTCCAACTTTATTTCATGAATGGATGATGTAATGAGTAAGAGTTTATGAATCTATTGATAAGTTAGTTGTTTGAATATTTTTTGTACAACTTCTTGTCTCTAATGATGAAAGAAAATCATTGTGTTAATGTGTGAGTAATGCTAGAGCTAAGGAAACTATTTTTCTTTCCATCATTTTATTCTATGTATGTTTTCTTTCGATAATTGTATCTCAGTCAATAATTGAAATACCAGCAAGTTAATGTATTAGTACTAGGCTTTCCACATGTGTGAAAATCGTTGTCTGCATATTTGAGCACAAGGGTTATCTCAAGCTCAACCTTCTTCAGTAGTTAAGATCCTCCCTTTTGCCAGCTGGTTTATACTAACACACATCATTTTATCGGACCCATCTAATAAATAAATACAAAAAAATAACATTTAAACTAAAGGAGGAACTTTCATAAGAATATATCCTATAAATCACTACGTAAATCCCATCGATAAATTGGTTGTATCAAAATATCTGTAGAACCTTTCCACGATCAAATGCTACAGATTCTAATTGGGCCTCTGTGGAAAGTTTGGTTCATGTTGTTGATTTAAAGGGACTTAGGACCCCTCAACAGACTGCTAAATATATCCCATGCTTTTTTCATATGATGAGATGCACCATTGTCCAAGAACCACACACTCTTGGTAGTTTTGTTGGTAGAAAGGAAAGAATCTAGTGAAAAATCCTTCTCAAACTTCATTTCAAACTCATCTAGCTATGTCTTTGTTGATTTTATTGTATGCATATTTCCTTTACCCTTCTTCTTCTCCAGACATTGAGATGCATAATTTCCATTCTTATGACATGAGAAAAACTTCATTTAACTCAAGTACGTCTTCCCTAGTTCTGATGATCCTCCATCACTATTACCCTTATTGCTAGAAATATTTCCTTTTCCCTTCTCTTTATTACTGACAAGAGCCAAGGTATCCTCAATACTTCCCTGTTTGTTACTCTTAGAATCCTCATGAGTGTCTTACTGGATGAAATCATCCCAAAGTCTCTGCCATTTTGCAAGATGTTCTCGAGCATAGAATTCCTTGAAAAATGGTTCCCATGACCTAGGAAGACCATTCAATACCACATTCATGAGTTTCACATCATCTATTTTCTCCCCTATGGATGCAATATGATCATGTACCGATGTGATCATCATGAAATAGTCGGTAACATTGTCATATCTAGACATCTTCTCAGTTCTGAGTTTATTTCTTAAAACCATCTTCCTTTTCATGTTAGTGCTCTTGATCCATTTTTATGACCATAACGAAATAAAAAACAAATATATTAAATTAACACAAATATATAGAGAACAATAATATATATATATATATATATATATATATATATATATATATATATATATAGTGGAACTTAACTTCTATTCACTAAAGAAATATGTTGAAACTATAAAATGCAGAATGAAAACAAGCTTGCTCGAATGGTGGTAGCTAATCTTTGAGGAGAGATGTGGCGGCTATGCAAATCCATATGAGAACATTACAATGAGGCCTCTAATAAGTTTTAGCATCAATAACTAAACAAAAAACCCTAGATATCCAAAAAACTAACCCTAGGAGATGAAGTTCCAAAATCCATGTGGGCCCCGATGGGGTAAGTTGGTACATCAACTTCTGGGGGTTGTAATTTTTGCATATGATCTATGTTTTAGGCACACGGTATCCCTTTGGAAAATTATATCCGAGTAATAAAAATTATGATGTCACACTTTAAATTTGTCAATAATGTGATAGTGGTGGGCCTATAAAGCATTGTTTAGGGCCTCAAAATTACCCCAAAAGTTTAGGACCCGAAAAGCTAAAAAACAACTGACAAGATGAAAATTGTAACTACCAAGATGAAAGATGTATGTGAGACAGTTGGAAGAGGTGGGTGGCCATCGATATCCACCTGGATAAATCCACCCTCCTTAGGAAGAAATGGTATCCATTTCATTGATTCCCCCCATCAGATGAGTAAAATTTTGATGAATTTGGCCCTGGGTGAGCCACTTGCCTTGGTGCAGGAGCTACCTTGCTTTGACAACTTGATAAAATTGAAACTTCTATTGGTGAGTGCCCTTGACCTATGTGTCAACAATATTATCAGTGGATTCATGTTCCATGCAGTCAAGGTTGAGCTATGTTGGTGTCAATTTTTCTATTATCTCTGAGGTGTCCAATAAGGGTGGAAAGTATGGTTGAAGGAGGTCCACATTAAACACTGGGTGCAAGACAAGGATGAGGGGAATGTTGAGTTAAAAACCATTTTCACCCACAACCTTGGTGATGGTGTATGGTCCATAGAGGAGTGGAAAAAGCCTCTGATGGGGTCATGTAATGTGTTCTTTCTGCAGGTGCAACCAAACTTTATCTCCGACATGAAACTTGTGTGGCACCCGGTGTTGATGATGGTGTTTCTTATACTTTGGAATTGGATTTCTGCAAAATATCCTGAACCTGTTGGCGGATGTGCTAGATTCATTCAATGAACCTGGTGGATTTTTCGGCTTTGGTTTTCACATGGGATGATTCTACCTATGTGGATGCAAGGGGTAGTGCAACATCCATGGGACCGAATGGTTGAAATCCCAACCCCACCTAAAAGGGGATGTGGTTGGTTGAGATATGTTTATATCTTTTGTAACTGTGATGAACATAGTGAGGAGTCTCATCCCATGTATGTGGATTCTTGGAATTGTACATGTGAAATATATGAATGATCATTTTGTTGACGAACTTGCTTTGGCCATCCATTTGGGGGTGGAAGGTCATGGATTTGGTGAGCTTGGTGTCCAGCCATGACTAGAGGTTTGACCAAAATGTACCAAGGAACTGACTATCCTGATTTGAGATGATGATTTGTGGTATCCCAAAATGGACCCATACTCATTTGAAGAAGATCTTGGAAATGGCCTCTATTGTGATATTCTTCTTGTAGGCGACCCAAATCGCCATCTTGGAAAATCGATCAACAACCATGAAAACACAGTCATTTATCTACTTAGTTGAAGGAAGGCCCGACATGTAGTCCATCGAGATGGATTCTCAAGGCCTATTGGGAGTAGGAAGAGGGCCATACATGTGTTGTTTCTTAATGGCTGGTTTGGAAATGGCATAGTCCATTTAGAACCTGATATACTTGTTGACATCCTGTTGGAGTTTTGTCCAATAGAAATGTTGTTCCAACACTTCCACTGTATTTTATATATTGAAGTGTCTTTCCACCTGATTTTAGTGAAATTCCTAATTCACCTTCGCTCGCTCACTTGATGGAATGCAGAGATGGCCCATATGGCACAACAACCTTTCCTGCAGATAAAAATCAATGACAACTGTGTTTGTGCCCAACATATGGTAGGTAGTGGCGAAGTCAGGATCTCTTTCGTATATTTTGGGCCATCCATAGGTCTCATGTCGGCATGAGTGTAGCACCATGGTTAGTGATGCATCTAGAGGTCAGCTGAGGAAGTCAACAACGTAGTTGGTTCTCCCTGTCTTATACTTGATTTTGATATGGAACTACTGCAAGTATGTGGAACACTTCCGATAGAGACAATTTTTCAGTTTTCCTTGTTTCTACATGAATTGCAGAGGATTATGATCAATGTGGATAATTGTCTCCTTCCCAAGAATGTAATTCTTCCACTGGTGGCAGGCTTGTACAATGGAGTACATTTATTTGTTGTAATTGGGGTACTTACAGATGTTGGTCACTATAATTTCTTATTTAACTAAACAATCAAGTGCTACATAAATTGTCAACCCAGGGAAGTATGTTTATTTCAAAGGTAATCACGCACTATATATGCTCAATCTCAAAAGCAACCTAGATTTGTAGTAAAAACATATTAATCACACTTTGCCTTGAACAAACTGAAGTTCTAACTTGAATTACAAGAAAGCAATCTACCTATTGCAGAGTTCAATGCTTAAAGAAATAATTGTCCAAAGAATCCTGGATTACATTAAGAAAATAACAACCTGGAAAGAGAATCCTTCAAGACACTGCAAAAGGAAAGACCATCTATCTTATAACAAAGAACATGACCCTATTCCCAAAGCAAGAATCTTCAACACCTGTTTCCGATCACCACACTTTTATGAACTCATGATTGACACACACTGAAGACTAACTACCTCTTAATAGAGAACAAGACCCTATTCCTCAAGAAGGAATCTTCAGCACATGTTTCCGATTAGCACACTTTCATGAACTCATTACTAATTGAATTGCACTGAAGGCTAACTATCTGTAACAGAGAACATGACCCTATTCCCCAAGCAGGAATCTTCAACACATGTCCCTGATTATCAAGCTTTCATAGATTCACCAAACAAGATTGCTAACTAGAATGATTAACAATTACTCAAGCATGAATCATATGAAAACAATGTAACAATCAGTGAAGCAGAGTTTTAGCAAGACAGATTTCAGTAAAGTAGTGTTTCAGCAAAACAGAGTTCAATAAAGTAGTGTTTCAGCAAAACATAATTTAATCAAGGCATGAACAGAAATAACACTAACACACTACAAAGCTAATGGTTGAATCTTGTGAAGAAGGTGGGCCCTCCCTTCTCACAAGATTCCCCTGAAACGAGAGGAACTAGAAAGAAATGCTCAGAACAGTCTTTTATTCATCTGTCAACTGTATCATATTACAATGTCTGAAATAAAAATACGTCCCTCTCTATAAATCCTTTCTTAGACAAAAACAGAAGATCCTCTCTAATGATGATTTTCTCTTATTTAAAGAGGAGAATCCCTTCGATACAATTTGATCATCAAATTACATTTGCACATCTGAATCCTATTCTTAGTCAGATCTGATTTCTATACTGGAATAGGATATCCTAGTCTCCCGTAACATAATGCTATTACAAGTGTTGAGTGAGGTGTTGTTGTTGCGGCTAGAGTAACAACTTCCTTATTTTTATTCTTGTTACTGTTGTTGTATGTTGTTTCAGCATCGCAAATCGCGGGTTGTTTCAGCCACAGGATTTGCGTTCTGACTGTTTCAGCAACTTGGTCTCAGGCAGCAACGATGGTTAATGCTAGCTCAAGGTGCGACTGTTGTGGTCAATGTAACAGTTTTGTGTTGTTGTTTCAGCATCATAGACCACCGACTGTGTAACAAATTATTCTGTGTGAGTTTTTGTTTCAACATCGTAGACCACAGACTGTGTAACAACTTCTTCTGTGTGTGTTGTTGTTTCAGCATCGTTGACCACGGAGAGTGTAGCAGCTTCTTCTATGTGAGTTGTTGTTTCTGCATTGTAGACCACGGAGTGTGTAACAACTTCTTCTATGTGAGTTGTTGTTTCAACATTGTAGTCCACAGATTGTTTTAGCCATAGGGTTTGCGTGCTTTAACTGTTTCAGCAACATGCCTCAATGATAATATGTAGTTCAAACTATTTAAGCACTTATACATTTATGATCAATGGTTAAGTAAGAGAGTAATGTAAAATTATATGCAAAACAGGTTAAACATATAGTAAAGAGAAGAGACGTTATATACCTTTGGAAAGATAGGGTAAAGTGATAATGTGAGTTTAAATGTGAGTGAAACAAGGGTGTAAAGGTAGCAAAAAGTGTGAGAAAAAAGGTACATTGTATGGTCCTAACATCCCCCCCAACTTAAAATGTTGCATGTCCTCAGGCAACTTCACTATGAATCAGAACTTGAATACCGACTCTGAGCATGCAAGTTACTCAAGCAGTAGTTGTGGAAGGTGATGTTTGTTGGAGCTCTGAACCCTTGAACGCATTGTAACCTTTGCCAAGCTGATGTTTCGGCCTTCTTGGGCAACTTATAATGGACTTGATATTTCTTTGCTGGCATCTAGAGGATAGGAAAATGAAACCGGTACCCTATCCAGCTTTCAACACATTGCGGAACACACTTGATGTAGCTAGGTACCCTGGAGATTGATATCTCAAGATTAGTGGGGCTAAAAGGATTGTGTTCCTGTATTTTCTCAGTAGATTGTTTCCAAAACATGTTATTTGCCTGTAGGGTAGCAATATCTGTTGATTTAATGAAATGTTGACACTCCTGAAACACCGATGTCTGTAATTGCTGAATGTGTTGAGTCATCCCTGGTTTCTTTAAAAACTAATAATACTTTGTAACAAAGGTGGCAGCATTTTGTGGTTCTGGCCTTATCCAGAGAAGACGGTTATCCTCATTGTGCTTGGCAGCTAGGAAGTCATCCTTCCATATAATCTGATTGTTAAGGAAGGAGGTGAGTGCCCGGATCTGGATGTCACCAACAATAGGGTTAAGGTTAAGCTGTTGGTTCTCAGGGATGGTCTCATTATGAAAATATGCCTCACAAAGCAGGTGTTGATCCATAGCAGAGGCTTCTACAAAGGTTTTAACAAAATCTATTGGATGTAACACTGCATGGGGTCTTCCTTCTGTGATTGATTTGATTTGAAACCATGTAAGTCGTTCCATGAGGAATAGAGAGTAATTGCAGGATGGTTTCCTTGCAACCAAGAACTTTTGTGCCAAGTCAAATATCAGGAGCAATCTGCCTTTTAGTTCTTTATTCAGTTTTTTAAGGGCACGATATTCCTGACGTGTTTGCTCCAAAGATTCCCAAATTGAGTAGATATGATTTATCCAGATTTGTCTGTGTTCCTGCAGGCTTTTGGCCTGTGTAACAATAGACTCTTTTTTCCATTTCTCTATTATTTCCTGCTCATCCCATGGTTGAGTTTGTGTTTCAGCATTGCAATTAGTAGGCTGAGGTAGGGTCTGAGTGGCTTGTTCCACAAAGGTGTGGGTATTGATCTGGCTGGGAGGGGCATATTCATCAATAGGAAATGTTTGTACAACTTTATTAACAAAAGCAGGGATTTCAGATTTGACATTTGTTGTAGGCCAGGGCTCAGTCTTAATTTTGGAAGGTCCTGCTGGTTCTTGTGTAACAGTAGGGTTTTCTTCTTTGACTGCAAAATTTGAAGGTGCAGGGGGAGCTCCTGGCATTGGAATTTGAATTACTTTGTAGCCTTCTTGATAGTAGATTTCCTCACATTGACTACACATATATTCTCTACACGGATTCTCTGTTGTGGTTCCCTCTGACATGGTCGCTACGCGAGCTAGGGTGTACAATTTAAGTTCCTTCTCATAGGCTTCCTTTTCCATGGCTAGATCTTGCTTGTAGGCTTCCAGTTCAGAAATTAGGAACTCATTTTCTTGTAAGACAGAGGCCATTGTTGGTTCTGGTTGAGGAGTGACTGGTTCTTGTGTAGCAGTCACAACCTCACTACCTGGTTCTTGTGGAGCAGCTACGGGATCAACAACTGATTCTTGTGTTTCAGCCTCTTGATGTAAAGAAAGCAATGTTGCAGCACCCTGGGCATCTGATTCCTATGTCTCGGTATCAATATCAGCAGTTGGTTCTTGTGTTTTAGCTGTAGTTGGTTCTTGTGTGACAGCTATAGCTGGTTCTTGTGTTTAAGCTACTGAATGAGTAACTGGTTCTTGTTTTTCAGCTACTAAATGGGTAGTTGGTTCTTATGTTTCAGCTACTGAATGGGTAGCTGGTTCTTTTGTTTCAGCTACTGAATGGGTAGTTGGTTCTTGTGGTTCAGCTAACAAATAGGTAGTTGGTTCTTGTGTTTCAGCTACTTGATTTGAAACGAATGATGTCGCAACACACTGGGCATCAGGTTCTTGTGTTTCAGTTCCCATGGGTGGAATAGGTAAATATTCCGACATTTGGGAGGTTGGAGGTGTATGGGGTATTAGTCGGATGGGTTGAGGGTTTAGGGCAGTGGAAGTAGTGGCTGCCCTTGTTGAGGCCCTTGTTCATTTTCTTTGTAAAAAGGGTGGAAAGAAAGGAATTTACTTTCGTTTACGTGGGGGATTTTTCTCAATGATGGGACAGGGAGAATTGTCTGGTTCAGAATCATCACTAAGAATATGAAGGGCAGGAGTGGATGATTCTGGTAAAATGTGGGGTGGGCTTGGTATGGTAGGGGGGTTAATTGGATTGATTGGGT
>JZKD02S2352098.1:136285-152333 GCA_000966675.3 Picea glauca | reverse complement strand
CCCCCCAACTTTGTTTTAGGTTGTAATACCACAAAGTCAGTTGGATAATTCCAGGATTCCACTGAGATAATTAGGTCTTCAATGACTCCCTCTGGTTTAATTGTGGATCGGTCAGTGTTGTTGGGAAATAATACCCTACAGACTAACAAGCTAGGGTTGAACTTGTACGCAGATCATGACCTTAAAGAAAACACTTTTAACCTATCACCCCAATACTCAAAACCATTTTTCACACACAAGCATGGAAAAGACCTACTAACCTTTTTTTATCGATGTTTGATGTAGATCCTCCATTGCGCTTTATCCACTTTCTCTCGCTGCTCCTTCCAAAGACAATCCTGCAATCAAGACAAAACACTACGCATGCATGCTATTCTTCTACCTAAGGGTTAGAGATTAAGCATAAATCAAATAAAATATATATCACTCGTGCATTGGGACGGGAAAAGTGTTCTTTTATTAATCTCAAGATGAATCAACTTACAATGATGATAGAGACCGGCCACCGTTCCTTGATCCTGATCTTGGGCTCCTCCTCTTCTTTGTCCTCCAACTACTTTGCTTGAATTCTTCTTAGGCTTGAGGAAAGGCTAAAGGGTTGGGACAAAATGGATTCGGAAATTGGGTATAGTTTCTTTGCTATCTTTTTCCTTCTCCAAATAGTACCCCTACCCATTCTTTTATAGGCTAGAAGGAGCTAGGGTTTTGGACGAACTCTCGACCATGCATGGCTGAGAGTTTCAGTTAACTGACCCAAAGCTTTTCGTCCCGTCGAAAACTTTCCTATTTTTGTTCTTTGTTAGGTAAACGCGGGCTGTAGTAGGACAACCAGTGTTCCAACGCGTGTAGTA
Source organism: Picea glauca (assembly GCA_000966675.3). Taxonomy (NCBI): domain Eukaryota; kingdom Viridiplantae; phylum Streptophyta; class Pinopsida; order Pinales; family Pinaceae; genus Picea; species Picea glauca. The sequence goes on along the minus strand of JZKD02S2352098.1, from coordinate 151,482 downwards.
GTAGGCCTGCCAGCATTCCAACGTGTGCAGTAGTAGGTTAGGGTGCGTTTTACTTGATTTAAGAGGATTTTTAAGAGTTTATTCAGCATGGCTTTGGCAAGGAATGAATATGAGTTGGCCTGATGCCAGGTAATCAGGTGTGGTGCAATTTAGGGTTATAACAGATGCCCCCTAATGTGTGAGGTCAAAAGAGCATCTGATGGCCGAAATACATTACCAATTCTTTACCAATCTGTACTGATATGCTGAATGAGTGAGCTCAGAAATCAGGAATCTAGAGGTGCTGTCTGCAAAAAATGTCAAATGTCTCACCGAGGCGGGCATACCCATGCTCAAGATAAAATAGAACCATGGCTACCAATCAAATACACTATAGATCCATGTCAACAACTATGAATATTAGCCGCGAACAATACACAGCGGAGCTACATCTCGAAATCAGAAAGATATACATATAAAGTATCCATCTCCCAGAAGTTGATTCGGCCTGATGGTTGTACTTCAGAGCGTGAGCAACAACTTCAAAATCTTCTAAAAATCGGGTAGGAGTGTAAGATGAGTGTACGACTACACTACCCAGAGGTCTTCGACGGCTCGTCGGTTATGGACTTGATAATCTTGATGATCGAGATGAAGGCTTCAATGATTTCGAACAAATACTTGATTGGATGTTCAGGATGGCCGGGTATGCGGACAAGAGACATATTGTAGAGGGGCTGACTCAGGCTTGGTGAAAAACTTCCCTTGGAAAATAGCATGACAAGTGATAATACTTAGGCAGCATATATGTTAATCATAAGTCTGCGAAGTAGGAGGCAACGCAAACTCTCCATATGTTTGGAAGAGTAACCAAACGGTGGAGGAAACAACTCAATATAGTGAGAAAATCTTCCTAAGGTCGTACTACATCCCATAGTCTGATGAATCAAATGGACAGATGTGCTTTATCCAAGGGCGACTCATGATGCTGCCAATAAAGAAAATAATTTTCCCACCCTCTTTTTGGGGTGTATTTGATTTTTTTGTTCTTTTTGATGATTTTTGAAAAAGAATAAATGAATATTATGTTACAATGGAGGAACGAGTACAACAAACATACAAGCTCAAGTCACAAGGACAAGACTGATGTTCTAGGAAATGATACTCGGGAAAAATCCTCCAGTGGCCAAAGGTGTTAAGACGCAAAGGCAAACTGTTACTAAGCTGATGGGTACAGGATGCAAATGCGGTTGATAGAACACACAATGGTAACGTCCTTCGATGTAAGTTTAACGAGCCCAGAGAAGGGAAGCTTGGTGATTTTTCTTGTTTAGAGAGTCTGAAAAATCATAAAAGGAAACTCCATTGGGGTACCTTTTTCGACAATAGTCTAGTCTGTTCGAAAAATGGGTAAACTAGCACCGACGAGATGTCAATTCAAAACCATTTTAACGAGTGTGAAAAGGACAAGATCACTCGGCTATTTTTTCACTTTTAAGGAGTCTGAAAAAAGCTTAACTATGGACTCTGTCAGGAATGTTCTTCTGGACCATTTTAACGAGTGTGAAAGAATAAAGTCACTCGACAATCTTTTCAATTTTAGGGAGTCTGAAAAGAGCTTAACTATGGACTCCGGGGGGGTTTCTTTTTCGTAAATTTAGTCCCTAAGGCCCGAAAAAAGAATAAAATTATACCCGAGGATACTCTTCTAAAGAATGGACATTCAATAGAGTATTCCTTTGTTCGTACATTTGACCATATTGACCGAAAAAGGGGTAAACTACTGTCAGATAAAAGTGACTTCAAATTTCAGTTTAACGAGCGTGAAGGATCACAATATCGCTCGACAATCTTTTCATGTTTAGAGGGTCTGAAAAGGGCTTAAAAGGAGACCCGTTATGTTTTGGGAGTCCGGAAGGTAAGACAAAGAGTGAAAAATACCCATGCAAATGAGGCTCAAACTCATATTCAGGAAAGACTATATGGACTCTCGAGCCTACAGTGTTGTTAGAAACGGCATGGACACCATAATGCAACCAGGAACTACCTAGGGCATCCATGTTTTGGCAAGCTCTACCACCAAGTTGCGACACTTCTAGAGCAAATATGACGGTTTCGTGTCACAACCGGATGGGATCGATCCTGTAACGTAAGAACAAAAGGAAACAATATGCAACAGTTGGGATGAAATCCTACCCTATATGCTCAAGCTGATTTTTTGAAAAAAAATTTATGGACCGTCCATATTTTTTTATTTTTATTTTCTGAAACTCAATGAAAATTGTCCCAATACCTGATCAAATCCCTCCCATATAACTCCTGAACCACTCAAAATGGTTTTTGGTATAAATAAACTGATAAAGGGGCCCAAAAGAGTGACAAAAAGAGGACAAAAAGTCTATAAATAGAAGCTGGCAGCTCATTATCACCATTGCTGATTTGGAAATTGACTCTGGAGCCAAAAGACCCCCTTTGCCAAAGATCGTGATTCTGGGAGCTACAGTGGACGAAACGAACTTCTTCTTGGACCAAGTAAGTACAAACTCCCTTATCTTACATTTCAATACTGCAATTGTTGTTTGTATTTGAGTTTGGGGGTGGGCATCGACCTCAAAGAGGCCGACCCTAGGAAAACATGGGCTGTCCAGGGACAGCCCGCGGGTACCCATGCGCAGAGCCAAAGCTGCGCGCGGGTACCCGCGACTGTCGCCTCGACAGCCCGCGAGTACCCCCCGCGTGATGACAAACCTAATCTAAACAAGTACTGATGCCCTCCTTTTTTCTTTGTGGTGTTGGCAGGATGTATGTTCAGTGGAGGGAGAGAGAGAATGAGGCCACCAATGAGTTAGTGGCCGCAGATCCGAACGTCATGGTCGTGCTGACGTAGTGTGGCTTAGTAAAATTATTTTTGTGTCTGTTTATGTGCGCTCAACCCAGGCTACTGAATGCCTTGGTTGATTATTGGCACCCAAATGTAGAGGCCTTCATGATAGAGGGGCAATCCTTGGTGCCCACCACCGAGGATATCTACTTTTTGATGGGCCTCTCGAGGAGAGGGGAACCCGTCAACTTTCATACTTTTCCTACGGGGCCGAGCAAAGTCTCAGAATTGATAGAGGAGTACTGTGAGGCTAGGACCGATCAGAGATCTTCCTCGGTTCCCGTGAGTAGGATTACCAGCCTCACCCTCCAGACCATTTTATCGCTCATTGGGCGGATTATCATCTCCACAGCCGTGCATCAGGCTTCGTGTGCACAAATGAATTGTGCAATTCAGTGCATGAATGCACAAATTTTTGACTGGAGTACTACACTACTAGCAAGCATGACAGGTCGGTTGACAGCTTGCAGACATCAGACACATAGGAACTTCGGGTTTGGGACCATCCTGTGTTCGTTTTTCTTTGAGAGAGTTCCATGTTTCAGTCCTCGACTGACAGTACGAGGACATATGGCTACTTTCCCCGCAGTGTGCAGAGGGGCAGCTTTGCTGCCGCGACAGGGTGGTGGAAGGACCACAGAGGCCTTCAATGATGACTTTTTTTCCTGGCTGTCACGGTAGATCCCAGCGATTGAGGATTACCCATATGTAGGGATCGATTTTTCCAGAGATCCAGCGATACTAGTGCCTTCTGGTGAGGAGCGAGGGGAGATGGGTGAGTCTCCACCTATCTACTTTTTTTGTTTGCATATGTAATTTTTATGTCTTTTTGATATATATAGCATGTTTTTTTGTATAACAGAGTTTTTGATGGGTGAACATTGTATTGCGTGCAGATGTGGGACCCGTGCGGCCTGTCGATTATGCTCGGAACAAGCACCGCCCACGGCCAGAGGCCGCAGCTGCTGCCGCCGGGGGAGCAGCAGTGGCGAGGAACCTCCCAGCAGGGGAGGCCGAGAGGGTTCTTAGGCGGATTGAGTGGAACTTCACTGCACTCACTCGCACAGTTCCCATGGCAGAGATAGAGGACTTTCCGCCCTCCTTGCAGACTCATATTGTGGGGGTACCTCGGACATGGGTCTGATTGTTTAGGAGTTTGGGTCAGGCTGTATTTGAGTATAACAGGGCCCATAGGCCCTGAACAGACTTGTATACTTTTATGTGCCATGAGCACTGATATATATCTATTTTTTGAGGGCATAAGCCCCAATGACTCGTTATGGTTCCCACTTTTTGAGGCGCTTGCGCCCATCTATGTACTCTGAGGATTTTATCATGTTTATATATGGTTTTTATCTCTTTTTTGTGTCTTATGGGTTATGTGTACCAAAATGTATTTACATGTGTATGATCATGATCTTTTTATGTGTGAGCAATATGCCAATCTAAAATGTGATTAGCTAGAGTATCTGTGATTTGATTTAGACTCCTAGGAACATGAAAATATGTAATATAATCAAAGTTGAGTTCCAAGAGACGTACCCTAAGGAATCGTCGGTGTAAAGTAGGGTCGTGCACGCGGTATATTTTGTTTAGCTGCGACACAACCAGTTGAGTGTCTAGATAGACCCAGAGACGAGAGATACCCAATGACAAAGTGTCACGAAGCAACTCAATAACTGCACTATACTTAGTGACATTGTTTGTGGTGTCACCTAAGCATATACCTCCGGAAGATAACAACTGACCCTGTGGTGTGAAGATCACCCAAGCTGCGGAGGCAAGCCTCTGCGTGTGTCGGATAGAATTGTCGGCATACCCAACAAACACCTCGAATTCACTTGACATATGCCATAATGACGAAAGATAACATCAATGACACGTCCATAACACGTTTTAAAAGAAATGTAAAAAAGTAATAGTACAAATACTATACATATGTTACAAAAAGTTACCCACAGTGAAAGTGCTATGAGTAATACTTCTTGAGGTAGAGCCCATTTCTAGGCTCCGCCAAAGAATTCCCTTCAAAATCGACCAGACGATAAGTGCCCTTTTTTAAAACCTCTTTGATAATGAAGGGTTCGAACCACATGGGTTTAAACTTTCCTGCCCCCAGGGGATCCTTATCTTGGTCGTAAACTAGGACAAGGTTGCCCTCAGAGAAAAACCGAGGATGAACGGACCTATCATATTGACACTTGACCTTATGTTTATGAGATTCATTGGCCAGGGCCGCATCACGACGCTGTTCATCAAGCTGCTCAAGGTGTACCAACCGTTCTTCAAGTGGAGAAGTGTCTGGCAATAACTGTACTACCAACTTTAGAGATGGAATTTGAAATTCGATGGGCAAGACTGTCTCCACCCCGTAAACGAGTTGGAAAGGTGAGAACTCGGTTGCAGTCTTAACTGAGGTTCAGTAAACCCATAGTGTCGAGTATAACATCAAATGCCAATTTGATTTGGCTGAGTTGATAGTTCGTTGTAGCATCATCTTGAGAGTTTTGTTAATAGCTTCCACCTGCCCATTGGCTTGGGGATAGTAAGGTGAGGAATGTTCTTGCCGTAATCCAATATTTGATGTTAACTCGGACATCATTTGGTTATGAAAGTGACTTCCATGGTCAGTGAAAATCTGTCTCGGGATGCCGAACCGTGCTATAATCTGGTTAAATAAGAAGAGAGTTGCAGTCTCTCCATCATCCTTAAACGTTGGCATAGCTTCGACCCACTTAGTGAAGTAGTCGAAAGCTACGATGATATAGCGGTGCCCCCTTGCTGACGGGGGGTTGCATGTAGTGTAGTCAATCCCCCACTTGGTGAAGGGACCAACTGTGATGACATGAAACATAGGAGCTGGATGTGCCCTCATCTTCCGTGAGAAGATTTGGCACGGATGGCACTTCTTGATCGACTCGACACAATCTTTCATAAGCGTGGGCCAGAAGTAACCTTATCGTAAAATATTTTGGGTTGTTTCCAACCCGGACAAGTGGCCGCCACAGGATCCTGTATAAAAATCATTGAGCACTATGACGGCCTCCTCATGAGTGAGACATCGGCGCAAGATGCAGTCTACACATCTCCGATACAATGTATCATTAAGTATGAGATAGTTATTAGCCTGATGGCGTATCTGTCGACACTCGCCATGAGATGCAGAGGTGGGGAACTTGAAAGTCTGGATATAAATCAGTATATCTCCGTACCAGGGGTCTGAATATTCAATTAAAAACACATCCCCCCGGATCAGCGATTCCTCAGGCACAACGTCACCTGACTCAACCAGAAGCTCCGAGATAAGTTCTGCGAAGACCAGTGACTTTTTGGACTTGGCTGAAACGAAGTCTAAGTCAAATTCTTGGAGGATTACCATCCATCTACTGATTTTTCCACCGATAACTCGTCGTGTCAACATGTACTAGAATGGATTCACGACGGCAACGACGATGGTCTTGTGAAACAGAACATAGTGACGGAACCGTTGAACAGCATGAACTGCTGCCAACGCAATTTTTTCGAGATGGGTATAATTAAGTTCTGGTCCTATGAGGCCTTGGCTCAGGTAATAGATCACGTATTCGGAAAACGAATCATCCTCCTGAACTAAAACCATGCCTATGGTTGACTCTGCGGCAGCCAGATATAATAAGAAGTTTTTGTTATAATTAGGTGGCCGTAGCAGAGGTACGGTAGTGAGGGCGTGTTTTAATGCATCGAAAGAGTATTGAGTGGCTTCATCCCAGAAAAAGGGAACATCTTTCTTCAGTAAACGCATAAAGCCCTTGGTGATTTCGGCATAGTTGGCGATGAAGCGTCGTAAGAAGTTCGCCTTGCCTTGAAGACTCTGCAGTTGTAAGATTGTGCATGGGGGGGGGCAACTAGACTATTGCCTCCACCTTAAGAGGATCCACCATGATCCTTGTTGTTGAAACGATGAAACCTAACAAACATCCTGACGTGACGCAAAAGCTACACTTGTTGGGATTCAAGTGAATCCTGAAGTAGCGACAACATTCTAAGATTAGTTGGAGGTGCATAGGATGATCCTTTCACTTGCGAGAGCGTGATGATAAATCATCTAGATAGGCCTCGACTATATGTTTGAGGTCATGAAACGCAAAAGACATGGCCCGCTGGAAAGTGGCTCCAACATTCTTGAGACCAAAAGGCATCTTATGATAGGCGAATGTACCCCACGGACAAATGAATGCCGTCTTATGTTGGTCCTCAGGTTTGATTTGGATTTGGTTATAGCCCGAAAAACCATCCATGAACGAAAAGGCTTCACAACCGGTGCACTCATCAATGATCTTATCGATGAATGGGGTTGGATAATTATCTTTTGGACATGCTTTATTCAAATCAAGGAAATCAGTACATACACGAATCGTGCCTTGTTTTTTATCGACCGGTACGAGGTTTGACACCCACTGAGTCAAATGAATTGGGTAAATGAACCCTGCCTTGAGCAATTTCTCAACCTCAACTTTGATGGTTGCTGCTTTCCTAGGATTAACTGAACAAATTTTTTGTCGAACAGGCTTAGCATCAGGATACGTAGTGATCTCATGTTCAACTATTTTTGGATCGATGCCTGGCATTTCCTCATAAAACCAGGAAAAAACGTCGCGGAATTCTTTGAAAAGATCCGTGTAAATATGAACCTCTTCGGGGGAGAAATCCGCTCCGACGAAGACATTCTCCATGAAGCCAGGGTTTTGGGAGATGTTGATAGGTATGGTGGCAGAGATAGTCGCCATATTTCCCTCAGCATAAATTTCTTGTGTAGCTAAGAGGTTAATGGGACATGGCTGATCTCCCGTCATGGTGATAGTGAATTCTCCGGCCTCGATTCGGCTTAACTCTGGGAGAAAATATGATATGTGATGAAGATCCTCCCAAGGTTTGTCTGGACTAGTCATTGCTTCGATTACAGCTTCGTCAAAAGGAAAGACTAAGTCTAACGAATCGGTGGTAGCAAGAGAACCCTGAGCCCAGATAGGCTTAAGAAGTGGATCCAACTCTTGTGCGGGAGTCAGATCAGGAGTAGCTGAAGTTTGCTAGACTAAAGAGTACACTAATTCAGTGACTGAAAAGGGCATGGGCATGCCAGCATTCCCTGTCTCATCCATTGTGGTTGATGGGGAAGGAAGAATCCACGGATCCTGAAAGTAAGTCGTGCGGAATGATGAAACGTGAAAAATCTCAGCCTTGTGGTGAGTTGATATAAACTTGACATCGCCATGAGGAGGTGGGTAATCGAAAGTACCCATCAAAGATGGGCACAAACCAAATCCTATGTTAACAACACCGGCTTGAGGATTATCTATCATGGGAACCGTGGATGCCCCCAAGGCTGGGTCAGGTCGAGAGAAGGACAACTGATCAATGGTCACTATCCGGCCTTCGTGTGGAAACAATACGACTCAGAAAAATGTAGCGACCACCGCTTTCATAGAATAAGTCCAACTACGACCTAACAAGAGATTGTAGTCGATGGGGGCATCGACTACCTCTACCTCGACGCACACGGTCTTTCCCCCTAGCTGCACAGGGAAAGAAGGAGTGATGCCATGTGGTCGGAAGGAACAACCGTCGAACGCAGTGAGGAGAGTAGGTGATGGAGACAACTCAGGTTGACCAATGGTTTTCCAGCATGCTAATGACATAATGCAAGTCGAAGTGCCCTCATCGACCACCGTGTGGAAGATATTCCGTGTAAAAATTTTCGTGGGATGAGCCACTACTATCTGAAACGTGATGTGGTAAGGTAGACGAGGTTTCAAGTCAGTCGTATCTAACATGATGGTACCCGGGTTACAAGTCTCAGTAGAGCCTAAAGCAGCCAACAAGGCTTTTCTCTGAGCAGGGCAACTTTGGAGGACCTCCAAAGCGGACATAGCACAAGGGGTTTGGGATAAATCTTCCACCACAGAGTAGTTCTGGGAGGCCCTTGCGTTTGGATTGTGAGAAGCTTTCTTAAACGCACCTTTTGGAATGTGTTTCATCGTTTCTCCCAACGTCTTCTCAATCTGCAGAGGAAGAGATGGGATCTCAGATTCTTTTCCCTTCTCAGAGACGCTTGGTTTACTATAGTCATGCGCTCTAGTCGTTATTAAAGAATCACTTTTAACCATATATACATTCGCGAAAGAGGAATTGTTTGGGGGAGGGTAGTTTTCTTGGCTGCCCCCTTCGGCACTTGTAGAGGCATGAGTTAAATTTTTCCCATGCTGAAAGGGATTAGTCAACACGGCCTGTTGTCGCTGTGTGACAAACTTTTGGGCCTCCGCAAGTCGAGGACATAGATGGGTCGGGTGGTCTTTCGCACATAAGTTGCACGGATACCTCACCTTCCTTTTTTCCGTGGTGCCCTTGCCAGCAATATCAGTGGGTTTCTTATCCCCCTTACCCTTCCTGCATTGTTTTTTCTTCCCTTCAGGTTGTTGGGTGGCCTTTGGGTTAGTCATCTGTACTGAGTGTACTTCCGACGTTTGGGTAGGAGGAGCAGCCAAAGCAGTAGTCTGGTTGGCCACTGAGTGTTGTATAGATAACTGTTGCAATTGTTTTGTCAATTTCTCAGCGGGCTTAGTTTGTGTTGAACCAACAATACCGTCGGCATGTGGTCCGACTCTCTGTCTAGTTTTATCTAGTATCGATCGTGGTGCATCTAGCAGGATGTTGTACAATAGACCAGACTGAGAATAGATAAGCTCAAACTGTTGAACCCTCATGATGGCATCTTCTTCGGAGAAAACCCCAGAAGTTGCGATGTCTTTGGATAATTGCGGTACCAAAGACTTAAGGAACCACTCAAGAAGAAATGCTGGTGGAACTGGTACTTTGATTAGACTCTTTCGGCGTCGCCACTCTCGGATATGATCAGAGATATGGTCCGCTGTCGTCTGCTCGAAATTGGCTAGCAACTCTGTGTCGGTGTCATATCTCACAGGTAACTGGAAATGGTTAAGGAAGGCCATCGCCAGTTCGCCAAAAGAAGAGTATTGTGAACGATCAAGCTCTATGTACCATTTCGTAGCACTCCCAATAAGAGTGCATTGAAACAATCGCAACTGGATGGAGTCATATTTCAGTGAGTTAGATGAACACCAAAGGTGGAAAGTAGTCACGTGATCACCTGGATCTTTGTTAGGTTTGGCCTCGAACTTTGGAATGTCCGAAGGCAACTTCGTTGGCATAAAAGGCCAATGCGGATCGTGACAGATCATTTAACAACCGTGTCAAACTTGGCAAGTGTAACGTCGCCAAGAATCGTAGTTTTGGTTGCTGCTGATAGCCTGGATAAAAGGGTCATGGAGTTTGACTGGAACCAGGTTGCCAGGAAAAGTTTGGCTGCTGGCCCGGGTTCTGGTGGAAACCATGGCCCTGACCGACGTAAGGGTTTTGCATCTGCAGAGACATCATTGGCTGATTCCCCATAAAGGACATAGGATGTTGGGCATTCATCGTATTTGATGGAATTTGGGAAGGATTACCCCATGCCGGTCCCGATGGGAGAGGCATAGAAGTTTGTACGGGGTTCCATTGACTATGGAAAGAATTACCCCAGAATGACATTCCAGAGGAAGGAACAGATCCTTGTCCTGAGTTCCAAGGTCCTTGTATATGTGCCCCCGACGCAGGAATAGTACCCTGTGTCGGAGTAGACTGTCCAAAAATGGGTGTTCCCCCAGATGGGAAAGTAGTAGATGCGAAAGTGTTATTACCAAACGTCCTGTTCCAAACAAACGGTGACGAACCGATTGACTGAGTTTGCGCAGGTGTTCCTTGACTCCTGGCTCTAAAGAAACTTGTGTGTGTAGGTTTCCTGATGGACTATTGATGCAGACCACCGAGCGAAGGGGACGAAGGAGAGATATGACCTCCAGCATAAGGAAAAGCGTTGAAAGGGACAGGAATGCCCCCAAGTTGACCTTGCAGAGGAGTGTTAGATCTCCCTGCCCCCAGACCCAAAGTCTATAAAGTGGAGTGAGTGAGTGCATGAATTGTACCTGAACTAGGCATACCATATGAAAACGGAGGGTCTGTCACACTAGGTGTGAAGGGAGGTGTGGCCGCCGCGATAGATGGGGTCGGTCCACTGTGCAATGTAGTTGCGGTCGAGACCATGGTGGCCCAGACCGCCGACAAAGGCAAGTTAGGAGAAGCTTCTCCTGTGGTAGCAACGGTGATGGGAATGGAAGAATTCCCAGAGGAAGTAACAACGTTTGTTGCCATAGCTGTGTGAGGCACTGACAGGCATTCGTAAAATTGAATTGGCACAATAACTTGCGGCCAGGTATCAGTGTTTGAGGTTTCAACCAATCCAAGATTGGTGGTCGATTCCTCCGGGAGTTGTTCGGGCTCAATGGTTGGTAACCCGGTTGCTTCGAAAGACCCTTGTTAGTCTAGCTTCCGCCTCAATGGTGGCGGGGGTGGCTCCAGTATAACCGGCGGCAGGCCCAAAAGCCTTTGTGATCGGCGGAGCTCTGAATCCTCCACTGTGTGAGAAGATTCATGACACGCTAGGGTATTCTACATGAACAAACAGTAACACACACTAAAATAATCCCCTATGAGACAAGACAAGCAAACACTAACTATTTTGAAGAACAGTTACAACAACCAACACTAGAGAAACTTACCGGTGCAAGTGCAACTCAAATACGGAAGCACCCTCTGGGTATACTCTGCAAAGCGTGGCCCGATGTCTTTCCTAGGTACCACGCTATACCCCCGCAGTCACCTGTGTATGTCCCTAGAAAATATTGGCAACTAGTTTGCCAGCACGTGAATAGTCACCAGGCGGGTACAGTCGATAGTTGGGTAGACCACAATGAGCAGGGTATCAAGCCTGAAACCTTTCAAGGGTATCGAGAGAAAATGGTCCGGAAGACAACTGAGGACCTCGAACAGATTCGAGACCCACGAAGCTCCATGGCAAATGCAAACGACGGAATCCCTCAACAAATCCTCGATATGTGTTCTCCACTACGCTTGGTCCAGCTTTGGAGGGGTTATCTCCGCTACCTTTCCTTACGTGACCTCGTGTTTAGCCCCTGTGTTAGAGGGGGGTCCCGGATAACTTTCCGTAACTGGACTTCTACACTCCCTATGATAGACTCCAATGTTTGGTTTGAGTGGCCTTGGAGAATTTACTCTCCAACCTATTCCAAGGCCCTAGTCCGAGCTAGTGTATGAACCCTATAAACAAAAAGTCTAATAGTTTTTAATTAGCATTGCTTTTAATGGGATTTTTTACATCACAAGGTATGGAGGTGAAAATGATGATGTGTAACGACTCAAAGAAAAATCAACAAGAAATGACTGGAAACAAAAACTTTTATGAAAATGCAAAAACCAACAACTTTTCAACAAGAAAGACTTCTTTTCTTTTTTAATTTTCTAATATTTCATGCAGAAAAACATCAAGGAATTTCACTCAATCTGCGAGCTACTTATGCGCTAAATGCACTGCAAAACTTATGAAAAAGACTTCTTCCTAGGTATTGATGCAACAACACAATCTTCAAACCAAGAAGAAAATGAAAAAGAGAAATTTTTTTTTATTTAATTGCAAAATGAAGCAAAAGAGGGAAAATGTCGACAAGCACAAAACCAAGAAAACAAAATAAAATTCTGGCTTAAAGCGCAGATCGCGAAGAACCAGAGCAAAGATGCTCAAAGGCAATCAAGAAAGCACCAATTCTAACACTTGTCTAAAAACCATAAAACAAATTTTTTCTTTTGTCTTTTCTATCAAAACATCAACTAAGAAAAACATAGGCTAAGGATAAGAGGTCCTAACCTGCTAACTGTGTAGCCCCAGACTCAAACCCCTGAGAGGAACACTTCTCACCACAGGAGGGGATGACTGTGCCACCCGGGATAAAAATAAACCAATCAAGCCCGCGACTGTCACTGAAACAACACGCGTGCAAACGCGTGCTGAGCTATAACAGCACGCGGGTACCCACGGGCTAAACTTGAACAGGCCGTGGGTCTGTATAAAATCTAAGACAAAACAAAACACAGGCAGCCCAGACCTAAAAAAGGCCTATAGTATTGACAACCAGGGTCCCTTAAAGGCTTGGATGCTTCTTCTTCAACATAAAAGAAAAAATAATTGCAAAAAGAAAACAAACGCAATAAAGCAAACTGAGACAAGACAGTAAATTAGCAAGACCCAGACAGGATCCAGAAAGCCCCCTGAGAATGTAAAATTATGACAGGGAAGAGGAGACTGCCTCTTCAGCTCTCTGAGTCCTACACGCTACTGAAACCTCTACAACAAGCATTCAAACGCGGGCTGTAGAAGGTTAGGGTGCGGGTTACACGCGTGCAGGCCTTCTGCAGGCCGCGTGTACCTCTGTGTGTCCCGATAATAAATGTCAAGCACAGTTAAGGAAAAGCTGGTATTAAGAACCAGGTTCCCTACTAGCTCTGACCTAACAGACAACAGACAAACAAAGAAGCAGAAAATATAATTCTTTGAACTACCTAAAAACCTTAATTAAATCCGGAAACCCTAAGAGTAATATCCCCAGTGGAGTTGCCAATTCTGTTGTTGGGAAATAATACCATACGGACTAACAAGCTAGGGCTGAACCTGTACGCAAATCATGACCTTAAAGAAAACACTTTTAACCTATCACCCCAATACTCAAACCCCTTTTTCACACACAAGCATGGAAAAGACCTACTAACCTTTTTCTATTGATGTTTGATGTAGATCCTCCGTTGCGCTTTATCCGCTTGCTCTCGTTGCTCCTTCCAAAGACAATCCTGCAATCAAGACAAAACACTATGCATGCATGTTATTCTTCTACCTAAGGGTTAGAGATTAAGCATAAATCAAATAAAATATATATCACTCATGCATTGGGACAGGAAAATTATTCTTTTATTAATCTCAAGATGAATCAACTTACAATGATGATAGAGACCGGCCACCGTTCCTCGATCCTGATTCTGGGCTCCTCCTCTTCTTTGTCCTCCATCTGCTTTTCTTGAATTATTCTTAGGCTTGAGGAAAGGCTAAAGGGTTGGGAAAAAATGGATTCGGCAATTGGGTAGAGTTTCTTTGCTATCTTTTTCCTTCTCCAAATAGTACCCCTACCCCTTCTTTTATAGGCTAGAAGGAGCTAGGGTTTTGGACGAACTCTCGGCCATGCATGGCTGGGAGTTTCAGTCAACTGACCCAAAGCTTTTCGTCTCGTCGGTAACTTTCCTGTTTTTGTGCTTTGTTAGGTAAACACGGGCTGTAGTAGGATAACCAACGTTCCAACACGTGCAGTAGTAGGTCTGCCAGCGTTCCAACATGTGCAGTAGTAGGTTAGGGCGCGTTTTACTTGATTTAAGAGGATTTTCAAGAGTTTATTCAGCATGGATTTAGCAAGGAATGAATATGAGTTGGCCTGATGCCAGGTAAGTAGGTGTGGTGCAATTTAGGGTTATAACAGTCAGCTAATTCTAGGATAGTTGGGGTGTCTCTGGTTTCATTTTGCAATTGTAATAGTTGTGAGGTTTCCAGAGTCATAATATTGATAGTGACACCTAAGTCTACCAGGACTCGAGGGATTATCATTTTTCCAATTTGTACTGAGATGATAGGGTGGCCGGGATCACCATATTTAACTGGGGAGGTTTTACCTGACATTAGTGCAGACAAGTCACCTATAACATGGACTGTGAGGGGATCCTTAATTTTCCTACCAGGTCTCTTAACACAAATGTCTCACATAGTCCTGGCATAAATTGGTACATCTCAAAGTGATTGTAATAGAGGGATTTTGACATAAATATTTTGTAATTCCCCCAGAAGATTGAAAGTCGGTGGCTCAGGCATTTTAGTCAAAGATAAACGCTCAGGAAATGGTGGTTTTGTTGTTTCAGCAACAGTGTTAGAGGATTATTGTACCTCTTCAGGTACATCATGCTCTTTTGTTTCCTCTTTATCAGAAGAGGTAACATCAACTATGATAGGTTCTACTATTCTCCCAGATCGTAGATGAATATCATTGCATTGCGTAGGGAGAAGAGAAAATGTAGGCTGGTTATGAATATTAATGCACTACATAGCTTTATTATTGGGGTTAGGGTTAGGTTGTACAGGTAGTTGGGGTCTCATCATTTGATTGTTTGGTGGAGTACCTGATGGTAAGGAGAGTGATTGCAGAAATTGTGATTGAGGTAATTGATTTGGGAAGGCGGGTTGTTGTCCTCTCCAATTTGGATTCCATTGGTTCTGATATGGTTGTTGTTGTTGTGGAGGCCAAGGAGTCCACATTGACGGATCAACAAAGGGTGGGTTAGTTTGTTGCATGGGTGG
>JZKD02S2352098.1:120631-133245 GCA_000966675.3 Picea glauca | reverse complement strand
TAACTGTTTCAGCAACAAGCCTCAATGCTAATCTGCAGTTCGAACTGTTTCAACACTTATACATTTCTGATCAATGGTTAAGTACGAGAGTAATGTAAAATTATATGAAAAACAGGTTAAACATATAGTAAAGAGAAGAGACATTATATACCTTTGGAAAGATAGGGTAAGGTGATAATGTGAGTTTAAATGTGAGTGAAACAAGGGTGTAAAGGTAGCAAAAAGTGTGAGCAAAAAGGTACATTGTATGGTCCTAACAACAGACAATATATGATAGAGTCTCACTATCATAGGCCATGGGATGTCCATGCTCAGTGATAACTACACCCACAACATAGTCTGAAGCATTTGTCTCAATCTCAAACAATTGTTGCAGGTCGGGTAATGAGAGTATCGGGGATGACAACAAGTGTTGCTTCAAATCATCGAATGCTTTCTGTTGTGACTGGCCCCACAAAAAAATTTCCTTTCCACCACCCTTGGTCAGTTGGATAAGGGACCATACAATGTGGGAGAATCTAAACACAAACTTGCAATAGAATTTGGCAAGGCCTAAAAATCTCTAAAGCTCAATGAATGTGGTTGGGGCTTGCCAGTCATGAATGGCCTATAGATATTGGATGGATCAACATGCATCCCATGCTCATATAAATGTATCCTAGGTACTAGACCTTGTTCATGCCTAAGGATCATTTTTTGAAATTTTCATATATCTTGTGTTGTCGCAGAGTGTGAAAAACCTGTTGAATATGCGATAAGTGTTCTACCCAATTATTGCTAAAGATGATGATTTCATCCAAATAAATGACCAAAAAATAATTGGTTAAAGGCCGCAAGATATCATCCATCATCCTCATGAAAGTTGTTGGGGAATTTTTCAAGACAAAGGGCATGAAAAACCATTCAAAAAGACCTTCTTTGGACTTAAAGGAAGTTTTCCATACATCAATCTACTTTATTGGGACCTGGTGGTATATGGATTTCAAATCAATCTTACTAAAGTATCTGCCCCCATTGACCTATTCCATGAGATCATCAATTCAAGGAATTGGGTACCGATTCCTGACTATGATTTTATTTAGGACCCGATAATCAATGCAAAGTCACTAGGTCCCATATTTCTTCTTCAAAATCACAATTGGGCTTCCACAAGGTGACGAGCTTGGGCAAATGTGCCCCTTTTTGAGAAAATCTTGGATCTAGAACTTAATTTTCTCATTTTCTAACAAAGAGAAGTGATAGACTGACCCATTGGGTACTGATACATCAGGAGTTAGATCGATTGAGTGTTTGACCTGATAGTGCAGAGGTATCCCAGTGGGTGAGGAGAATATGTCTTCAAATTCTTCCATGACCTTATCCACTTTATTCTACTGCATGGAGTGACCTGTCGTGGAGGCTATGGATGTGGCTACAACCTTCTTCTCACTTTTAGCATGAATCACGAAGAAGAAAAACTTCCCAGTCTGAGAGATTACCTTCCTGCATTGCTTGACAAAGATCAAGGAGATGGAATTAGATGACACTACCTCATGTATCATGTATAATTTCTTGTACAAAGTAATAATAAAAATACGATGCCTAGAATCATATACATCATGATGTTTCCATAAATAAGGTTGGTCCAAAATAGAATCACAAACTTTAAGTGGGGAGACATCACACAATGACTCATCTTTGAAGGGCTTGATGTTGTAGGCCAGGTGACACTATTGGATGACATGAATATCACTCCCTTAGTGGATCCATCCGATGGTGTACAGTTGTGGGTGTGGTGTTGTCGACAGATCCAACTGCTTGATGACCTATGTTGAGATGAGGTTCTTCTGACTACTTATATAAATGATGAAGTGTAGTGGAGTACCCTTCACCCACATCTGTGAATGAAAGAGGTGCTCACCTTACTTTGGTTCATCAGGTTCGTTGGGCTGGACCTTGGTGGTGGTAGCAACAGTGGCATTAGGTTTTGAATCAATGATCCATCTCCCTTTTTCTGGTTCTACTTCATAGTCAGATATCACATATGATTCAGAGGCTTTTACCTCATCCACCAATGACCTCTTTGAGCGACATTTGATGATGTTATACCAGGGGATCTTATGGAACTCACACCATTTCCTAGTGTCTTTATTTTTCTTCCCATTGTCCTTCTTTGTTTGTGGCTTGTAATAGTTGTCCTGAGGTTGTCCATCCTTTATCTACCCTTTTTTTTGTGGGTTGGGTCCTCCTTTTCCATACTTCTATTGTGATGGGTTTGTAGACCCAAAATTCCACCTCTTATGTTTAAGCTTCTACTCGATTTTGAAAACATATCAAAAGAATGCACCCAAGGACGATATTTCCATAAACTTCATTTCTATGTGGATGTATCTATGTAGACCAATGTGGTACTTGAGCACCATATGTCGCTCAGAGTCTTTGATACCCAACTTGGTGTACAAGGTATGGAAGACATTGGTGAACTCTCACACTATTTGGTCAATTTATTGCCACAGTGTGGTCCATCTTGTATATAAGTCGTCATAACTTCCAATATGGGTAGTATTGTTTCTTAATAACATCCCTGAAAGAAACCCAAGTGGGTGCGACTACAAATGATGTAGATTCCCCTATTTCCTTTTGCTCACAGAAAGTCTCCCACCAATATCTTACATGGGGGACGACCTTAAGGAGCACAAATGTAATATTTTCTCTATTGGAAAATTTATGGATAGAAAAATACCATTCTATAAAGTTTAACCATTTTTCTACAACATCTACATCTATTTTACCTTCAAATATAGGAATATCAAAATTTGTATGTACCTTTAATGGGGAGGAACCTCTGCTTGAGGAATATGCATCACCTGTTGGAAATCATTGAAATATTTGAGAAAAATTATCCATCATATTGTTCCTTTGTAGTGAGAGGGATTCCTCGAGAAATAGTTTAAAGGGATCTACTATCCCATCATCTCTATTTTAATCCCCCATGGATATTCATCAGGTTTGGCGAGGCCAATATTGAAAAGGTTCAACGAGTTCGAGTCCCAACTGATTATACCCTGAACTCATTGGGCACATGCACAGAAAAAAAAATGAAGAACATACCACTCTGATAACACTGATCCAAATTTATGAGCAAAAAAAAATGAAACACATATCTATAACATTAACATAGATATACAAAGAACAATAACAGAGATACAGTGGAACATAACTTCTATTCAATAAATAAATCTACTGAAACTGTAAAATGCAGAATGAAAGCAAGATTTCTCAAATGGTGGTAGCTAATCTCTGAGAAGAGATGTGGAAACTATACGCATTCATCTGAGCACATTAAAATGAGGCCTCTAGACCTTTTTAGTATCAAGTAAACATAAAACCCTAGACATAAAAAAACGTAATCCTAGGAGATGAAGCCTTAAAAGTCATGTGGGCCTCGATGGGGTAAGTTGGTACATCAACTTCCCGAGGTCATAAATTTTTCATATGATCTATTTTTTGGGCACACGATAGCCCATTTGATGCAAACCCCACCCTCTCCCAGGGTCTGCGCAACCTCTCGGTCTAAGTATCATTGACTTCAGGGGATAAATTAGCTCGTAGGATCTCTCTAATCCCTCAAAGTTCACTTCCACGGGAATTTTCCCTCTCTTTTCAGCCCTAAATTACATTACAGAGGGATTTTAAAAGTCAAGGGAGAAGTCTGTGTGACACTAGATTAAAATCCTGGGTTAATTCTCCAAACTCTGAAGAATTCAAGACTTCGGAGCCTATGAACTTCGGGAGTCTCAACAGACTAACACCTCAATCCTTTCGAACATTGGAGTGACGAAGATCTGAACCATCAACACGGTTCAATTTCTCACTTAATCTTCACTAATCAACTACAAGGATCAAATTCAAAAATCCGTTCTTCGGAAGGTCTTCCCATCCCAACATACCACTCTCTTGGAGAGCCGAACTCTGAAGTAGATAGAATGACTCCCATTCCCTTGTCAGATAAATGGATGACATGAGATTCAAAATTTCGGTCCTGGGGATTTCTTGAATATCCACTCCATTGTTGTTGGGCGTAGGACTATTTTGACAAAATACTATTTTTGGAGAATAAAACCTAGAATTGTAAAAAGATAGCGGGGAGGAAAAGCAACACGTGCGAGGAAATCATGCAAGGCGTGGATGTAGGAAAAACTAACTACATTAGGGTTAGGTTTTTTGTAGGATATTGTAATGGCTAATGAGATAGAAAACTAGTATAAATAAGTACCTAGGAGGTCTAGGTTGAGAGATAGAGATAGAGTTGTTGCCATGTGTGTTTGGTTGCTACGTTTTTTTTCTGGGAATTCAAGGAAAATATTGTAAGATCAGATACCATTTTTGTAAGATGTTGAGTTGTGGGGAAGAAAAGTATCTATACCTTGAGGCTTATATCATAGGCTGAGGATCCTGGTGTGATATAGTCAACATCACAAGGTCATGGAGTTTGTTTTGTGATTGTATGAATGGAGTTGTAGTGCACACGACACCATATATTGAAGAACCATAATAAATGAGCTTGAGAAGCCATATCTTTGTGGACGTAGCCCAGGAGGGGGTGAACCATGGTAAAACCTATGTTATGTGGTGTGTTTATTGCCTAATTACTTTATGTAAGTATTTAGCTGATGTATGGATAATTCTGCAAGATTCGTTACAGTTTATATTTGTTACAATGCATGCATAAACTTAATAGAAGAATGAATCTTAAGAATAATAGAAAGAACCCTCAGATCAAGGCTTAAGAATATGAATTTTAATCCCATATCCCAACTCTATCCTAGACTACAAGCATCTGAGCATTGCATTCACCCATATAACTATCTCGGGTGAGACTGCGTAGTACACTCTGTGTGTTGTGTTTTCTTTTTATTTATAAAGAGGGAGGATAGTTTTAGCGGGATTTGTTGGAATCTTGTTTAAATCTGAACTTGGTTCATCCCAAGAGTAGGAAGAGAGAGTAGTAGTAAAAACCTATTCCACTGGAGTGCTGGACCAACGAACACATGCCACACAGGGATCAACGATTTACACTCTCCTGGACACACAAATATGATGACACATGTCCTTTCAAAGATCTACGGTCTGTATTAGGTTCCGAACTTCGAAAATTCAGGAGTTCCACCTTCTTTTCACTCCAAATATGAAATCCTCCAAATACACGAAGTCTAAAGGACTTTTGATATTTAACGCCCTTGCTACTTCTCCATATATGACATTTATGGATGATCCCAACTCTCCCCGAATGGATCTCGTCTGTTCTTCATTTAAATAGTGAAACTTCTTCCCTTTCAAGGGATTCCAATCGCTAATATTCTTGAGCTTCACCACACAGGGTGATTCAAACCTCGAACACCTCCTCTGAACACTTCAAATCTTCCAGATTTAGGAATTTTTCCAAGTCCCTTTTACGTAACTCTTGTATGAGTTATCTCTTCTGAGCTTTAATATTTTAAGTATGTCAAACCTATGGCGCACTCCTTACGTCCTTGAACTTCTCAAAGTTTTGTACTTAGATATTTTTGCAAGAAATGCCTCCTGCACTCCTTATGATCGCCCCCTCTATGGATTCTTCATCACTTCAACTAAGTGTTTTCCCGACACACGCCTTGAACGGGTCTTCTCTAGAATTTTCTCTCCACTGAGAAATTGTGCGCTCCTTGCACTTCCTCTACAAATTTTCACACTACCTCTTCTGATCTTCTGATTCAATCTTAACTTGACCTTCACACTCCTTTCAGACACTATGCACTCCTTTCTCCAAAACTCTTAGAAGAGAAGCAATTGAAACTTATAGAAACATCAAAGGTTCTCACACTTAACCATAAAAACCATACTCACACGTATAAAATGCATAAAACACATAAAACATATAAACATATCACACGTACTCAATGAACACCATACATTTGGAATCAAACCTCTCTATTTGTATTCCTTCAACAAAGTATGTACATGGACTTCTTACAAGTCTCTCCAACTCTCTTCAGCAAAATTCATAATAAACTTTAGGAGCCTCATTTGGGCATCGATTACATATATTTATACATGGAGAGGCTTCTCAATCCTTCCTTTTGACTATCTTAGTGATGTCTGATCATAGTTAATACTTCTATCTACTAAGGCTTATTACAATAAATTGTATTTACATTCATATATGAGATGATGCTCTAAATATGTACAACCATGCAGATAATTAAGATGATTTTAGTCTTCGACGACCTTATGTAATGGCCCTTTCCTCAAAAAGTTTAGAGGTTTAATTACACTGGTTTTTAAAACATCAAAATGATGCACTATCCTCGAAATTCAAAACAGATTAAAATTTGCATGCTGTGATGAGTTGTTCTCCACTCGGCCTCCTTAATTGTTGATGGAGATTCTCCTCCATCATACTCCTTTGGAAAAAAATATTCATGGGATAATTTCCATGAGCTCTTGTATTATTTTTCCATGCTTCTGAATATCAGGTTCAGTTACCCAACTAGCATCCTCTGCTAGATGATCTTTCCACTTTACCAGGTACTCAAAATAATTCTTTCTCTTGGTCTACTTACCAATCCTTTGATCTATAATTTTCTCCATCTGTGGATTTTCTGCTGTGGGAATACACTTTTCCCACTGGATATCCTTCTGATGATCTATCCCCTCTGTCTCACTCATCCTGTAAGGGTACATGTTTGCAACATTGAATATGGGTGATATTCCCACATCTTCTGGTAGCTCAATCTCATAAGTGTTGGCAACAAACTTTCTGAGGATTTTACATGGTCCTATTTTCTTCATCTTTAATTTGTTATATGTTCCCCTTGGTAACCTTTCTTTCCTTAGGTGTGCTAAAACTTGATCTCCAACTTCAAAATGAACCTCTCTCCCTTTCTGATCAACTCGACTTTTATACTTCTGATTGTTATCCTGTAGTTGTCCCTTTATCTGATCATGAAGCTTATGTATCTCCATAGAAACGTCTTCTACTCCTACACTTCAGAACTCATCATGTCTCAAATATCTCAACTTCGAAATTCCTTTCGGATGCATTCCATACACTATTTGAAATGGACTTCTTCCAGTGCTTCGGTTCAAAGAATCATTATAAGAAAACTATTCTTGGGGTAGAATTTGATCCCACTGATTGTGATGTTCAGTGACTAAACTCCTCAAAAAATTCCACAAAATTTGATTTACCACCTCATTCTGTCCATCTTTCAAAGGGTGATATGCTGAATTGAAGGACAGGTTTGTCCCCATCCTTTTCCATAGGTTTCTCCAAAATTTTCCCATGAACTTGGTGTCTCTGTTTGAGACTATACTTCTGGGAAAACCATGCAATGTCACAACCTCCTTGAAAAATAAATTAGTTATGTGAGTAGCATCATTGGTTTTCTAGCATGGTATGAAATGCAACATTTTTTAAAATCTTTCAACCACTACAAATATGGAATCACTTCCCCTCTGGGTTCTTGGCAATCCCAACACAAAATACATGCTTATGGAATCCAATGGCCTGTCTAGAATAGGAAATGGTTGAGAGAGACCAATGTCATGTTTCTTTCCTTTTTCATATTGGCAGACTCTACATCTTTCCAAAAATTTATTCACGTCGAATCTCATATCTGGCCAATGGTATGAAGAACTCAACTGTGCATAAGTCTTTTCATGACCGAAATGTCCAACCAATCCTCCATTGTGTTTTTCTTTCAATAGGTTGTCTCTCATTGAGAATTTCAGAATACAGAGTTGGATTTCCTTAAACAACAGTCCATATTGGATTAAATACTCTAGCCACTAACTTATGTCCCTTATCAAAGGGTTTTCACATGCTTTGTAAGCCTCTTTAAAATCTGGATCTTCCCGATACATTCCCTTAAGGTGTTCAAACCCTAAGGTCTCCACTTGAAATTCCTGCATAATCAGACATCTCTTTCTCAAAGCATCAACAACTTTGTTAGCGCTACCACTAATGTGCTTAGTAGAAAAATTAAAATTCTTCATGAATTCTACCCATTTAGCATGTCTTTGGTTCAATTTTTCCTGTCTGGTTATGAATTGTAAAGCCTGATTATCACTGTATAAGACAAACTCCTTTGGGATAAGGTAGTGCCTCCATTTTTTTAGATCTTGTATTACAACATAAAACTCCTTATCATATGTGGAATACTTCTTCTTAGTGTCATTCAACTTCTCACTGAAATAAGCAATAGGATTATTGTCTTGGCTCAAGACTTCACCAATAGCTACTCCACTTGCATCACATCTCACTTGAAATGTCTTCTTAAAATATGGTAGAACCAGAATAGACTATTCTGTTATCTTCTCTTTCAATAATCTGAAGATTTTTTCATCTTCTGGTGCCCAATTAAAATATTTATTCTTTTTCTTTATGGTGTCTATTATGGGTGCACAAATGCCACTAAAATTCTTGATGAATTTTCTAAAAAAAATTGTTGATCCATAGAAGCTTCTTACCTCAAATATGCTTCTCGGAGCAGGACTTTCTTTGATTTCTCTTACCTTCTCTATATCCATCTTCAATTCATTTGAAGAGATCACAAAGCCCAAGTATATGAGTTCTATATCCATGAAAGAACATTTCTTCATATTTATCAACAACTTCTCATGTTGTAACCTCTTCAACACTAGTTTCAAGTTCCTCAAATGTTCTCCTTCAGTCTTGTTGAAAACTAAAATATCATCCAAATACACAATTACATATTTACCAACGAAATATTTGAGTACTTCATTGATCAATCTCATGAATGTGCTTAGGGAATTCATCAATCCAAATGGAATGACAATACATTCATACAACCCTTCTTTCATCTGGAATGTTATTTTCCATTCATCTCCCTCTCTCATTCTTATCTGATGATAGCCACTTTTCAAGTCTACCTTGGAAAAATAATTCGCTCCACTCAAGAAATCCATAAAACCATCCATTCTGGGTAAAGGAAATCTATACCTAATGGTGATCTTGTTGATGGATCTAGAATCTATGCACATTCTACGGCCTCCATCTTTCTTTGGACTCAACACAGTTGGTACTGCACATGGAATAAAAATTTCTCTGACCAAAAAACTATCTAACAACTCTCGGACTTGATTCTTGACCTCTTCATTTTCTTGAGGTGTCAACCTATATGCAACTTTATTTGGAAAACTCACTCCTAGAATAAGGTCAATATGGTGACTTATACTCCTAATGTGTGGTAAAAAATGAGGTAACTCATCCACCACAATATCATCAAAATTATCCAATAGTTCTTGAATCTCTACAAGAAGTTCATCCACAAAAGTACTTGTAATGATCACAGAAAGTCTCCCACCAATATCTTACATGGGGGACGACCTTAAGGAGCACAAATGTAATCTTTTCTCTATTGGAAAATTTATGGATAGAAAAATACCATTCTATAAAGTTTAACCATTTTTCTACAACATCTACATCTATTTTACCTTCAAATATAGGAATATCAAAATTTGTATGTACCTTTAATGGGGAGGAACCTCTGCTTGAGGAATATGCATCACCTGTTGGAAATCATTGAAATATTTGAGAAAAATTATCCATCATATTGTTCCTTTGTAGTGAGAGGGATTCCTCGAGAAATAGTTTAAAGGGATCTACTATCCCATCATCTCTATTTTAATCCCCCATGGATATTCATCAGGTTTGGCGAGGCCAATATTGAAAAGGTTCAACGAGTTCGAGTCCCAACTGATTATACCCTGAACTCATTGGGCACATGCACAGAAAAAAAAATGAAGAACATACCACTCTGATAACACTGATCCAAATTTATGAGCAAAAAAAAATGAAACACATATCTATAACATTAACATAGATATACAAAGAACAATAACAGAGATACAGTGGAACATAACTTCTATTCAATAAATAAATCTACTGAAACTGTAAAATGCAGAATGAAAGCAAGATTTCTCAAATGGTGGTAGCTAATCTCTGAGAAGAGATGTGGAAACTATACGCATTCATCTGAGCACATTAAAATGAGGCCTCTAGACCTTTTTAGTATCAAGTAAACATAAAACCCTAGACATAAAAAAACGTAATCCTAGGAGATGAAGCCTTAAAAGTCATGTGGGCCTCGATGGGGTAAGTTGGTACATCAACTTCCCGAGGTCATAAATTTTTCATATGATCTATTTTTTGGGCACACGATAGCCCATTTGATGCAAACCCCACCCTCTCCCAGGGTCTGCGCAACCTCTCGGTCTAAGTATCATTGACTTCAGGGGATAAATTAGCTCGTAGGATCTCTCTAATCCCTCAAAGTTCACTTCCACGGGAATTTTCCCTCTCTTTTCAGCCCTAAATTACATTACAGAGGGATTTTAAAAGTCAAGGGAGAAGTCTGTGTGACACTAGATTAAAATCCTGGGTTAATTCTCCAAACTCTGAAGAATTCAAGACTTCGGAGCCTATGAACTTCGGGAGTCTCAACAGACTAACACCTCAATCCTTTCGAACATTGGAGTGACGAAGATCTGAACCATCAACACGGTTCAATTTCTCACTTAATCTTCACTAATCAACTACAAGGATCAAATTCAAAAATCCGTTCTTCGGAAGGTCTTCCCATCCCAACATACCACTCTCTTGGAGAGCCGAACTCTGAAGTAGATAGAATGACTCCCATTCCCTTGTCAGATAAATGGATGACATGAGATTCAAAATTTCGGTCCTGGGGATTTCTTGAATATCCACTCCATTGTTGTTGGGCGTAGGACTATTTTGACAAAATACTATTTTTGGAGAATAAAACCTAGAATTGTAAAAAGATAGCGGGGAGGAAAAGCAACACGTGCGAGGAAATCATGCAAGGCGTGGATGTAGGAAAAACTAACTACATTAGGGTTAGGTTTTTTGTAGGATATTGTAATGGCTAATGAGATAGAAAACTAGTATAAATAAGTACCTAGGAGGTCTAGGTTGAGAGATAGAGATAGAGTTGTTGCCATGTGTGTTTGGTTGCTACGTTTTTTTTCTGGGAATTCAAGGAAAATATTGTAAGATCAGATACCATTTTTGTAAGATGTTGAGTTGTGGGGAAGAAAAGTATCTATACCTTGAGGCTTATATCATAGGCTGAGGATCCTGGTGTGATATAGTCAACATCACAAGGTCATGGAGTTTGTTTTGTGATTGTATGAATGGAGTTGTAGTGCACACGACACCATATATTGAAGAACCATAATAAATGAGCTTGAGAAGCCATATCTTTGTGGACGTAGCCCAGGAGGGGGTGAACCATGGTAAAACCTATGTTATGTGGTGTGTTTATTGCCTAATTACTTTATGTAAGTATTTAGCTGATGTATGGATAATTCTGCAAGATTCGTTACAGTTTATATTTGTTACAATGCATGCATAAACTTAATAGAAGAATGAATCTTAAGAATAATAGAAAGAACCCTCAGATCAAGGCTTAAGAATATGAATTTTAATCCCATATCCCAACTCTATCCTAGACTACAAGCATCTGAGCATTGCATTCACCCATATAACTATCTCGGGTGAGACTGCGTAGTACACTCTGTGTGTTGTGTTTTCTTTTTATTTATAAAGAGGGAGGATAGTTTTAGCGGGATTTGTTGGAATCTTGTTTAAATCTGAACTTGGTTCATCCCAAGAGTAGGAAGAGAGAGTAGTAGTAAAAACCTATTCCACTGGAGTGCTGGACCAACGAACACATGCCACACAGGGATCAACGATTTACACTCTCCTGGACACACAAATATGATGACACATGTCCTTTCAAAGATCTACGGTCTGTATTAGGTTCCGAACTTCGAAAATTCAGGAGTTCCACCTTCTTTTCACTCCAAATATGAAATCCTCCAAATACACGAAGTCTAAAGGACTTTTGATATTTAACGCCCTTGCTACTTCTCCATATATGACATTTATGGATGATCCCAACTCTCCCCGAATGGATCTCGTCTGTTCTTCATTTAAATAGTGAAACTTCTTCCCTTTCAAGGGATTCCAATCGCTAATATTCTTGAGCTTCACCACACAGGGTGATTCAAACCTCGAACACCTCCTCTGAACACTTCAAATCTTCCAGATTTAGGAATTTTTCCAAGTCCCTTTTACGTAACTCTTGTATGAGTTATCTCTTCTGAGCTTTAATATTTTAAGTATGTCAAACCTATGGCGCACTCCTTACGTCCTTGAACTTCTCAAAGTTTTGTACTTAGATATTTTTGCAAGAAATGCCTCCTGCACTCCTTATGATCGCCCCCTCTATGGATTCTTCATCACTTCAACTAAGTGTTTTCCCGACACACGCCTTGAACGGGTCTTCTCTAGAATTTTCTCTCCACTGAGAAATTGTGCGCTCCTTGCTCAGATCGGCTTTTCTCTTTGGCTTCCTTAGGAGACCTTAGAGCATCCAATGGAGTCGTTAAACTCGTCAGGGTGGTCCATTCCAAATGGCTTGGGTTATTTAGGCAACCTCGGACCGGTTCCACTCTCCCAGTTGACGGACGGTCAGTTTCGCCCGTCAACAAATGGCGCTAGAAGGAGGGCCAACTGACAAGATGGCCTTGTAGGAGCCTTTACTTCA
>JZKD02S2352098.1:105361-120621 GCA_000966675.3 Picea glauca | reverse complement strand
ATCATAAAATTAAAAAGAGTTATCCTTCGCTGTTTTAGGACAGCAAGCACATCAGTTTCACAGGTTTTATTCAAATTTGTAGATTGTAGATAATGCACATTTGTGAATAAATTGTTATTAAATTAGTAAGTAGATAGTTGATTTGAGTTATTAGTCTTTTGTATATATAACAATTAGTAGTTCATAGTTAGATTAGTGAAGTTAGTTTCTTTCTTTGTTTTATTAGTTTCTAGTTTCCTTTATTATAGTTAGTTTTGCTTTATTTAGTTTAGTTAGATCACTTAGCTCAGAGCAGCTTTTCTCTTTGGCTTCCTTAGGAGAACTTAGAGAGGCCAACGGAGTCGTTAAACTCGTCAGGGTGGTCCATTCCAAACGGCTTGGGTTATTTAGACAACCCCGGACCGGTTCCACTCTCCCAGTTGACGGACGGTCAGTTTCGCCCGTCAACAACCTTGTCCTTATTTTTGCAAGTAGTCTTGAACATATAGTTTCTCTACGCCGACTCTTTTGCTTCTTTCTTTATTTTTAAGAGGACCTTCCTCGTTATGAGGGATTTCCCATATTATTCTACCTCTGCCTCAACATTCCTCTTCTGTGCTTTGGAAATGTGAGCTTCTCCACCTCCTTCTTTATTCCACTCAGGGCATTCCCAAGACATATGCATTGTATTTCCATGGGCATAATATTTCACTTCTCCTCCTCTACCTCTTCCTCTTCCTCCAGAAAAATAGTTTATGCCACCATGTTTTCCCACTTGAGAACTTCCTCCTATTTTAGTATGACTGTGATTCTTTCCAACTTCAGTTTTGGGTTTCTGGAACTTCTCTCAGAAATTTCCTCTACCTTTGCTTGGACTCTTTCCTTTGTTTCGTTGGATTTATTTCTTGGCCAACTTATCCTCTTCTTTCAGTGCCACCTAATAGGCTTCTTCCACCATCCTCATTGTCATCATGCTGATTTCGTCATGGATTTCATATCTCAGACCATTAATATACCTGACAACTTTTTCTTCATCAGTCTCTCGATGTCCTACTCTGATGTTCAATCTGTATAATTCTTCAATGCACTCTTTCACTGAAAATCCCTTCTATCTCAAGTTCTGCAATCTCCTGAACAAATTAATATGATAGTATTTTGGTATGAACTTAGCTTTCAATTTAGCTACCATATTGTCCCAATTTTTTTATTTTTTTCTTACCTTTGTGTCTTCTATCGACTTTCAGTTCATCCCACCATAGTGTTTCATGTCCCTTTAGTCTGGTAAAAACATGCTTCACTATATTTTCATCATCGATATCCTCAAAATATACGTACTTTTCTAAGGCCCTTATCCAGTCTAGAATCTCCTCAACATCCAAGTTTCCTTCATACATTGGGACTTTTGTTTTTTCTCTAGCCCTCATTTTTACAATATCTCTTAACAAACATTCCGCTGCAATGCCTTCTCCTGCAGCTCCTTCTACTTCCATTTATTCACTCATGTCTTTATTGATGTCACCAACATCAGGTTCTCTTCTCTTCATTGTCTCCATGGCATCCAATCTCACATAGAGTTGCCTCATTTCCCGTTCCATGGTTGGTTTCACTAAAGGTATCTCCCCGTGTCTTCTGGGCATCATGATTTTCAATTTTCTTTTGCACAGAGCTTAATTCGAGCTATGATACCACTTGATGCAAACCCTAGCCCCTCTCAGGTTCCATGCGACCTACTAGTTTAAGGATCACTAACTTCGGTAGATGAGTTAGCTCGTAGGCTCTCTCTGAGCCCTCAAATTTCACTTCCACGGGATTTTTCCCTCTCTTTTCGGACCTAAATTACCTTACATAGGGATTTGACAGGTCAAGGGAGAAGTCCACATGACCTTGGATTAAAACCATAGACTAATTATCCAAACTCTAAATAATTCAGGACTCCGAAGCCTCTGAACTTCAAGAGTCTCAATAGACTAACACTTCAATCCTTCCGAGCACCGAAGTGACGAAGCATTGAACCACCAACACAGATTGATAATTGAAAACATCTTCACTAATCAATAATGGGGATCAAATTCAAAAATATGGGCTTCAACAGGTCTAACCGTCCCAACATGCCACTCTCTCGGAGAGTCGAACTTCGAATTAGATCATATGGCTCACGTTTCCCTGTTAGATCAAAAAATGATACAAGCTTCATAGTTTCGGGCTTCAAGAGTTCTTGAATCTCCACTCTACTATTCCACCTTAGGTCAGATACCTAAATCAATGACTGACTAACTCACTATGGAAAACTAGGGAGAACAGAGCACACGCTTAATGTTCCTAAAGGAAAATCAAGCAAAAAATGAACTAGTGGGAAGGGCAGTTATGCCAATCAACACTAGAGAAACTTACCATTGCAAGTGCAACTCAAAAACAGAATCACCCTCCGGGTATAATCTACAAAGAGTGATCCAATGTATGCCTTAGGTACTGTGGTATACCCATGCAATCATTTGTGTAAGTTTGTAAAATATTTGCAACTAGGTGTCCAACTCATATTCAGCCACCAGGAGGGTAGAGTCAATAGTTGGGCAGATCGTAATGAGCATGATAACAAGTCTAAGTCCTTTCAAAGGTGCCAAAATAAATTGGTCCAGAAGAAAACTAAGGATCTCGAATATATTTGAGGTCCACGAAGCTCCATAGGAAAATGAGATCAGTATTTTTCCCCAGAATGACCCTCAATATACAATCCCCACTATGTTTGGTCCGTCTTTGGAGGGGTTATCTCTTCTACCTTTCCTTACACTACCTTGTGCTTATCCCCTATGCTAGAGGGGGGTACTGACTAACTCTTATGATGATTTACTTTAGTCACTCCCTATATCAGAATCCAATTTTTGTTTTAAATGGCCTTGAAGAGTTTCCTCTTCATGCCTAATTCAAGGCCCTAAAACCCTAAGCTAGTCAGTGAACCTTACAAACAAAAATTCTAATATATTTTAAGTTAAGCATCAATTTTTAAGGATTTATTTACGCAAAGGATTTGATTGTGCAACTAATGGTGTTTCAGACTCTTGCAAAAAATGTAACTTATAAGAACACTGGCAAATAAGGATTTTCTTTCTTACTTTTCTTTTGAAATGCTTTCAAGATGAGAATAAAACACAACACTATGATAATTTCTTTTTGTTTTTCAAATAAAAATGCAAAGAAAGAAAGAGACCTAAACAACTAGGGTTTTATATTTTCTTCGAATCAAAGAAGAACTAACAAAATATGTTAAAAGAAACTGATGAATACATGATTCATGCCCCCACCCAAAAATTCAAAAATTTCAAAATGCAACTCATTTTTCTTAAAAATTCAAGCTAAAAATAAGCCAAAAAATATAGGAAACACACAGAGACAAGAGGATTTCATTTTTGTTTTTTGAACTTCTTTAACAAGCAAAACCAAAGTAATTTTTTATTTTTTTTTCAAAGAAAGAAACATGAAAAAAGAGAAAACTAAAACCAAAATTGACATAGACCCTAAGTCAATTGCGTAAACATAGGGATCCAAACAAGAAACCCAAAGGAAGATATAAAAATTGACAATTCACTCTAAACCCTTAGGGAAAAAAAAAAAAAACTAAGGAACAAGTTAACATAAATTTTAACCCAAGCTATGGCCAAAGACAGAGACTTTGATAGGTTCAAGAAAGTCCTGAGAAGCCTAAACTTCTATCAGGAAAGAGACAAACTTATCTTTTTTTAAAAACACTTTCAAGACATAGATACGTGGGATGTTGCATCAACATTCTGCATATGTACGTGGTTTGTCTACTGTGCATAGTGTGTATGTACGTGGGATGACCCAAAACAAGGCTCATACACCTCTGAGACTTTTCAAAAATAAAAAGACTAGGCAGAATGATAGGGCATGGAAAACTAGTAGGAACCTTGCAGGTGACCAGAGACCCTTAAAAGAATCAATAAACTTGAATGAAACTCAAAAGGCAATCAAGAATCCAATTAAAACCCCAAAAAAAAAATCCCTCTAAAATCCTAGAGAGACTCCCTAGTGGAGTCGCCAATTCTTCTAGCGGGAAAATTCCCCTATAACTATACCAGGGTTCTACATATAGACAGATTAAATGACTCCCTAAAAGTCAATATAATTTTTTTGCTACCCCAAACATTCCAAAATAGATGAATAGAAATAAATGAAAGAGTAAAACAAAAACCATACCTTTTATCCAACGTTTGGTGTTGATCTCCTCAAACTCTGTAGCTCCCAAGGCTACAAGTCTCCTCCCAAAGCTTACTTGCATCCACAACTATGCAAACAATGCTACAAACATTCTATTTATATTCATGAATTAGTGTTAGATATAAATTATTATGTATAAATCAAAGAAAATCCATAAAAAACATCATTTGGGACAGGGAAAATAGATTATTTTATTCAATACTAAAAGATTGGAAATTCCAACCTTTGCAGGACGATGCTATGCAAACCTGGTCCGGGCTCCTCTCAACAATGCTCCAAGTGCACCTTCTAAAATCCTTCTCTCACAATCTACTGATCACCTCAAGGGAAGGGAATGGATTGTATGGGAGAAAAGGGGCCTGAGAGGGAATACTGAGGAAATAAATCACAAAAGGATGAAATACTTGGGCAAGGAAGGAAAGGGGATTTGGGAAGAGTTTCACTGTTCTAATGCTTTATTGTGGAATGAGACCAGAAGGCCTCCTTTTATATCAAAAAAGGATAGTTATTTGGTTGGGAGACGGGCTATAGGACATGAATTGGTTGGGAAACCTCCAATAACCCGTAAATTCCACTGAATTCCTTGCAACTTTTTATTTTTTGCAACTTTTGGAGGTATATGCGAGATGTTTAGTGTGTAGCTAGCGTATGTACATAGGATGTATAGCATGAAACAAGCATATGTATGCAGGAAGTAATGCAATGGGGTGCATACATGCTCTAAAAATGGTTTTTTAAATAGAGTTCCTCAACAATGATTTGGAAAATTATGCAACTAGGAAGGCCAATGTTCTGTATGCATGAGTAGGGAATTTTAGGGCTATAACAAGGGCTTTGAAAGGTCAAGGTAGAAGTCCATGTTACCCTGGCTTAAAACTGTGGGATAATTCTCCAAACTCTGAAGAATTTGGGACTTCAGAGCCTCTAAACTTCGCGAGTCTCAACAGACTAACACCTCAATCCTTATGAACACCGGAGTGATAGAGCATCGAACCACCAACACAAATCAATGGATCACAACATCCTCACTAATCAATAGTGGGGATAAAATTCGAAAATCTAGGCTTCAAGAGGTCTTTCGTCCCAATACACCACTCTCCTAGAGAGTCAAACTCTAAAGTAAATCAGATGTCTCACGTTCCCTTATCAGATTAATGGATGACATGAACTTCGTAGTTTTAGGCTTCAAGATTTCTTGAATCTCCACTCCATTGTTCCACTGGAGAACTGAAATGGAGAACACACACCACACAGGGATCAATGATTTACACTCTCCTGTCAACAAATGGCTACGATTTACTCTGGGATTCCAGGCTTTGGGAATCCCAGGTGTCCAACACTATAAAACCTCTGGAGCACTGGAATTGCGAACCCATGAAGGACTCATATCAATGGCCCATACACCTCAATGGATGGATGGCATGGATTTTCTCTGGCCTTTGTCCTTTAGAGATCCCGACCCAGGAAAAAAAAATTAATTTTCCCCCAAAGTGTCTATCCTTCAGAGTGGAGGATCCCCTGCTACATGTCCATTGTATCCAATGGTCAAGATCTTCTTCACTCTTCAGAGATTCCAAATATTTTCAAACTTTTGTTGCAATGCTCCCTTCCTTCTGGAGTGTTAGTCTCTTAGACACATGGATTTGCTGACACATTTCCTTTTAGATATCTACGGTCTTGATTAGGTTCCATAATTTGGAACTTTAGAAGTACCTCCTCCTTTGCACTTCAAATATGAAATCCTTTGAATACACGAACTCTGAAGGACTTCTAGGATTTAATGGCCTCGCTACTTCTCTAGATCTGAAAATCCTGGAGGATCCCGACTATCCCTAAATGGATATCATCCGTTCAACTTCTAAATAGTAAAACTCCTTCCCTTTCAAGGGATTCCATTCACTAATCTCCCTGAGCTTGACCGCACAGGGTGATTCAAACCTTGAACACCTCCTTTGAACACTTCAAAGCTTCCAGACTTAGGAATTTTTCCAAGTCCCTCTTGCATAACTCTTGTATGCACTATCTCTTTTGAGATTTAATCTTTTAAGTATGTCAAACCTCTATAACACTACTTATTTCCTTGTACTTCTGAAAGTTTTTTACTTAGATATTTTTTTGAAAACCTCCTCACGCACTCCTTGCGCTCATCCCCTCTATGACTTCTTCGACACTTCAACTGAGTGTTTACTCGACGCATGCCTTGAACGGGTATTCTCTAGACTTTTCTCTCCACTGAGCAACTATGCACTCCTTGTACTTCCTCTACAACATTTCATGCTACCTCTTATAATATTCTGAGTCAATATTGACTCGACCTTCACACTCCTTGTGGGCACTATGCACTCCTTGCACTAGAACTCTCAGAAGAGAAACAATTGAAACTTATATAAACATCAAAGGTTCTCACACTTAACCATAAAAAACATACTCACACATATAAAATGCATAAAACACATAAAACAGATAAACACATCACATGTACTCAATGAAATCGGAAATAAAGACCATACATTTGGAATCAAAGCTCTCTATTTGTATTCCTTCAATAAAGTATGTACATGGACTTCTTACAACTCTTTGAAACTCTCTTCAACATAATTCACAATAAACTTCAATCGCCTCATTTGGTATTCGATTACATATATTTATACACGGAGAGGCTTTTCGAGCCTTCCTGCCAGCTATATTAGTGCTATCCTATCATTGTTAATACATCTATCTACTAAGGATTATTACAATAAATGGTATTTACATTCAGATATGAGCTAATGTTCAAAATCTGTACAACCCTGCAGATAATTAAGATGATTTCATTCTTCGATGGCCTTATGTAATGGCCCTTGCCTCAAAACATTAAAAGTTTTAATTACAAGTTTTTTAAAACATCAAAATGATGCGCTCTCCTCCAAATTCAAAACAATTTAAAATTTGTGCCTTGGGTGTTTAGTTGTTCTCCACTCGGCCTCCTTAATTGTTGATGGCGATGCTCCTGCATCACCATTGGAAAGGTCTATCTGAGGAATACACATTATTCCATCACACTTTGACTTTGTCTACAATGTGATTTTGGTGGGCCCAAAAAAACCTTGTTTAGGGCCTCAAAACAACCCAAGAGGTTTAGGACCTGAAAAGATAGAAAAAAACTACCAAGATGAAACTGTAACTTCCAACATGAAAGATGTATGTAATCCAACTAGAAGAGGTGGGTGGCCATCGATATCCACTTGGATTATCTCTAGAATAAACCTACCAAGGTTTTAGAACAAATATTGAAATATCCAAAATTTGTGTCCCTCGCCAAATGTTTTTGCCAATTGCTCTAGCTTTAAATCCTTGTGTCACCTGGCATAAGATTTTTAGCTGCAGTAAACCTCTAAACCTTTCACCATTTTCGTCAAGCTTCTCTACCATTAAAACATCAAAACCTTGCATCGAAATTTTTCAAAAGTTTCAAAAAGGTTTTTTTCAATAATAGACCAAGGAACAAAAACATCCTTCAGTTTATGCACAGATGTTATGATTTAAGATAAATTCCCAAAATACAATTTCTATAGGAGGGTTCCTGCACTTTTGGATAGCTTGACTTCAAGTCAGTTTTTCTTGGGTTTTGAGAAGATGTTTTCAGTTCTTTATGACTCCATTGTGTATCAGACATGATAATATTTACAACCATACCACTTGCAGCCCAAAAATCCTCTGGGAAGGCCTCCAAACACCCTCTCAAATACCATGTTGTGTTTCTGCTGAGAGCATGCTACGCTTCTGCAATTATTGAGTAACTAACTTAAAACTTGGATTATGAACAAATGAGAAAGTATTTTTGAAAAATGGAGGTTTTTGTTCATTACATACCAAATAACAAACACCTCTCTTCATTTTTCAAAAAGTGTTATGGTTAGATAGATATTTCTCTACCATTGAGCCCTATTTTTACAGAACATTTTGAGAATTTTGGTCAAATTTTGGTATTTTGGAAATTTCATGATGCAACGCAGCGAGCTCACGCTATGATTTTTCTAAGAGGTTCAAATGGAGGTAAAACTTGAATTTATTGGTGAATTTTGATGTGCACATCCCATATATTCCTTTATTGTTTCATGACAGTTCCTAATTTTGGAGGAAACCTCAGAAAACACCCCAAATTTCATGTTTCTGCCACTGTTTTTCAACCCACACTATGCTTTTGGAGTAAACTTGGGGAAATGAATTTTTGAGTGTATTACATGTGGTGTTTAAAATTTTAAAGGTTCAGTTGGTTAAAGGACATCCGGGGATACCTTATCCAACCTTCAGATCATTAAAAATATGCATAAAATCTATCTCAAAATCCCCTCCAAGTGCACGCTACGCTTTTGTCAAAGTACGCTATGTTTCTTTCTGGCACACTATGTTTCTGTGTAGAAGCTTTTTTGGATACGTCTCAGTCAAAAAAGGTCAAAGATTCGAGGTAACAACTATCTCATGAGTTGTTTAATGGTTAATGAAGTATATTTATGCTCCTCATTGTTGAGGGATCGTGTAATTAATCAAGGAGACAAAGAATCCTACTTGTTGGCTAAAATAGGGGAGACTATTTCTAACTTCCCTAAAATCTAGGAAATGACTCATTAGGTGCATTAATTAGTTGTTTTGGATCAGGTTTCGACCCAAATGAGGTGGCATCTTGTCTATTTTTTTGTATGTACTCAAACTCAAGTCATTTTTAAGGTGGGGGGGGGATAGCCCAAGAGCCTTTTCGCCTGGGATTGTAATGTAGTCTTTTCAATAATATTTAGCAGAACCAATGAGATTCTGAGACCTTGTTGAGTTAGATCATGTATTTTTCCTTTTTTCTATTTCTTGAGTTTTCATTAATTTTCTTTCTTCTTCTCATTCTTTTATTCATCTTGTAATGGTTACAATTTAGTGAAACTTTTGTTGTGGTGAATTGAAAGCATTCCTTCAAGTGCAATTTTTCCTTTGTTTTGTTGTGAGCAAAACAAAACTTGCCTCTTAATTGTTTTGCCTAATTTACAAGTTTTATTTGTTCATATTTTTTCCTCTATAATGAGTGAGACAAGACCTATGTTCATATATTGAAATCATTGTCATTCTTCTACTGAAAGGGAGACCGGATTTATCAGAATTGGATACATGGTTCTTCATTTTTAGTTTTGTTTTTCCACATCTTCTATCCATGCTTATGATCCAAAGGATTTAGAAAACAAGGTCATGCCTCTTTATTTATGATTTTTAATGGTTGAAAGTCTATTTCATACCTAGATCCAGAAGCTTCCAATAACTGGTCAATCAAAAACTATTATCTTCTTCAAAATGTGCTAAGGCTTGGCTCTATTATAGCCTAGAGTCAACTCTTGCTACAACAATTTTTGGCGTCGTTGACGAGGATGGTTTTGAAATTATCTATCTTCCCTGGGGTACGAAAAAATATTATATATATTCCTTGATGGTGAACAAGCTATATGCATTCAATTGGTTGTGATCATTCACCTAACGACTCCTTGGTTCAAAGACTCCACATGATTCATTGGTGAATCCTTAGTTCAAAGACTCTACATGATTCACTGGTGACTCCTTGGTTCAAATACTCCACATGATTCACTGGCGAATCCTTGGTTCAAAGAATCCACATGATTCACTAGCGACTCCACAAGTTCCAAGATGTCAATTTCTTTCGCTCCTCGGATTGCTGCCAGGTTTTCTCCTTTGGAGTTTACAATTTTTTTGGTTTTTCGAATGTTGTCCTTGATATTAAAGAATGGGAAGGTTATATTCCTAATTTGAATGAAAGAAAATATGACATTCCCGTTGGACACTTGTTTTAGTTTCATAATCTTATGGATCAATTGCATATTTCTCATGAAGATGTCCTCATGAAGTTGTTT
This sequence comes from Picea glauca, assembly GCA_000966675.3. Taxonomy (NCBI): domain Eukaryota; kingdom Viridiplantae; phylum Streptophyta; class Pinopsida; order Pinales; family Pinaceae; genus Picea; species Picea glauca. The sequence goes on along the minus strand of JZKD02S2352098.1, from coordinate 110,524 downwards.
ATGTTTTCATTGGGAGGAGATGCTCGACTTTGGTACAAATCTCTTCCTCCTTCCATAATTTCATCATTGAAAGAATTCCATGCAGCTTTTCATAAATATTGCAAAAGAGTTTATTCATCAGAATTCCTTTTTGAAGATTGTTGCAATATAATGTTCACAAAACACATTTGTAAAGAACCAGAACATGATAGAAATTATGGTCAAATACATGAAGAAGAATTTGCAGAGAAACAAGATCTCCTTCAAACAGATCAAGAAGATTTATGCAAAGAATACTTTGAAGTGAATCAAGAAGAGGTTTATTATAGCAGTAAAAATGAAGAGATCCTTGCATACCCATGAGACTTTCAATCTGATCAAATAAAGGATGACAAAACGTTTGTTGATCTAGATCTTTGCAAATTCCAATGGAATATTGAAGACCATACACAACTAGATTTCGAAGAGGATGGTTTTGGTAATGATATTGATAATGGTAATGATACTACATTTATCATTGTGCCAAATGTTTCAAGTGATTACTGTCATGGTCAAAATACTGTGCTAAATTCTTATTTTGATCAAGCTGTTAGTATTCAGTCATCATTACTAGATCATCATGGAACAAAGATTTTTGAAAGTCAAGGTTCATAATTTTTTTATGAGCAACCTATATATGATAAGTATATAGACAGCGAGGATCATATTTATTTCCTAGCATGCATGGAAATTTACAACAATTTCCCTCAATATTTGATGAATATGATGAAATTGTTCCTGAAGATGATGAGCAACAAGAAGGTGTGTATGAAAGCAATGAAGAAGATTCTTGGACAGGTGATGGAGAAGATAAGGATGGGTTAATGGAGCTATTGATCTCTCCTTCTTGTTTACCAAATGTTGAGACGCAGACTATTGAGCCCCAATATGACATTCTCGATCTAGAAAAAGAAAAGATCAGTAGTGGAAAAAGTGTGCAAAGGAATTTCATGCAGCTTGGCCAACAGGAGGAGGTATGGGATAACTGCAAGAGTTTTATATATTTTACTTTCTATGATCCAATTGAAATTTATATGCAGTCAAAATGGAGCATTAAATTTTTTATCTTCAATTTCTTGAGGGAATAATTTCAAAGCTGTAAGTACTCGCTTCTAAGATATTTTTTGAAAATTGAAACTACTCCTATTGTTTTTGTGTTCAAGGATGGAAGAACAATTAATTTTGTTAGTCGGATATTTTCCTGGTTGCTTTGGAAATTTTCTTATACTTGAGCAGATCAATGAAACTAGTTAGAGTAGGTACTGTATATAAATAAGCTCGACTTCGAGCATTAGAATGCAACAATGTTTTTCAGTATGTTTTCAGTTCAGTAGTTTGCTTCTCAGTTTGAAATCTAGTATGGTTCAGTTTCTAGGCATGATGACTCTATTAGCACTGAGAGTCACCCTCTGACTGCAAGAGGATAATCCCTGTACCCATCAAAACAAAGGGTAAAATGGATTAAAATGGTTTGAGTAGGTGGATCAGTAAGACTGTAGAGAGAGGAAAAGATAACATAAGTAATTGCAGATCAGTCCTCAACCATTGGGCTATGGAGTTATAAGTATCATGAATACTGAAGGAATTTAAACTGCCTATTAGACAAAATGATTTATGTGGTGATGAGGAGAAAGAAGACAGAAAATGTTTGAGTCCAAAACCATGAAAGATGGGAAAGATGACAACAAATCCTCTACCACCTCAGGAATCCATAGATTGGAGAGATGCTACACCTAGATAAGAATAAAACCAGAAAGGTCTAATGAACCATGAAAGATGGGAATTATGGCAACAGATCCTCCATCACCTCAGGAATCCATAAATCAGAGAGATTAAATCCAGACAATAAGAAACCAAAATTATCCGATGAGCCATGAAATATGAGCATGATGACAACAAATCCTCCATCGTCTCAGGAATCCATAAATCAGAGAGATTTCATTCAGATAGGAAGGAAAACATGAAGGGTATGAGTGATAAATGGTGAACATGGGAAAGATAACAACAAATCCTCAACCACCTCAGGAATCCATGAATCACAGATATTACAACCAAAAAAGAAGAAACAGAACAACATGTAAACTAACAAGATGGTTTGATAAAACAAAATTCAAAGGAATCTTCAATAACATGATATTTACAATCCAATCCCTCAGGATTACAAAATGAAATACAGATCCCTACTCCTAAAAAATCTCTCGTCTCTCTAGCTTCTGAAACCCACCCCCCCTTTTAAAAAATCTAAACTGATCTATTTATATCATATTAGTCCATAACTACCAGGAGTGTGACCTGGCTATCTCATTCAATGTTTTTTTCTACGCATCCTTCTGTCAGAATGTGCGCATTTTCTCTTGTCAGATGCAAGCTCAGATCAACATGGGTCTGCAAGAATAAACCGTCCATCGTGGTACCTCAGGTTGACAGCTATATCTCCTTGGCCATAGATTCCCCGCCTCCCACTTATGGACTAAGTTGAGGCTTCAACTACCAGTCCTTTTTCATTAACTGAAAACTCCTCGGGATCGGAATGCGGCTTAACGTCTAGGCGGAGGCCACGTGATTCTCTCGAATTTGTCATTATATAAGCACATTATTGCGGGGCCATCATAAGTGATTTGTATGCACACCTCTTTTGATCCCGCAATTCACCACCTTCCACCACATAGCTCTTTTGTTATACCATGGTTTTAATTGCATGACCACTCAAGAATTTTATCGTTCAAGCATGTTTTGTCCCCGCAATGAAGTGCAGTCATTGATTTTGGAAATACCTTCTTTTGTTGCCACACATTTCTCTTAGATGGACCTTGCTTCCAGCTACAAAGATCAACGACTCACAGTTACTTCGGGGGTTCGGGCTTCGGGCTTCAAGCCTTTTTCTCTTGTTGCTCGCTCAATTCTCTAAAGTGTCAAATTCTCGAAGTGAGATATTTGGTGATGTGTGGCCTCTTATTTTGGATGACCAAGATTTACTTTGGCATTTCGGGCTTCAGGCCTTCTAGAGTCCTTTACTTACTTAAATTTTGATTTCTTTCTCTCGGAGTATGAGATCACCTCACATGTGTCTCCTGCTAAAAGCTCAATGGCCACAAGGGATTGCGGGTTCACAACTAGAAGATAATTTCCTTTTTGATCCCCATAATGCGAAGATGCTCATTCATAATGGGATCAATATGCACCGTTGATCTGTTGATATAGTAGGATCAACGATTGTGAGCGATTGCGGGCTCACAACTAGTGGAAACTTTAATTCGTATCTTGATCCCTGCAATGCCTCCCCACTGTTGATTTCTCTCCGATGAGATCTGATAGTCGTGACTTAATCTTTCTCATCGAATGGATAATATTTCTATCGCTCAGATCTTATGGCTAAAAAATTAACTGGTTTACCTGCCAGTATTTTGAACCCGAAAAGGGATTCGCTTGGACCTTTCTTGTGCAGACCATGGAATTTGGACAACCTGTTGCCCTTGAAACCTATATGTGAAAATAGACTCCATATCCCAATGGAAGCACTTGTGAAAAACCTTTTCATTTGCAGAGAATAATCATTTTTGGTTTCAGAAAAGGCACAGGTACAATGACAGGGTTTAGAGTTTGACAAGGTTGATTTCAAGTCACCCAATGGATGAAGGCACGTGGTTTATTGTTCTTGGAGATTTGCAGGAAAGCACCATCCCTAGATGGATCCTATTTTATAACAAATATTAAAATATCCAAAAAATATTTCCCTCGCGAATTTTTTTTGTCAATTGCGCTAGCTTAAATCCTTGTGTCACCTGGCGTAAGCTTTTTAGCTGCAATAAACCTTTAAAACTTTATCCATTTTCGTCAAGCTTCTCTACCATTAAAATATCAAAAACTTGCATTGCAATTTGTCAAAAGTTTCAAAAAGGGTTTTTTCAATAATAGACCAAGGAAAAAAAAAATCCTTCAGTTTATGCACAAGTGTTATGATTTGAGATAAATTCCCAAAATACAATTAATATAGGAGGGTTCCTGCACTTTTGGACAACTTCACTTCAAGTCAGTTTTTCATGGGTTTTGAGAAGGCGGTTGCAGTTCTTGATGACTCCATTGTGTAGAAGAAATCATACTCTTTCCAACCATACCATTTTCAGCCCAAAAATCCTATGGGAAGGCCTCCAAATAGTCTCTCAAAGACCACGATGTGTTTCTACTGAGAGCACGCTGCGCTTCTACAGTTTTTGAGAGGCTAACTTCAAACTTAGATTCAGAACAAATGAGAAAGTATTTTTGAAAACTAGAGGAGGCTTTTGTTCATAACATACCAAATAAAAAAAAAAATTCTCTTATTTTCAAACAGTGTTATGGTTAGAGAGATATTTCTCTACCTTTGAGCCCTAGTTTTGCTGAAAATTTTGAGAATTTTGGTCAATTTTTGGTATTTTGGCAATTTCATGATGCACAAAAATGCAGCGAGCTCATGCTACGCTTTTTATCATAGGCTCCAATTGAGGTTAGACTTTCATGGATGGATTAATTTTGATTTTTACATCCAATATATGCCTTTTTTTTTCATGACATTTCCTAATTTTGGAGGAAAACTCAGAAAACACCCCAAATTTCATGTTTCTGCCACTGTTTTTCAACCCACGCTACGCTTCTGGAGTAACCTTGGGGAAATGAATTTTTGAGTGTCTTACATGTGGTATTTTGCAAGTTTCAAGGTTCACTTGCTTATATGACATCCATGGATACCTTATCCAACCTTCATATCAGCAAAAATATCCATAAAAGCTATCTCAAAAGCCCCTCCAAGTGCACACTATGCTTCTGTCAAAGTATGCTACATTTCTGCCAAGCATGATACGTTTCTGTGTAGAAGGTTTTCTAGACATGTATTAATCAAAAAAGGTCAAAGATTCAAGGTAACAATTGTCTCATGAGTTGTTTTATGGTTAATTAAGTCTATTTATGGTCCTCATTGTTGAGGGATATTGTAATTAATCAAGGAGACAAAGAATCCTACTTGTTAGCTAAAATAGGGGAGAGTATTTCTAACTTCCCTAAAATCTAGGCAATGACTCATTAGGTGCATTAATTAGTTTTTTTGGATAAGGTTTTCAGCCAATTGAGGTGGAATCTTGTCTATTTTTCTATATGTACTCAAACTCAAGT
>JZKD02S2352098.1:86061-96708 GCA_000966675.3 Picea glauca | reverse complement strand
TCAGCTGCCCTGCTCCACAGGTGGGTTAGTAACCGGGGTCTTACAGTACCCAAATGATCTTGAGAATTTAAATTTTTAAAACTAATCTAAATTCTTTTTGAAGAAATGTAGATAAATCCAAAGTAAAGAAACTAATTAAGACTAAGTGTTATGGGTGAAACTAACCTATATTCAAACAGAATCACTATGAAATCAAAACTAAAACAGTAAAATTATTAAACTGAAACACTCCTACTGTACTCTTGCATTAATTGAAAAGAAAATGAAAAATTGCTTACCTATTGAAGGTCTGGCAACATCTAACTTCCAGTCCATTTTAATGCCTCCCCGACAACGACGCCAAAATGTTGGGCTAATTATATCTCTATAATAGCTTACATAAAATGTCAACCCAGGGAGGTAAACTTAGAGGCATAAACACCGTATGTGCTGGACTGGAACCTAATTGTCTACTCTGCTCTAAGACTAAGTTATCTCTAATCTATTTCATTTATTCTAATTTAAACAAAAGAATTCTAACTAAAGCATTCCCATTTAAATTCTACAACATTCAATTCTAAACAGAAATGAAATATATTTAACAACTACCTTTGAATTAATCTAGAAGTAAGATGTCTATTTCAAAATGAAACTACTTCAACAATCAAACTAAGTAACAACAAATTATACCAGAAACAGAGTAAATGACACAGAAAATAGTGTAAGGATAAGAAACCCTAAAATCTTATAGCTAAAGGAATCTTACTCTATTATGAATCTAAGAAACTAAATCTCATAATCAAAATCATTCTTAAAACATGAAATGATATCAAGAGATACAGTCTATGAAGCTTCGGATTTCACAGAAACAAGTTATATCATAAATGCAATGAGTTGATCTTGCTTCTAAACTAATAGTTACTCTATTCATTAATCTAACAATAAACGAATGCTAACAATAACTTTGAGCAATGTAAATCTATTGTTTACTGTGTTATGAATATAACTCTTGCGACTGCAAATGTAATCTATCTAAGAACTAAATCTATGAAAGAGAGGTTTATGGTCTTCTTGGTGGATCCTTGCCAAGAAAACCACAAGTCCCTTAGGAACTTACAAATTAAATTCTAAACTACAGATATGTAAAAGAGAACATTGACAATAGAAAGTGAACCATGTTACAGTCTAAAGAAACATCTTAAAATATCAAAAACAACATTGTATGAGTCGATCTCAGTCAAGTTTAGAACCAACAGTTGAGAAGCGCAATTCTTCTATATCATATATCGTCCCCTATTACATTTCGTTCCATTGTTTTTATAGCTCGGGTTCTAGATAACTAATCCTGATTTTCTAGCAACAGAGCCTATCTTCTATTTAATACACAATTGTTTTCAGAAGGTAAATGATTCCTTCAATTAATGGGTACTTCTCATGCCCGAAAATCTCGTTATCTAATAACCAATCTTTATCTCTATGGCACGTAGTGCTTAGAGATGAAGATCTCATTGATTATCCATGAGTCATCAACGGGAGTTAGGCTTGAATAATTGGTTTTGCTTGAGCAAGCTGGCAGCACCTGGAGTGTAGAAAATCTTCCATTTTAATCTGTTGTTGAAATCAAAGTATGCTACAAAATCTAATATAACCATTCATGAGCTTCCAAGAATTTTATTTAATCATTAAATAAAAGGAAATTAAAGAATTTTGACTAATGACCATACCTTACTATACTTGTTGGGAAATTGGTTATATGTGTGAAGATATATATGAGTTTATGGAGTAAAGAGTTCAAATGAAGAGGTCAAAAATGGATATGGAGGGTACAAAAAGTATCAATTCAGCGAGCCAACAAGCATCAAACCCATAGAAATATGGATGATTCTTCTCTTGTATCTTTATCTTCAATGGTTTCTTCCTTTTCATATTCTTTGATTTGGTCATCGACGATTTCCTATTGATATAATAAGTGATTGATGACCAAGGTCATGGAATTAATCCATTGAGGTCAAGTCTTTTCAGAATGGTTCATTTGGCCATAAGAACAAAAATTTTCCATGCCGAAACCATTCATATTTAACATAAGACCAACAGTCTCTGGAAGTTTACGTGGGTTATCATTATTTTTAAAGAAAAAGTGGAAAGGTTTATGTTTGGAATATCCTTCACCAATGATTTTCTTGAGATATACCACTTTGTTGGAAAACATTTTGACTAGATTGACTATGTTGTCTAAGTCTTTGAGTTATTTTTCAAAATGACTTTTTAGGAGCGGGGAATTCTTTGTGGTTGATTTAGTTTCCTCAGTTGTGGGGTGATTTCCCAAAGAGAGAAATTATTTCTCAACCTCCTTTTCTTCTTCAATTTTTTGTGCTAAGGTGGGTACAAAATATCATTTGATGAACATGGCTATGGAGGGGTGTAATGTCAAAGTATACTATTCAATTGTTAAAGCTTCAACCAGGGAAGACTCAACAAGAAAATTGTTCAAGGTGGTAGTGAAACACTGATTAAAATCCTTGAACTTCCCTTTATTCTCCATTTTAAGAGCTACTAATTCTTTGAAAAACATAACATGATTTTTCTCATCTTCCAACTTGTTGAGGAAAGCTTTCTCAAAACTATCCCAGCTTGTTATAGATCTGGCCAGGAGATTATAATGCCATGTAGAGGCCTTGTTCTCAAAATTATAGGGTAAGAGTCTATAGTCCAAATCCTCATGGAAAAAATCAAGAAGTCATATGGCCAAGTAAAATTTCTTAATGTTATCTTCTCGGGAGCACACTTTGTAAGGATTGAACTTGGGAAGAAGTCTCTCTAGATGTTTGGGAATTTCATGCATTAATTCAGGTAGGTTTAAGGCTCCTTGATACATCCATGCTGGGATTGTGTTTTGATTTCCATCCATGTTGTCGTTAGAATTAGATTTAGAGTGTTCACCTTCAAAGTAATTTTCAGAACTAGGAGGGGTAGGACCTGAAGGAATGGAAGGTATTTGGTCCAACAAATGAGGTATTTATTGCAAAGAAACATCAAACAAGTCCTCAATGGATTCCAAAATTACCTTATACTAATTAATGGGTCTCTTAGTATATCTCCTCCTAGGTAGTACTGAAACTTTGGGTAATTGACCAAGTAACTTAGCTAATGAACAGGTAATACATCGAGTTTTTCCAAACTCTGTATTAGGGATAGCGTACCAAGTCTCAGGATTGGTTTGAGGAATTCCAATAGAAGTACCTTTGAATGCATGATTACAATCTTCGAAGGTAGCCTCCTTCTCAAGGAAATGTTGTGGTGATTATTGTTAAATAGGAATATTATCAAAGGATTGATTGAGCGAGTATAAAAAATTACTGCTAGCCATAAAATTCAGTCCCTCCTTCTAGCACCAATTATGTTAACACGGCTAGAATTCCCTTCAATATGTAGGGTCACTCCCCAGTACATGGTCCGAATTAGACTATACGCCATTTTTGATAGGATACCCATCCAAATTGTTTCCTAGTGCCATTACGAAGTTGGGGGGATGAATGAATGGTTATGAATGCAATTGATGACGTAGATGAAAACTAACTACATGCAGAAATAAAACCTAATCTACCCTATCCTAGCTAGGATAAACTACAATAAATAATGAGTAGTTGCAAATGTCACTAATCCATGTTGGGACTCCTTCTAAATAGTTGTTAAGAAGCAAATGAGTTAAATAACATACCAATATAAAGACACATATAGATTAGTCTAAGTTATGAAAGTACATGCATGAACTACTCATGAGCTCAAGATATTAAATAAGAGATAAAGGACCGAATTGTAGAAAAAATTATGTTCGCACAAGAAAATTCTAGAAACAAAAAAAAGACTTACAACAAATACAAAAAATAGAACAACTAGATAGAAATAGTTCGCAACAAACTAGCTATCAACAATAGATTTTCTCTCTAGACAAATTGGCCTTGAGATCTTCTTGATATTACTTCATAAAATAGTTCCCAAAATTATAAGCACGAAGAGCCCTTTCAAAATGGGTCTCTTCCTTTATTTATAGTATTTTTTGTAACTTCTTATGAGGTCTTATTGAATTCTGCAAGAAGTAGTTACATCTCTCTTCATCTTCCACTCAACTATTTTTTCCAAATGTTATAATAAGAGAAAATTGACTGTAGTTGGAAAAAGGAAAATATAGGAGGTTGTTGCAGACATATTTAGATTGGCTATTTTGTCTTTATTTATTTTTCATTGTCCCTCAAGTAAGTTTCCAAACCTTCATACTGTCCTGCAATAGCTAAATTGTACAAAATAGAAGCATCTCTAGAGAAACTTTGTGGGCTACATAATTCTATGAGAGAGTTTTCATGTCTCTCATCAAGTTGAACATGAATGTTTGAATAATGTTCTTCATTTTGGTCGTCTTAAAGAGATACTCTTCCATTGCATAATTGTGACCCTAGTTGCAACTTGGACATCCATTTTCTATGTTTCATGTTCGAATCAAATTCTTCAAAAAACTGCTCATCTGTTTTAATTTTTCCGAGTGTTTTAATCGGTGGTAGTTGTCCTTTGTACATCAGTTTGTGTGTTTCTTTATGTAGTTGAGAACATATTTATAGTGAATTATTTATATCCTTTTCATAATTATCCCTGACTTGTTGATAATTATCAAGAGAAATGTAATCAAATTTTCTTCCCGACTAAAATATACAGGGAAATTGAGTTGGGGAATCTGGATCATTAGAAATCCATCGTTGCATCTCGTTTAGAACTTATTTCGAGAGGACAAATTCTATTTTATTTGATTGTAATACACTATGTTGGGCTATAATTTGTGCCACCAACTATTGGAAGACTTGGAGATTTGCATACATGTTAGTTTTCATTTCATGAAGCTCAATTTTGACTCTTTCAACTCATATTCCAAATTCCTTGATACTTTCCTATCATTCTTGTTGCACCTAATTTCTTCATCTAGTTATATGATCTGATCATCCTTTTGTTGGTTTTCGTGGACCAAATATTTGAGGTTTTTCTAAAATTCCATGGTGAAGGAAACACCAACTAACACAATTGAGAGAGGATCCTTCTAAAATTTATTTGTCATAGTGGTTTCAAGGACCACTGATACGGGACCTTTTCCTGTGATTGGGAATTTCTTGGTTTGTTGTTGCATGATTATGTTAGTAGCTTCGTCAAACCAAAAGGTGTTCATATTTTCCACCTTGTGATCCTTGGATGGCATGAACAGTCCCAATCTAAGTTCACCGAGTGGGAAGTGTCCATTGATGAGAGGGGATTTAGTTTATGACCCTAGGATATCTGTTTCTAAAGGGGTGACATCATTGTTCATTGATTCCTCATCCTGCTTCCTTTGTTCTTCTTCTGCTGCTTTTTGTTGCTACTTCGTCATGTTCCCTCTTCTCTGCGACTATTGTTTCTATTGTTTTAGCTTCTGATGTTGCTTTGGATTCCGCTATCGATTCTTCTTTTCATTTTTTCTTAACTGCGTCTTCCTTTTTATTTTTCCCCGTCTACTTTTTCTTTTTTGTTTTGTAGCTATCTTGGATGCTACCACATCTTTAGTTTCCTTTTGTTTTCTGTTCTCATCCTCCTCTTCTTTTCTTCTCCTATTTTCTTAGGCTTTGGAAGCTTTGAATTCTTTCCCTTTTCTTTATTCCTTCGCCACTACTACTTCTATTGATTTGGAGGTTGTGGTTGTGGTCATGGTTGTTGACGCTATCACTTCTTTGTTAGCATTCTTATAGGATTCTCATACTCTTTTTTCATATGAAATTATGCCTAATGGGTTTACTCTTTTCTTGAATATGACATCCCAATAGGTTCTATTGGAACATCAAGAATTGATGGTTCATCACACATATCCTGGGTTTATTCGTTTGAGAGGTCAACCCATATCTAAACACAGTCGGTCGGGCGATTGACCAACATACCACACCAATCGATAAAGTAGTCGACGTGTTTGTTGGTCGAACAATCGATTGGTAGTGAAAGATAGTTGGGTGGTGGATCGACTAGACCTGCAATCGAATATGAGTTGGATGGATAGTCGATCGGATCGAGTCCTGACGAGCTGAATTGACAGAGTGAATTTTGTGGAGTCAACTCTAATCATCGATAGTTGTATATTGAAAATATATTCCGGATTATGTGGAAGTCGATTAGATATTGATAATGTAAAATAATACCTCTTGGGTTATTATAATGCAATGAAATGATGATAAATATTCATTGTGAAGTTTTGATCATAGTTATTTGTGCTTAAGTGTTGTAACATTGTCTTTAGATGCCACCTCTGTTCTTTGAAATTTCTTGTCCCTCTTCAATTGTCTACAGTATTGTGTTCTCTGTTTCATATAATGTTCCATTTCATTCCCCAACATGGTATAAGATACGATGGATTGAAAACCTCGACCTGTTATCTGCAAACCTTGTTGAGTCAGATTTTTTGTGTGATTGACTTTGGGTTGGTGGTTTGTTGATTGGAACTTATTGAAACAAAACTGGTCTAGATATCAAACATGAATTAGAATATCAATCCTATTTTTATGAATGGATCAAATTATAGAGTATGGGATCCAGATATATAAACTTTGTTGAAAAGTAAGGGACTATGGAAGTATACCAAGGTCATAATCCCAGATCCAATAGATGCTTCAATAAGATTTTCCATTGATGAAAATGAGGATGAGGATATAGGGGTCATCGCAACCTACATCTCACGGGAAATTTGTTTTCATCTCATTGGAATTTCCTGTCTGCATCTGGTCTGGAAGAAGTTTAAGACTTTTTTCAACCGAGTCGATGAAATCCACGTCATGCAATTGGAGAAATAATTTATCTCTATTGATTCTCATTCATTTGAAATAATGGAGAACTAATTAGCATATTTTAAGGAACTATGGTTGAAGTTTATTGAATGTGGTGATAACTATAACAACAAGGATGGAAAACTCATTAAGCTGGTATTGATAAATTTAATAAAACCATTTGATGTGTTTGTATCGACCTTTCACACCAACTCGCATGCACTCAAACAAGATGGTAAGGACTACTCCTTTGAAGTTTTTTTTGAAAATTTGATTACTGATCATCACAAATTGCTTGAATAAGACAATATTGGTGGTAAGCATCAGAACCACATTCTCTAGGGTAAGGAAAAGATGAATTCTAGGAATATAGTGCATATTGATGCTTCTACATAAAAACATGCATATATTGATCATGGACCCCAGAGAAAACCACATCGAAGTCAAAAGAAGAAGACATGTCAATAATATGGAAATACTGGACATGTCAAGAAGAAATGATTCAAGAAGCGAGGTGATTTAGAGGAGAAGGTTAAGATACTTGAAGGAGACATGTCAATTGTTCACCAACCCGATGATAATTTCACCTTCCATGTCAGGACTTCTCAATCCTTGATATCTCACACTGTGCAAAATGAATGGGTTGTCGACTCTAGGTGCACTCATCATATGGAAAAATATGCCACTTTATTCATGAGAATGAATAAATGCAAAGAAAATAGAATCTATATTGCTTATGATTTTTCTTTGGACGTTGTTGGTCAGGGTGATGTAGCTTGTCGACATTTATCATGTATGAAATATCAGTTAAAATCTATTGTCTATTGCTCAGTTAAATCAGACCAATAAGATTATGGAATTATAGACATATCAGTTCTATGTTTAGGATTTGAATAAAGGGAAGTCGATTTTCGTTGATGGGCTTCTAGACCTGATAGACAACTTATACAAGTTTCTTGAATTGACTTGACCTGAATATGAACCGACTACACTTATTTCTTACATTGATGAGAGAAGTTGAATTTGGCATGAATGACTCAGACATCTAAATTTCCAAAGTCTGTAGACACTAGAAACTCAGAACATGGTTGTTTGTTAACTGAAGGTGTTTCCCCCTGAAGGTGTATGTAAGGGTTGCGTACTTGGGAAGCATCATCAATGACCTTTCAACTCTAGAAAAGCATGGTGAGCACAAAACCTATTGGAACGGGTTCACAATGATGTTTGTTTTGTCAACTTACCTTCACTAGTAGGTCCAAGGTACATTTTTACTTTCATTGATGATTTCTCTCATTTCATGTGGGTGTTTTTCTTGAAGAATAAAAATATTGTCTTTGATAAGTTCAAACAATTTCGGGAATTTGATGAAAATTAATGTGGTCTACCCACTAAGTGCTTTAAATCGGAAAATGGTGGTAAGTATGTCAATTCACCCTTTGAAGAATACTTACTTCTTTCTGGTATTGACTGGCAGTGGTCAGTTCCTCGCACACCTCAGAAAAATGGAGTTGTAGAATGCAAGAATCAGACATTATTCAAAATGACTAGATGTCTTCTGAAGTCTAAGGACATGCCTCCTTGCCTATGGGATGAAGCGATATATTGTGCCAATTATCTACTCAATCACATATCAACTTGAGTTGTTCCTTCCATGATTCTAGTTGAATGATGATGTGGGAAGAAACCTTATGTTGGGCATCTCTATGTGTTTGTATGTGTTTCCTATGCTCACATTCCTGATGATTTTCAAAATAAATTGGATGCAAAGAGTCATGATTTCATCAGGATGGGATAATATGAACAATCGAAATCCTATCGACTGTTTGATCCTATTTGACGACAAATTATTGTCCAATGTAATGTTCAATTTGATGAGAAGTCTTCCAGAGTTAAGTTGTTGAATGCCTCCTTTGGATTACTGCAAGACGATCCTTTTGATACTATCGCAGACACTGGATCTCCTGCTCCCCTCTTCATTCCTTCAACTGATCTATTGAAATTTCTTCCTATTTTGACTCGACCATCGATCTCTGAGTCAACTAGTCTGACGTCTTATGTTTCGACTAGTCCATTGACTGCAAAACCTATGACTTCTAATCAACTTGTTGGAGTGAACCACAGTTCACTTGTTTCTTGTCTACCTCACTAGGATTCAAATAAAATTGAATCCAATGGAGTTAATGCTAGAGATGCCTTTTCTATATGAAAAACTTGAATTAAAAAGAAACATGCCAACATTTCCCTCATGACTCATGTCCTTGAAACCTCCAATCCTTTTACCTACTTCAATGATGAAGGATGACCCAAATGGGAATATAAAATGAAGACTGAAATTAATTCCCTGTCAAAGAATAAAACCTAGGACTTGGTTCCCAGACCACATGGAAAGAACATTGTGAAGTCTCGATGGGTCTATAGGACCAAATTTACCTTTGAAGGTATTGATGAGTGACATAAATCATACCTCATCATGAAGGAATTTTCTCAACAAGAAGGCATTGATTGCACTCAAAACAATTCCCCTGTTGCAAAGATGAACTTGGTTCAATAGATTCTTTCCCTTGCTACTTGTTTTGGATGATAGATTCATCATATGGATGTGAAGAGTGCCTTTATTCACGGAGACCTATCTAAATAAATTTACTAGGAACAACCACCTGGATTTGTGACATATTCCAATTTGGTATGTTGACTCAAGAAGTCACTTTATGGTTTGAAGCAAGCTCTCCGGGCCAGGTATGCTAATATTGACAGTTTCTTTCTTAAGATTGGTTTCAAATTATGTGAATATGATCACAACTTGTATGTTCTCCAATCCAATGGAGACCCCTTGATTGTTTTTGTATATGTTGACGACTTAATCATTACTAGAAATAATAATTCTCTCATCTTTATATTGAAGAAACAACTTGCTGACTCCTTTGATATGACAAATCTTGGCACTCTGTATTATTTTTCAGGTCTTCAAGTATTACCACCGTCGGATGGTTTTTTCATTTCTCGGTACAAATATGCAATGGATCTATTGACAAGTTGTAAAATGGATTATTTCAATCCTTGTGCCACTCCTTTTTAGTTTGGAGTGAAGTTTACTAAAACCTATCAAACAACCATTGTCGATGCTACACTCTATCGACAATTGGTCACCAATCATATTTATCTTACTCATAGTCGACCTGATATATCCTTTGTTGTCAGTGTGGTTTCTCAGTTCATGCAGGATCCCAGAGAAAGATACTAGAAGGAAGTCAAACACATTTTTTTTATATTTGAAGAGTACCACTCATCTTGGTATCAAATATTGTTGTTGTCCAGATTCACTAGTCGGCTTCACCGACTCTGATTGGGCTAGTGACAAAGATGAGCATAAGTCCACTTCTAGGTATGTGTTTCTCTATAGAATTGGACCTTTGGTGTGGTCATGTAAGAAACAAAAGTTAGTCTCTCTATCGAATACATAAAAAGAATATCATGGTGTTGTTGAAGCATACATTGAAGAAATTTGGATCCATCAACTTTTGGGCAAACTTGGATTTCCTGTTCAGACCTAGACTACAATATTTTGTGATAATCAAAGTGACATACAGGTTGTTGACAATCTTGTTTATCATAGTAAAAAGAAGCATGTTGAGCTCCATGCTCACTATTTGTGAAAATTGGTTCATGATGATGTTTTTTCTCTTGAATATTGTCATATTGAAGATCAAGTTGTTGATATCTTCACCAAGCCTTTATCTGAATCCATATTTGTCAAGCTATGCACTTTTGTTGGGATTCAAGAAGTTGCAATTATGGGGGGTGTTCCAGCGATGTAATTTTACCTCTCAAACCTCTAGAGTTGTGT
>JZKD02S2352098.1:53054-86011 GCA_000966675.3 Picea glauca | reverse complement strand
TTGATGGTTCATCATAGATATCCTAGGTTCAGTCGTTCGATATGTCAACCCACATCTGGACACAATTGGTCGAGAGATCAACCAACACACGACACCAGTTAGTCGATTATTCGACATTCCTATCATTCAGAGAGTTGACCAACATTCGAAGATAGTCACGCAGTGGATCAAACTACCTTGCAATCGACTATGAGTTGGATGGATAGTTGGTCAGATGGAGTCCTGATGAACCAACTTGACATAGGGGATTTTGTGGAGTCAACTCTAACCATAGAAATTTGTATGTGGACAATATATTCCAGATTATGTGGAAGTCGGTTAGATCTTGAGACTATAAAAAAAGACCTCTTGGGTCATTATAATGCAATGAAATGATGAGCAATATGCATTGTGATTTTCTAATCATAGTTCTCTATGATTAAGTGATTTAATGGTGTCTATATATGCCACCTCTATTCTTCAAAATTTCTTGTCCCTCTTCAATTGTCTACAATATTGTCTTCTCTATTTCATATCATGTTCCATTTCATTCCCCAACACATTCTTGCATGGAAGTGGATTTCTTCTTCCTCCACAGATCAATAGTATATTCCCACTTGTTCTTGTGGTGGATGCATGATTTTTTACCATGTCCAGAGGATCATGCCTATGGAATATTTCATCTTCGAAGTGTAAATATGTCAGTATGTCGAATTCGACCTGAGATTTCTTAATGTATTCAAAGGAATACAACTTGACCCAGAGTGGAAAAGGAGGCTAGTTATCCCTTTTGTCTCTATAGAGAGATGTGCCCACTCAGTGTAGCACAACCTGATAAACAATCTCTTGTAACACTAGCCTATTAGGAACAAATCTTAGGAGAAATGTGGGGCCTTGGTGGCTCCATATATCCTCCTCTAAGAGATACCAATATCATATCCTCTTGAGTATCTCTTGTGCTTTATCTGTCATGCATGGCACAAGTGATTCGAATATAAGCTGAAATAGGGATGCTAGGAAGTGATCATAGATTTTGTGGTATTCTATCTGATACTTTTTCTCCCACAACACCTTGTAGTAAATGTGGATTGGGGGGTCACTTGGGTTGTAGTCTTATCCCATTTGCGGATACATGTGATAGTTGCATACCATGTCTAGGATATACAAGGACATGTGAAAACTAGGGAACTTCCCAGGAATGGTTTCTTTGACTACTATGAGAGCTTCTTTCAGGATCCTAATATAATATCGGGTCAATTGAAGGTTGATATAACATCTATGATATAATAAATAGGATGTGTCTAGGTTATCATTTATTTTGAAATGTTAGGTTCCCCATATAGCCTCCATAACATTGCCACCACATATTGGTGAGGTTTGTTTCAGTAAATTGGTGGGATATTCATCTAAGGGCCTTGATTTGAACAATTTTTTAGGTTTTTACTAGGCCTTCAAAATATCCTTCAGATTGAGCAGGAACTTCTTTATAATATTTTCATCAAGTGATATTTCCTATTTATCCATATGATAGCAAGAAGCTATTGTAGAAGCTTCAAAACAGGCTATTGGGGTCTCTTTGGCATTGAGAATATATCTAGTTTCTAATTCCACATGCCTCACTATCCATGAAATGGCCTCTGCACAAGGAAAGACCACAATGTGTGCTTCCACCTTGTACAACTTTTATTTTCTAATGTTCTTGAATATCTTGAGATTAGTCATATTTTTACTCTTGGGGTAAGGTTTGGTTGTTGGACATTTGATATACCTCGCTCCACTTGATTGAAGTTTATTTGTTGATGACCCCTTTAGTGTCATTGAATATGGGTCTTGGGGTCTCTACTTATTCCTCCTAAATTCTTCCACTTGCAGAGGACTCTTCCATAGGAGCTTTGTTGGCACGTAGAGTTACATATTTGAATATGTAAAAAAATTCTCATCAGTTTACTAGAAACACCAATTTTTAGACACTAGCATCAAATACTTACTATTTTAACAAGGCAAAGAATGGATAAAGGGATGGATTGGATAAAATTTGCATTTGGGTGATTTCATGCCTTCCTAGAAAAATCAGAAACACCAATTTTTAGACACTAACATCAAATACTTACTATTTTAACAAGCCAAAGAATGGATAAAGGGATGGATTAGATAAAATTTGCATTTGGGTGATTTCATGCCTTCCTAGAAAAATCAGAGAGTTAATGGTTTTGGTGTCGATACACTTGTATCAACGTTGGAAATCCCATTCTTGATAACATAGAAAGGTGTATCAGCATCCAAAGAGAAACGATCCACCAACATTGCAAATATTCTTACCCAATTTTCAATAAGTGTCAAAGAGAGTGGTTAGTTGTGTATCGATCTCAAAAGGAAGATAGACGTTGACACAATGAAGACCATATCAATGCCTAATACTTCATCATCATCAAAATGTTGAAGAGAATATTGGTGCTCATGCCTTGATTGTTTCCAGTGAGGATAAATGTATATATAGGTGAATCTTTTTAACTTTGTTGACAAGGCTAGGATGTATTGGTGCCTAAAAGTTTATAGTCACCAGTACAACTAGATTTTCTCTTTTCTGTAGCTAAGTTTTGACCGAAGAGCCAAGTAGAATGATTAACACCCATACCACATTAAATATATAGTTGAGGAGACGTACAAGAACAAGTAGGTGTCAAGCAGTGGATTGGTATCCATAGTCTACAAATATTGAAACATGGTACAAAATCATGATGAAAAACCCATATTAAATGCCAATCCAACTAAGGTTTGAATGCACGAGTCACCATATATTATACCACATGAAAACCATATGAGACCTTTGAAACATATATCAAATCTTAGCTAACATCCAACATAAATAATATTAACTACAAGATGTTAACCATTGAATCCATGAACTCTATGAAAAATTACCATATGATAGGTGTTGCAATATGTATTGTTCACCATTTTCTATATGATATTTCAAAGAAATGATCAATATGTATTAAGAGTATGTCCATTACATTTTTTCTCAAACTAGCCCTTAGGGCCTTTCTATATTTTTTTTTGTAGCCAAAGGAACCAAACAAGATACCCATGGAAACTCTTAAATAAGTGCACAAACAAAATCGCCAGATTTATTCCTTAAGTGTCGAGAACTACCTTTGACATTATTCAAAAAAATATTATATTGATATATGTTTTTCCATTGGCATATGTTTTTAGGGGGGAAATGCTTCTCTTGTACAAAATAAATGATTTTCCTCATCCATCATCTTTTACTCTAGGAGGTATTACCACATCTATTTTTTGTGTAAAAAATGGTGATGTCAAAAGTAGATAATGGGAAAGTTCTCTCTTACTAGGAATTGGCATAAAAATATTTTTTCAATCCCATTTTACTTTTCTTATTGGGTAGTGTTAATGGGTATGGTTGGCATGTCAAGTAGGTAATGGAGAGTACTTGATGGAAAGCACCAATTAGGATTAATATCATTTGGGATAACACTTCCAACCAATATGTGGGAATGTTTTACACTCTAATGTATCTTTAATTATGAATATGAGAACAAAATGTTCTCAGATGAATGTAAATCTAAATTTAAAAAAATAACTACAACTAACTAAAATGTAAATTTAAATTTAAAAAAATAACTATAACTAACTAAACTATCCTATTATAACACTATGTTATCCTATCCTATCCTGATCAAGTTAAAACTAATGATATAAGCATAGTGAGAAGTAGTATTATCAATGATAGAAATATTTCATATCCATTAACAATAGATTAAAATGAAAATGCTACATATACATCACAAATAGATGCAAATTTAACTATAGACATTATTGTTGTACTCATATTGAAATCAATGAAAACATAATCATGTCAAGCATTTATGCAAAAATTGTTCATACAATAATATTCAATAATTCTTAAACAATAACAAACATGCAAATAATAGTCTCATGCATATTCATCAACAATAACAATTTCCAGCTTGGCTCTTTCTCTTTATTCCATTGAAGTTAATAGTACCATCACGTGTGTACATTGCGAAAAAGTCCCCCCATTTATTAATCTCTCTTTTATAAAAGTAAGAGAGTCTCTTCAATTATACTAACTATTCAATTCCTATTCTATACATTTCATATTATAACTTTCTTCTATCAAAATCTAAAAGACTTGTACTTGATCTAATATATAAGACCATGGGGCTAGCCCTTTAGATGCTTTATTCTCCATACAAGCGGTCCACAATTCGAAGTTCATGTGGATTTATTCCAACCTTTATAACTTCATCTTTTCCAATTGAATCTCTCCATCGCAAAGCTTTGTGACCACATCCCTTTTGATTTCTTTCCTGATTTTGTTGACATAATCTCAGGCCAAAGTATTTAGCTTGATAGGATTGACCAAATGATTATGCCAAATATATTTATCTATTTTCTCAAGATATCTTATCTCATCTTTGCTAACGTATCTTTGCTTTTCCACATATTTAATATTCAGTTCAATAGGACCTGCGTCATCTAGACGTACCATTGTTTCTATTCCAAAATAATCTAGAATTTCATCGGAAGATTTCCAAATTCTAATGCATGATTTGGTGCCCATCTCTCTCTCATTCTTTACCTCATCGAATATCTCTTTATAGGAATCAAATATAATTCGATTCTTCATTTTCCACTTTGCATTTAACCTTGATAATGTTTCTAGTGCATGGCTATGCAATTATTTCCAATCAAATACTTTATCAAAGGCACATTGAGCTTTCTAATATTGATTCCTATGTTCATCAATTTTCTCTTGTAACATCACCAGGTCACCATAATGTCTTTGGATATCACCTAATGCATGAAAAACCTGTGACTGTGATTGTGTCTCCCCTAACTCTTCATTTACCTCCACTTCCTCTTGTCTCACAATATTCATAGAATTCACCTCTTGGTTATATTTCTCCATTATGATTTGCATTTTCTTCAGTTGGTGCTCCCATTCAGAGATTCTCATTTTTTTCTTGTTTGAGATGTCCACCTGTTCTTGATTTTCACCTATTTCCTATGAATGTTTTCTCTTTATTTCAATGACTTCAACATTGTGTAGGTAACTGTTTCAAGTATCTTCACATTTGATCCTCCTCTTGTTTCCACTTCTCTTACAATGAAGACACCCGAAGTATAAACTCATCTAAAGTAGAACTCAATTCACCCACTATATTGAAATTATCCCCTACAAATGCATGAAGGAATAAAGTTATTTCAATGTAATTTTCATTTGGGTCACTCCCAAAGGGCCATGAGATGGATCTTTCTTTTGGTTATAATCCAATGGATTCTTTTATCAACCTTTGAAATTTATTATCCTCGGTGGCTATCCTCCTTTTAGATTTGATATAAAAATATGTCCACACATCTAGTAAAGTGTCATAAAATACGACTACATATTTAGTATTTCTATCTAAAAATATTGGTATAACATTTAGTGGGGTTCCAGGGTTTATGGGTGTCCTTGGAAGATGATTTTTTTGGAGCGGTCCCAAGAGTGAGGATTTAACCTATTCCTCTCTCAATGTTTGTGCAACAACGACTTCTTGTTCTTTCCTCTTGATTTCCTCCGCCTCTTTATTATGTTCCTCATCTTTTATTCTATTATTTTCTTCTTCATCAACTGCTCTTTTCTTCTTTGCTTCTTTTTGTTTCTTTTCTTTCTCCTTTTCATAATTTTCCTTCTCATTTTTTTTCTTTGTATCTTCTTCTTTCTTTTCCTTTTTTCTTTATTTCTCTTCTTTTGTGTTCTTGGTTTCTTATGGTTATGTATCCTTTGTTGATGATTTTGCATGTTTCTCTTGATTTTTTTTGTAAATATTATTGGCCTCATTGTATTACTATTTTTTTTTTTCTCCCTTGGATTTTCTTCTAGCCTTTTCTTGGATGATGTCATGTGTGATCAATGTTTCCCATTATTGCTTCATATTGTTTCCCTTTTCTTCCTCCAAAAATATCACTATATCTTTTTATTTTTCATCTCTAATTTTCATAAGAGCTTCCTTAAAATACATGGTTCCCCTAAAAATATCTCCTTGGGGTTTCTCTTCATGTTGGATGTAATGCATTAAACCTATAAATTTCAGATGCCTTTCAACTATCTATATAGGATCATACTGTATGGGTTTGTCCACACGCAAAAGAAATTCCTTTAGGTATTCTACTTCCTTTTTGGAATGGGGAAAGTTTCTTGGGTTTTGTGTCCCTATAGTTACAGGTAATATTTTCCAATATCTCTTTGAATTGGTGGACAATACAATTGTGATACAAGCCTCTACCATTTGGCATAATATATCTCTAACTAATAATTTATCAGTTGTGTACTTAGGAATCAAGTGAGGAGCACCTATGCTACCAAAAATGCTAATCTAAGCATAATTTTTCCCAGTATTCCTATCTCCAAATTCTCTAATGGCCTATATGGATTCTATGGATACTCTCAGGGCGTTTTGTTCATAAATGTGACCATATTGTTGAGTATGTGTTATATTCTTTGCAAAATTGATCCCATGTACTATAAACTGATATGGGAGAAAAGGGGGTTTGTGGGTGCTTAACACCCCCTCAATCGAGAGAGTTGTGTGGGTTCAATGGTAGGAGCCCCCATTAAATTTTTATTTTGGTTCATTTTTTGATATTTTTTGGCACACGGTTTTTGTCGATGGTTTTCTAATTTTGGTTAACGAATTAGGGTTGTGAACTAATCCAGGTCAATGGATTATGGGTTTGGATTCCACGAGATCATATATGTATATTTTATTGTAAATAATGAAGAATAAAGATGAATATAAGATTATAGGTGTAGCTCTAAACATGTTGTTGGTTTTCCTGGTTTTGGTTTCCACGATTAAATATTTGTGTAGTGTGTGTGCGCGCCATTGTATATTTTCTATTTTAATAAGAATATGTTTGCATTAATTAATTGTACAAGGTTAAAACCTACATTTGGTATCCAAGTATTATTGGCTTCAGGGGGAGGCCTTTATGGTCAAGGGTTTGACTCATGTCTATGATAATCCTTATTACAGTGGGATATCTACAATATTGATTCTTTAGGTGAAAATAAATGGAGAGAAATTTGAAAATAGAGATCGAGAAATTTAATGGGAATTTTTTTTAGTTTGGAAGCTTACGATGGAATATCTATTGGTTGGCAAATTCCAGTGGATCATAGTGGATCTAGGTATTTTACCTACAGGAATGTCAACAAAAGACAAAATTTGGATCAGAAAGAGAAGAGCATAATCCGATTGTGTCTCTCAGATTCAATATTACTAAATGTGTTATGGGAAGCTACATACAAGGCATTATGGAATAAGTTGGGGACTTTGTATAAGTATATTTCCCTAGTAAATAAAGTATTCTTATGGAAGAAGTTGTATAACCTAAGGATGAAATATGGAGACTACATGATAGAGCATATGAACAGCTTCAGTATTATGGTAACTTAACTATTATCTGTTGACATGAAGTTTAATGATGAAGACACATGTATCAATTTATTTTTCTCTTTACTAGAATCATGGGATAGTCTGATTGTGGCCATAGGTAGTAACACAACTAATTTAAGTTTTGATGATGTTGTCTCATCCTTGTTGTTGGAGGAGATGAGGTGGAAGAGGATGGAAGGATAGAGCACATATGAATTAGTTGCAAGAGTACGCTCCCAAGAAATAAATAGATATAAATCTAAGGGAAGATCTAAATCTCCTAGAAATTTTCTAAAGGTATGATGGAGATGTGGAAAAGAAGGGCACTACATGAAGAAATGTAGATCAAAAGTGTTGAGAGAGGGAAGGGATATGAAGGTGCTCCTTCTATAGAATAAAAAACCTAGAAGGAAGAAGGAGGGGATGTGTACTTGAATTCTTCAAGAACACATGCAAATCGTGAGGCATGGTTGGTTGACTCAGGTGCATCCTTTCATATGACTCCTCACAAGTAGTAGTTTTGTAAACATGAAATGTATGATGGAGGTGGCATTTTCCTAGGGGATGAATTGATAGACAAAAGCATAGGAAAAAGGAAAATTCAAGTTGAATATCATGGATGGAAGGATTATAAAACTTCCTAGTGTTTTTCACATCCCAAGATTAGCTAGAAATTTGATTTTTGTAAGAAAAAATGATGATGTAGGGGCAAAAATAGTGTTTGAGAAAGAAACCTGCAGGATGGTTCAAGGAGAAATGGTGTTGTTGAAGGGAGTTTGGTTTGGAACTATGTATAAGTTTCAAGGAATAACTATCAGTGATGGGTGTAATAGTTCCATTGTTCTTCAGATTGGAGCCAAAGAAGAAAAAATATGACAGTCTCTAGAGAAAAGGATATGTTGTGGCATCAAAGAATGGGGTATATCAGAGAGAAGGGATTTCAACTAATACATGATAAAGGTATGGTTGAAGGTGTGTATAAGTGCTCTCTGGATTTTGATTTCCATGAACATTATGTATATGGGAATCAGAATCAGGTAAGATTACCCTTTTTTGCATTGAGGGAAGAGGGAATTTTACAATTGGTGCACAATGATGTGTTTGGACCTACGTCAGTTTTGTCGCTGGGAAAATATGTGTACTATGTATCCTTTATAGATGACTTCTTGAGGAATACTTGGATATATTTCCTTAGGAATAAATATGAAATCTTTGATAGGTTTAAAGAGTTTAAGGATCTTGTGGAAAATCAAACAGAGAAAATAATTAAGGTACTAAGGATAGATAATGGTGAAGAGTTATATGGAAATGAATTTGAAGAATTATATAAGAAGTGTGGTATAGAAAGGAAGAATACTACTCCATATACACCTCAAGATAATGGAGTTACATAAATGATGAATAAGACGATGATGGAAGCATAAAGGTGTATGCTCAATAGGGATGATAATATTACTAGTTCTTAGTATGAAAAATGTAAAATGTTTGGCGATAATTTTGTAAAAAAATTCAAATTTCTAAGGATTTTATATAGAAAAATAAAATTTTGGCGATTCTTAATGTAAGATAATTTTATTCTTTGGAATTTGGGTGAATCGTTTTTAGAAAAAATGGAAATTGGCGAATCTTGTTTCAGGAAAAACCATGGAAAACTAGCCCATTTGCGAAATTTAGCCCCTAAAATCATCCATGATTGCTCAATGGTGCCGATTTAGGACAGGAATTCTCGATAGAGGTTGTAGGTACTACATGTTACCTAGTCAATTGATGACACTCATAAACACTGGATGAAAAGACTCCACATGAAGTATGGACTGGTAATAAACCCTCTCTCACACATCTTAGGGTATTTGGACATGAGGCCTATGTTCACGTTCCAAAGGAAAATAATATTAAGATAGATATAAAGGCTAAAAAGTGTATCTTTATTGGGTATAAATATGGTTTGAAAGTTTATAAGCTTTGGAACCTAGAAACTAAGAAGGTATTCATATTGATGATGGAGACCAAAACAACCCATAATTAGTCAAGAATGACCTAGATCAAGGAAAATCGTTTGAGTACCTCTAAAATAGTAGGGTAATAGTTATGAGATGGAATTCAAACTGAGATAGTATTTTATTGCTCCTGCGGAGATAAAACTATTTGTATGGATTCGATTATTTAGTAATTACTGATAAACATCATATAAAGAAGTTATAATATTCGTGGTTTTGGATTGAGAGACAAAGTTCTACCTTGGATTACAGGACTACTATATATAGCCGAGATGTGGTATTTAGAGAAATCAAAGATGTTTTCAAACAGGAAGTCCTACCAAGGAAGGAAGAACCAGAGAAAATAATGTTTTATTTAAAGGATGATGAATCAAACTCTACATAAGAATATGAACCAGAAGAAGAATATCCTCATACTCTAGTATTGAGGAGATCAGTTTGGGAAAGAAGGAAGCTGGAAAGGTATACTCCACTTGATTTCCATTCAAATTTTTCTTTGTCTATTACTGATGATGATCTTGGAAATTTTAAGGAGGTAGTGGATTCAGAGGATGGAAAAATATGGAAAAAGGTGATGGTTGAAGAAATGGCTTCCTTGGACAAGAATGAGGCTTGGGATCTAGTGGAGATGTTGACTGGAAGAAAACCCATTGGTAGAAAATGGGTGTTTAAAAAGAAGTTGAATGCATAAGGAAACATAGAAAAATACAAAGCTCAATTAGTAGAAAAAAGGTATTCCCATGTTGAGGGAGTTGACTTGGTAAGATTTTTTCTCTTATTTCCAAGTTAACTTCTATCAGATTTATTTTATCTGTTTCTATTGCCTTTAATTTTGAAGTAGAATAGATGGATGTGAAGACCAAATTCCTACATGGGGATATGGAAGAAAAATATACATGAAGCGTCCAAAAGGATTTGTTGTGAAGGGAAAGAAGGATCTAGTATGCAAGTTAGAAAATTCCTTGTATGGGTTAAAGAAATCACCAAGGATGTAGTATAAAAAATTTGATACTTATATGTTGGGACTTGGCTTCACAAGGAGTAAAGTGGATCACTAAGTGTATTTCAAATTAATTGGTGATCACATTATTTATTTGGTCTTGTATGTGGATGATATGTTGTTGATAGGAAACAACAAGGATATTATCCAAGATATGAAAAATCAGTTGTCCTCTAAATTTGACATGAAGGATATTGGTGCTGCAAATTTTAGTTCAGGCATGGAAAATAAAAGAGACAAGGAAAACAAAAAATCTAGTTAAATCAAAGGAAATATGTTGAGACAATATTACATTGGTTTAATTTGCAGGAGTGTAAATTGGTCAAGGTTCCTATACATGTGGGTGTAAAGTTATCCGTATATTAGTTTTCAAAGACACATGAAGAGGAAGAGGACATGTCTCATGTTCCATATGCCAATGCAACTAGTAGTTTGATGTATGCAATGTTTTGTTCTAGATCGTAAATTACACATACAATGGGATTTTTTAGCTGGTATATGTCAAAACCAAGGAAGGAGCATTGGACAATAGTAAAGAGGGTTTTCATGCATTTGTGTGGCACTACTAGTTATGGATTGTGTTACCAAGGAAGACCAAGTTTGGACAAAGTGTTGGAAATAAATGGATTTATTGATGTAGACTAGGCTGGAGATCTAGAACGTAGAAGATTTACAAGTGGGTATGTGTTTAACTTGTTGGGAGGAGAAATAAGTTGGATGAGAAAACAATAGTCAGTAGTGGCACTCTGAATTTAAAAAGATGAATACATGGCAGCCACTCATGCAACCAAGGAAGTAGTATTATTATAGATATTGTGTTTAGGTATTGTTTTGGTACAAAAAGATATAGGGATAGATTGTGACAGTCATAGTGCAATCTTCTTGGAAAAGAACCCAACTTATTATTAAAAAAAAAAAGAATATTTTTGTTCAATATCACTTTATGAGAGACATGGTTGAAGACAAGAAGGTGTTGCTGATGAAGGTAGACACTTTAGAGATTTTTGCAGATTCATTAAAAAAATATATGAGCACTGAGAAATTCTCTTGGTGTAGATGATATATGGGAATTGTTGCCCTATATTGTTGACAATGTAATCCTGTAACCCCATGTATGCAAAGAAAACAACAAGTGGGAGAATGTTGAGTGTGTGTTATATTATTTGCAAAAATGGTCCCATGTACTATACACTAAAATGGAAGAAAAGGAGTGATTAACACCCCCAAGATGGGAGGGTTGTAGGGTGGGATCCCCCTGAGAAAAAAATTAATTTGGTCTATTTTGGTAGTTTTTTGCATCCGTTTTTGACGGTTTTTTGGCACATGTTTTTTTCTGATGGTTTTCTAATTATGTTTAAAGAATTAGGATTGTTGGTTAGTCTAGGTCAATGGATTAAGGGTTTGGATGCCACATGATCCTATATGTATATTTTATTGTAAACAATGGAGAATAATGATGAATAGAATATTAGAGGTGTGACTCTAAACAGGTTGTTGGTTTTCATGGTTTTGGTTACTAGGGTAAAATATTTGTGTAATGTGTGTGTTCCGGTGTATATTTTTTGTTTTATTAAGAATTCGCTTGTAGTAATTAATTGTACAATGTCAAAATCTACACATATAGGGGTACTAATAAAAGCTCACAGATTTCATACAAATCGTTCTTATAGCTATCCTCCCATAGTTGGAAAAAATAAACATGAATGGGGAATAAACTAGGGTTCCATTCCCATCCCATCCCTAGAAAGTTGGGCATTGCATTCTATTATTTCCGATGGGTAAAATCCAACAAAGAAATATATGAAGAACATCAATATTTGGAATTAAATATGTCATTACAACATGTACAAGGTAATCCATGATGACAATTCTCCAATAAATGATATCCGATAGCCTTTCAACTTTCATACTTTGGGAAAATTGTTTGGTATTCACATGCTTGTCCTTTTCGAGTGGGATTTTCCAAATAGCAAAGTTTTGATAGACCATAAGATATGTTAAAATGGGCATATAATTGATTTATCAGTATAGGATAACCTATTAAAAGGACGTTATAATTGATTTTGGTTGAGGAAAGGGGCTAGTGAAATTATTAGGAGAACTCAAGATATGTTTGATCGGTGTAGCTATCCTTCAATAATTTTGTACTGCATGGAGATAATAGTAGTTCCTCTGCAAGTACCTAGCTGAGTTAGTAGTGAGAAAATATTCTTGCTTAAAAATTTGATAGGGGGACTCATTGGAATTCTCTGGAATAGATAATTTCAAGGGGTAGTTATGGGGTAAAAACAAATGGTCACTTAATGGGAAGAACAAGTTATCTCTGCCTCAAGATGTACCTTCACATTGTAATATTTGTTTAGGTTCTAGAGTGTATGAATTTCAAGTTTACTTGTGCCATGGATCCCACATCATCTAGATTTTATTACTACAATATAGGGTAGTTACAAAAATACAAAGATATTCCTTTAAATAATTCCTATAAAATTAAATGATTTTGATTACATTTATTTCAAAACATGCACGTGAACCTTGAGAGGGTTTGACACCAAAAAGGGGTAATGGTTACTGAATTTATTCCGATGTGGTTTCTTCACCTCTCTTCTCTAGGAATTGCTTCACTGTAAGCAAGAATCCATAGTCACGACAAATTTACCTTAATATCATACAAGCATGGCCCCACTGGTGGTAAGATTCCATAGCCTCGATGGGTTTACTTGTACTTCCCACACCATTTTTGGTGTTTTCAACTTCCTTCGAATTCTTCATTAGATTCACCCTTAAAAATTGAAATATAGGCATGCTTTTGAAACATGGGTGTTAATTAAGTGGGGTGATTGTTATAATCCTAAATTTCTCTACACATGCATACCTCACATCTAGCCCTCTTACTTTCTATTTTTGCCAAGCCATCATCAAGTTGCTTTTCTTAAAAACATTATTTTTGAATATGTATCTGCCCTACACCATTACTGCCCACGTATGTACGCCTGTTGCACCACTACAACCCACGTATGTACGCTAGTTTCACCACTAAAACCCGTGTATGTACTCTATATGCACCACTACAGCCCGCATATACTCGCAAAAGTTGCAAAAATTAAAAAGTTGCAAGGAATTCATTGAGATTACGGGCTATTGGGTAGTTTCCCAACTGTTCCACCGCCTATAGCTCGTCACCCAACCGAATAACCATCCTTTTGTCATATAAAAGGAGGTGTTGGGGTATAATTCCTAATCGAAGCATAATAACAGTGAAACTTTGCCCATTTCACATCCCCTCCTTGCCCCAAGAAATTGCAGCCACCTTGTGAGATTTGCCTCAGAATTTCCCATTTTTTCCTTTTTCCTCCATCATAATCCCATTCTATTTACCTAGAAGGAGTTTGAGAGGAGAAAGATATGTGGAAGCGCAGTTGGAGCTTGGTGAAGAGGAGATTAGACTAGGTTCATGGAGAAGTTGTTAACCTTGTTATAAGTGAACATTGTGATATCAATAAAAGAAATATTTTTCCTGTCCCGAAATATGATGTGTCAAATGTTTGCATTTAATTTATGATTTATTCTAGCATCGAACCCATGATTTATATATGAGATGCATGTTTGTAGTTTCAAGTTTATCTATTTTTGAATGCAGGTCAGTCTTGGGAGGAGGCTTGCAATCAGTAGAGCTATCAAGTGCGAGAGGATCGACACCGGACGCAGAGTAAAAGGTACATCTACCGGATCCTTCTCACTTTATATTTCATGTATGAGTCTGGGGTATGTTTGGGGTAGTTAGAAAAGTAGGAGCTTTTAGATGGTTGTGATATGCCTACATTCTGAAACCTAGTGTGGTCCATAGGGGGGTTTTCCTTGCTAGCAGAACTGGCGACCATACTGGGGAAGCCTTTAGGGGTTTAGGGGATTTTTTGGGTGTTTGATTGGTTTTATTACCTTTTGAGTTTCTATAAGTTTGATGAGTCTTTAAGGGATTCTGGTCACCTACTGGTGCCATACCAGTTCTCCCTGCCCTGTTAGTCTTCCTCTTTGTTTTCTTTTTTTGAGAATTCATAGAGGTGTACGCGCCCTACTGTGGGTCTGCACACATACATATGTGCCCTGATTTATAGACAACATGCATACATACTCAGGTTGCTTAAGCATCAGTAGTATACCTGTGTCAATATTTTTTTTTTTTTAAAGAAGAGGCAGTCAAACTCTTCCCTGATTGAAGTTTCACTTCTCAGGGTTTCTTGATAGAGTCCAGTGTCTTTGTTTTTACAGTCATAGTCTAGGTTAGACATCATTTTGTTTATCTTTTTAAATATTTCTTGTGTTTACTTTGAAAGGGTTTTAGATGAGTATGTGAGTCTTTGATCAGCCTGTTTGGTGTCTTCAATGAATCCCTGTGATCCCCAGTGGGCCAGAGGTTAGTTTCAATCTTGTCTTGTTTTTTACTTTTTCCCCTTTCGCTTTCTTTAAAGAAAAAGAAAAAGAATTTATTTCAAGTTTTCTTGTTTGAAGCATTTCAAAAAAAAAAAAAAGATTTATTTTTCTTAGTTTCATTAAGTAGTTGGGTTAGTTATTTTGCTTGTTAGGAAAAATAGTTATTTTCTTAAGTTCTTTACTTATTGCTTAGAACATTAAGTAGCTTGTAATCGAGCGAAATTTCATTTTAGGTTGTCCTTTAAAAGATCTTAGAAAAAGGTAGTTATGAAAAGTTATTTGCAAATTTTTATTGTTAACTAGAAGTAATTTTTTCTTTCAGTTTCATTTACTTCTCTTTTTCTTCTCTCAAAACACATCACTAGTTTCACTACCATTTCCTTGACTTAAAACAAGCCATTTAAAATCAACGCTAATTAAAATCAACTAGTCTTTATGTTTGTAGGGTCAATCAACTAGTCTAGGCTAGAGCCTTGAATTAGGTTGGAGAGGAAACTCATCGAGGCTTATAAACAAACATTGGAGTCAGATCTAGAGAGTGTAAAAATTCCAGTAAATGTGAAATTTATTCGAGACCCCCCTCTAACACAGGGTCTAAACATGAGGTCGTGTGCAGAAAGGTAGCAGAGATAACCCCTCCAAATTCAGACCAAGTGTAGTGAGGAACGCATATAGAGGAATTGTCGTGGGATATTGTCGGTTACATTCGCCTACGAAGATTCATGGATATCGAATCCATTCGAGGTCCTCAATTGTCTTTTGGACCACTTTATTTCGATACCCTCGATAGGTTTCAGGCTTGATACCCTGCCCATTGTGGTCCACCCAACTGTCGACTGTACCCGCCTGGTGACTGCTCGCGAGCTGGAAACTTAGTTGCCTTTATTCTAGAGACTTACACAGGTGACTATGGGGGTATACCATGGTACCTAGGGTAGACGTCGGAACACACTTTGAAAAGTATACCTGGAGGGTGCTTCCATGTTCGAGTTGCACTTGCACCGATAATTTTCTCTAGTGTTGGTTGGCATAACTATTCTTCCAACTAGATAGTGGTTTTCTTGGTTTATTTGATAGGAACTTTTCTAGTGTGTGTTTGTTTTCAAGAGTTAGTAAAATCCATACTGTGTCATTTATATTTTCACAAAGTGCAAGATCATGAGCTCCGTCGGTCACGAAGGCTTCAGGGCCTTCCACCAGTTACATTGGATCCACCACTGCCACTGTTATGGAGAAGAATTGACCAGCAAGGGTCATTTGAGGCAATCTAGTCATAGGAAATTGTGCCCGAGCCATCCCCGAGAGGATAACACTCGAATCCGGAGGAACCGACCATTTCTGACCTTGGAGCGGAAGATCTTGGGCCATTTAACCCTTCGATAACTGACTTGTCAGTGACACTTTTGATATAGTTTGTCCCTCCAAGGGTAACACATCACGAGCGTCAGATATTCTTGCAATAATATTTGGAAGCAAATGCTGCTACTTCGTTAGGGAGTCCTCACACTCCCTAAATGACTACCATGACTAGGGTAATTCTGCCTCCTAACCCACCTTCACCAGTTTGGACGACCATGGTATCGACCACCTCCACTTCAGGCAACGTTCTGATTCTGTCTATGGCGACAATCACTGCTCCGTTCACAAAGAGTGTGACGGGCCCTTTCTTTTCATACGGGATGCCCGAATTTGATACAAACTCTTTCCTCACCTACTCCACCCTATAGAGCATGGGTCCAGGGGCAGGGAGTGCAAACACTCCTTTGAAAGGGTCCATGGGGGTCACCTCATCCCCCTATAATGCTATCTCTTACGGCGGGGGTCATATACCTCCTTCGTCCCCCTCTCTCGGTGGTGCTCCCCAACAATCCATCGAGTTGAACATGAACTACAACTTGCTTGGAGTAGTCTAGGACTGTCTTCCTACACCATGCAAGTGGGTTCAATGTCATTCTCTTTTTTTGGTGCATTTGGTAATAACACTTTCTCTTCAGTTGTCGTCTCGGCTGGGGGCAACCTTGGTTTTGGACAACAAAATCCTGTGCAGGATACTATTCCTACACAGGGGGCAAACACATGAGTCTTATTTTCACAAGGACTCTGGAATCCATGACAGGGATCAGTTCCCTCATCAGGTATTTTGATCAGGGGAAACCCCTTCCATGGTCAATGGAACCCCAGGCAAGGTTCAGTACCTATGCCCGGCATATCGGCAGGGGGAAACCCTTTCTAGAATCTTTGGAACACAACGCAGGGAGAAATCCCCGTGAAGCCCTCAACATCCAATCATAGGAATCAATCGATGATTTTCCAATAAACATAGTATCTGTACGCCGGACAAGGCCATGGTATTTACCAGAACCCTGGTCAACAACCCAACTTTTCTCGACAACCTGGTGCCCATCAAACTCTAGGCTCCTTTATTATTGTACATAGTCAACAACGCAAACTACCATTTTTGGCAACATTACATTTTCCATACTTGTCAAGGTTGTTAAACGACCCAATTTGTCACAATCTGCATTGGCCTCCCATGCTGACTAAGTTTCCATCGAACATTCTAAATTTCAAAGATAAGCTTGGTGAAGATCTAGGTGATCACATGACGAATTTCCACCTATGGTGCTCTTCAAACTCACTGCGAGACAACTACGTACAGTTGTGCCTATTTCAACTCACTCTTATCGGGGGTGTCACGAAATGGTACATCGAACGCAACTGCTCAAGATACTCTTTAGCGATTTGGTGATGGTTTTTCTTATTCATTTCCAATGACCTATGATATATGATGCTGACACCGAATTGTTGGCCAACTTTGAGCAGACGAAGGCCGATCATATCTCGGATCACATCCGAGAATGGAAGCGTCAAAAGAGTTTGATCAAGGTCCAGGTCCCAGCAGCATTCCTACTAGAATGGTTCCTAAAGTCTTTGGTACCTCAGTTATCCAAGGACATAGCAATGTCGGGAGTGTTTTCAGAGGAAGAGGCAATAATGAGAGCTCAACTTCTCAAACTGATATACACTCTCAGTTTGACTTACTCTATGAGATTTTTTCAGATGCACCATGGTCCATCCTTGACAAGGCCAGACACAAGTCTAGACCACATGTTGATGGTATAGTTGGTTCAGCACAAGCGAAGCCCAATGATCAGTTTTCAAATCAATTGCAACAATTTTTGATACAAGAGACAACAACTAACCAATCCTCTGGTTCGTCTCCTCCCCCTGCCCAAACGTCAGATGTACAAAGTGTGCAGTCGACAAACCCGAAGGCCAACCAACAGCCTGATGGAAATAAAAAAAAATGAAAAAAGAAGGGTAAGGGGGATAAGAAACCCAACAACAATGATGGCGGGGGAAACACAGAGAAGAGAAAGTCAAAGTATCTGTGTAATCTTTGCATGGAATACCACCCGACTCACCTATGCCCTCGAATTGCAGAGGCCCAAAATTTATTGGCACAGTAGCAACTTGCTATGTTAATGAACCTATTTCCTCATGGGAAACATTTGACTCAAGCCTCTTCGAGCGTGGATGGGGGCACTCAGGGACCCCCTCCGTATTCTGGTAATCCCTCGGTCGTGAAATTTTATATGTTGAAAGGTGACGCTTACATAGAAACTAGGGCACACGACTACGAAAATTCGAAATCTACTGAAAAGGGTAACGAAGACATAAACCCATCTGTTCCTCTCCAGATTGAGAATACGATGGGAGAAACAATGAAACGCATATCGAAAAGGGCATTCAAGAAATATTCACATAATTTGAATGCGAGGGCCACCCAGAACTACTTTGTGGTGGAGGATTTGTCACAAACCCCTTGCACAATGTCTTCTCTAGAGGTCCTCCAGAGCTTCCCTTCGCAGAGAAAGGATTTGTTAGTTTCCTTGGGATCTTCCAAGACATGTAATCCGGGAACAATCATGCTTGATACAACTGAATTCAAACTTTGTCTCCCATACCACATTGCATTTCATATAGCAGTGGCTTACACCACAAAAACTTTTATTAGGAATATTTTCCACACAGTGGTTGATAAGGGTGCCTCGATTTGTGTGATGTTGTTGGCATGTTGGAAGGCCATTGGCCAACCCATTTTGTCTCTGTCACCTACTCTACTTACTGCTTTTGATGGTCATTCTTTCAGACCATATGGTATCATCTCTTCTTTCCCCATGCAGTTAGGAGGGAAGACTATGTGCATCGAAGTTAAAGTGGTCGATGTGCCTCTCGAATAAAACCTTCTATTAGGAATGAGTTGGACCTATGATATGCATGGAGTGGTTTCTACAGTTTTCTGGGTCTTGTTGTTTCCACACGAGGGCTAGATCGTATCCATTGATCAGTTTTCTTTCTCTTGTCCTGACCCTTCATCGGGGACATCCATGGTCCCGATGATTTATAACCCTCATCCCAACATCATCAACATAGGGTTTGGTTTGTGCCCACCTTTGATGGGTACCTTTGATTACTTGCCTCCTTCCAGTGATGTCAAGCTTATATCAACTGTCCCTGACTAGCCTAGGGCTGATATTTTTCAAGTGTCGTAGTTATGTATGACTTACATTAATGATCTGTGGACTCTTCCTTCCCCATCGGATTTGATGGAAGGGACAAGGCATCCTGGCATGGCCATGCCCTTTTCCGTGGTAGAAGTTGCATACATTATTGTCCAGCAAGCTTCATCTGACCCCGTCTAACTCCCGCATAGGAGTTAGATCCAATTATCGAGCCTATTTGGGCTCAAGGTTCCCTCACCACTATCTATTCTTTATACTTGGTATTGCCTTCTAATGAGGATATTATAAAGGCATTGACTGGTCCAGACAGACCCTGGGACGATCTCCATCACATATATTATGTTATCCCAGAGTTAAGAAGAATACATGAAGGTGAATTCATATTGACTATGACTAGAGATAGGTATTTTCCTATTAATCCTCTAGATACGCATGCAGTTTATGCCGAGGGTAACATGGAAACTATCACTGAAATGATACCTATTGACATATATAAAAACCTTGGCATCATGGAGAATGTTTTCATCAGAGAAGATTGTTCCCTGAAGAGATTCACATCTATATAGATTTATTTAAGGAATTCTGTGACTTTTTTTCCTGGTCTTATGAGGAAATGCTAGGAATTTATCGAAGAATATTTGAACATGAGATAAAAACTTCTCCTAATGCCAAGACAATCCAACATAAGCTTCATCCGGTGAATCCTAGGAAAGTGGAAGTTATTAAGGCTGAAGTGGAGAAACTGCTTAAAGTTGGTTTCATCTACCCTGTACAGTTGATGAAATGGGTGTCAAATTTCATTCCAGTTAAAATAAAATAGGGTATTATTCGAGTGTGCATGGAATTTCATGACTTGAACAAGGCGTATCTAAAGGATAATTTCCCCACACCATTCATTGATTAAATTGTCGATGAATGCACAGGTTGTGAGGTCTTTTCATTCATGGATGGTTTTTCAGGATATAACCAGATTCATATCAAACCCAAAGACCAACATAAAACAACTTTTATCTGTCCGTGGGGCACATTTTCTTATCGTAATATGCCTTTTGGACTAAAAAAATGTTGGAGCCACATTTTAGCAGGCCATGTCTTTTTCTTTCCACGATATTCAACATATAGTTGAGGCTTATCTCGATGATCTAGCATCATGTTCTCGCAAGATATCTAATCATCCCACACACCTCCGACTAATGTTTGAATGATGTTGCTACTATCAGATTCACTTGAATCCCAACAAGTGCAGTTTTTGCGTGACATCGGGTCATATTTTAGGTTTCCTAGTTTCGACAACAAGGATCATGGTCGATCCTCTTAAGGTTGAGGTGATAGTTCAGT
This sequence comes from Picea glauca, assembly GCA_000966675.3. NCBI lineage: Eukaryota > Viridiplantae > Streptophyta > Pinopsida > Pinales > Pinaceae > Picea > Picea glauca. The sequence continues at coordinate 65,274 of JZKD02S2352098.1, read as the reverse complement.
TGCCTCCCCCGTGTACAGTCTCTCAGCTTCAGATCTTACAGGGGAAAGTGAACTTTATTTGGCGTTTTATCACAAAGTATGCCAAGATCACTAAAGGGTTCATGCATTTATTGAAACAAGGAGTCCCTTTCTATTGGGACGAATCCGCTCAATGCTCTTTTGAAGTGTTGAAACATGCCCTCACATTTTCCCCTCTACTCCAGCCTCGCAATTATAATAAATATTTCTTATTGTACTTGGCCACCATAGATTCGACCATCGGTATATTCTTGGTTCAAGAGCATGATATGCTCGAGGCGAATGTGATTTATTACCTGAGACGAGGCCTAGTTGGGTAGAAACTCAACTACTCCCATGTTGAGAAACTCACGTTGGCAACAGTTCATGCTGTCCAACGGTTCTGTCACTATATCCTACTTCACGAGACCACTGTCATTACTGTTTTGAATCCATTCTAGTATTTGTTGACATGACACATCATCGATGGAAAGACCAGTAGATGGATTGTAATCCTCCAGGAATTTGACTTGGATTTTGTTTCCGTGAAATCCAAAAAGTCGTTGGTCTTTGCGGAACTCATCTCAGAGCTTCCGGTCAAATCAAGTGATGTTACACCTGAAGAATCACCTATTAAAGGAAATCTCTTTCTGATCGCATATTTGGATCCCTGGTACGGAGATATACTAGTCTATCTCCATAATTTGAAGTTCCCCACCTCTCCTTCTTGCGATGAGCATCGACGTATATTCCATCAGGAACAAAAATATCTCATACTCGATGACACTTTGTATCGTTGAGGTGTAGAATACATCCTTCGCTGGTGCCTCATTCATGAAGAATAAAAACTCATTCTTAACAACTGCCACACTAGATCATGTGGTGGTCATTTTTTTCGGTTGGCAACAACCCAAAATATTCTACAAGCTAGTTACTTTTGGCCTACGTTAATCAATAATTGTGTCGAGTCGGTCAAGAAGTGCCACCTGTATCAGATATTCTCTCGGAAGATGAGGGCGCATTCTGCTCCCATGTTTCCTGTCATTGTTGTTGCTCCTTTCACCAAGTGGGGGATCGATTTTACTACATGCCACCGGGATTTAGCCAGGGGGCACCGTTATATCATTGTAGTAGTATACTACTTCACAAAGTGGGTCGAATCTATGCCAATGTTCAATAATGATGGTGAAACAACAAATTTCTTTATTTTTAACCATATATTAGCAAGTTTCGGCATCCCGAAGGAGATTGTCATTGACCATGGAAGTCACTTTCAGAACAAAGTGATGTCTGAGTTAACATCAAATCTTGGTTTGAGGCAAGAGAATTCATCACCCTACTACCCACCAACGAATGGTTAGGTGGAAGCTATGAATAAGTCCCTCAAGACTATTCTGCAATGAACGATCAATTTTGCCAAGTCAAATTGGCATTTTATGTTGTACTTGGCATTGTGGGCCTACCAAACGTCTGTAAATACTGCCACCAGTTTCTCACCTTTTCAACTTGTTTGTGGGATAGAAGTGGTCTTTGGGATAGAAGTGGTCTTTCTTATAGAGTGCCAGATCCCATCTCTAATGTTGGCAGTAGAGTTATTGCTAGACACTTCACCGGTTGAGGAATGCTTATTATATCTCGAGTCGCTCTATGAGAAACCTCATAATGCAGCCTTAGATAAAGAGGCTCACAAGAAACGAGTCAAGTGTCAATATGATCGGCCCATTCATCCTCGTATTTTCTCTGAAGGTGACCTTTTCCTAGTCTATGACCAAGATAAGGATCCCCTTGGGGCAGGCAAGTTCAAACCCATGTGGTTCGGACCTTTCATAGTGAAGGAGGTCTTAAAGAAGGGTGCTTATCATCTGGTTGACTTTGAGGGAAATGCTTTGGTGGAGCCTAGAAATGGGCTCTACCTCAAGAAATGTTACTCGTAGGTTGGTCGCCTTGGGTGACTTCTTGTACATATGTATAGTTCTTATACAATTATTTTTTGTCTTTTTTTTTTGTGGACGTGTCGTTATTTATGTCATATTTTTCGTTATGGAAGATGTCAAGTGAATTAGAGGTGTTAGTTGGATTCACAGATGGTGCTAGCTTACACACTCGGAGGATTACTTCCTCATCCTGGGTGATTTTCACACCTCAAGACCAGTTTCTATCTTCTGGAGGTATTTGTTTAGGTGACGACACAAACAATGTCGTTGAATACAACGCAGTGATAGATTTTCTTCATGATGCTTTGTCACATGGTATCTCTCACCTCTGGGTCTACTTAGATGCTCAGCTAGTTGTGTCCCAGCTAAATGGGGTTTATTTCATTTATGATCCTACTCTACACCGACAATTCCTTAGGGTACGTCTCTTATAATGATGCTTTGATTACATTATGTATATCCATGTTCCTAGGAGATTAAATAAAATGATAGATACTCTATCTAATCAAGTATTAGATTGGCATATTGCACACACATAAAAATAATCACACACATACACATGTACATACATTTGTAAAAATGTGATCCATAAGACATAAAAGATGTAAATATATATATATATATATATCAAAAAGTGTCAGAGTACATCGGTGGGTGCGAACGCCTAAAACATACATATATGATATATATCATGAGGCTTATGCCCTCAAAAATATACAAAAGAGTGCCCTTGGCACATAAGTGGTCCATCCTAGATAATACAAGGCCTATTGGCCCTGCCATAGTAAACAACGACATTTTCCAAATGCTAGAAGAGTTGGACCAAGGTCCATGGCACCCCAACTATGTGAGGTTGCATCGATGATGGGAGATCCTTGATCTCGGCCATGGGAACTGCATGAGTGAGCGTAATGAGGATCTACTCCACCCATCTCAAAACTCTCTCAGCCTCTCCGGATGGAGGTCCCCCTGTTTCTATTGTTGGTCCGGTGACTACTACTGGTATTGCCTCTAGTCAAGGACGTTTCCTAGTCCTCTAAAAGTTTGTTGGACACACTAGTCCCACATCTGTACATAGCAGATACATAGTTGTCAGATACTCTGATTCACATAAAAAGTGATGTATATTAAAAAGAAACTAAAAATTAAAATAAATCTAAAAAACACACGTACCTATCTCTCCTTGCTCCTCTCGAGGAGGTACGGGCATGTCCGAATCCCTGGAAAAGTTGATTCTGGCATAGGGGTAGTCCTCTATCACTGGAATCTTTCATTCCCACCAGTCAAAAAATGGATCTTCAAAGGCCTCTATGGTCCTTCCTCCCCCCTGTTGTGGCAGAAATGTTGCCCATTTACACACAGCTGGGAAGGAGGCCACATGCCCCCAGACTGTCTCTCATAGACTAAGGTTGGGTACCCTCTCAAATAAGAATGAGCATAAAATGATACCAAACCAAAAGTTTTTGTTACTTCGCCCTCAGCACTATGTGAGTTGTCTCTTCATGCAATTAAGCATGGTCGTGCTCTAGTCGAATACTCATGCATTTAGGCACTACATTTCACAATACATGTGTGCCTGAGAGACCTGATGTAAGGTCGTGGATCGAGTGATCCTCCCAATAAGCACAAATATCACCTCTAGTAATAGGTTGGTGATATTGTGAATCGACACCTGAGACCCTACTTTCTCAGTGATGACCTCGCAATGCATTTCAATTAGTTTGCCAATGTTGTAAGGCCTAGGGGGGGTGCATGTAAGTTGACTAATTCCCCTTTCCTCGAGAGGCTAGTAAAGAAATAAATGTCCTCAGTGGTTGGAGTCAACAACTGCCCCTCGAGAATAAACACCTCTGCGTCAGGGTGCCAATAATCTACCAAGGCATTCAACATCTTGGGTTGTGCCCTCATGAATGGACACCAGAAGAACTTCCATAAACCACATTGTTTTAATGTGGTGATAGCAGTAGGGTCCTCATGAAAAAGATATCAATATCCTCGTGCTCCCTCTCTCTCTAGTGGACATACATCTTGTTGCATGACAAGTTCAAGGGGGGAGTTAGCTCTTGCATATTCACTTTTTCTATGTTATTGAGGGCGTACGTGGCCTATCTTGGACACACTCGTGTATGCATGTGGGAAGATTCCTTAGAAAACCCATGTACACATAGGGCCTCCCTTTTTTAGGAGGGAGCACCCCCCAAAAAACTAAAAGAAATGCATAATTAAAGTATGGAAATATAAGAGGGATGAATTTGTACTTACTTGGTCTGAGTGGAAGTTCGTTTCATCCTCTGAATCTCTCGGTATTGACTCTTTTAGAAAAGGGGTCTTTTCTCTTTTTGGTTAATTCTCAAATTGCAATGGTGAAAACGAGTTGTCAACTTCTATTTATAGGCTTTTTTGGCCTTTTTGCCACTTTTTTAAACCCTTTTTGTCATTTTTTGTTGGCTTGAAAATCGTTTAGCATGGTTCTTGAGTTTCTTATTGGATGTTACGATGCACTTTGATTTTAGGTTTGATAACTTTTGAGAGATGGGTCACTTTTAAAGGCTCTTTGGTAAAAGTCGTTTTTTCCAACTTTTTGCATATAAGTTAGGATTCCACCTCCACTTTCTGCATCTCGTTGTCTTTTCCGCTTTTCCATAGGATCGATCCCACTGAACTGTGATGCAAAATTGTCATTGTTTCTTTAGAAGTGTTGTAATTTATTGGTAGATCCTACCTCTAAATGGATGCCCTCATTATATCCTTATTGCGTTTTGGCGTCCATGTTGTCTTTAATGAATTTAGGCTTGAGATTCCTTGTTAGTCCTATCCTGATTACTATATTAAGTCTCATCCATCTTATATGTCATCACACTTGGCCTCACCCTCGGGACTCCCAAAAATGATCACACTTTGTTGAATTTCAAGATCTCTTTGAAATCCAAAAGAAACATCCGAAGAGATTATATTTATGATTTTCAATCTTGTTAGGATTAATTGAGAAAAGTAACCTCTTAGAGTCTTCTTTAAGCCCTTTTCAAAATATCTAAACATGAAAATATTTCCGAGCGATCTTGTTGTCCTTCACGCTCGCCAAACTAAAACTTGAAGGTACGTCTGGCCGAAGGTAGTTTACCCCTTTTTCGGTCCTGATGGTGAATCTTATGAACAAAGGTATACTCTAGGAACTTCGGTTCACTAGAAGAGTATTCTCAGGTATAAGTTTAACCCTTTTTCGGGCATGAGGGACTAAATTTACAAAAAAGGAACCCCCATGGAGTCTATAGTTAAGCACTTTTCAAAGTCCCTAAAATTGAAAATATCGTCGAGTGACCTTGTTCTTTCACACTTGTTAAACTGGTCCAAAACAACATCCCTTATGGATTCCATAGTTAAGCTCTTTTCAGACTCCTTAAAATTGAAAAGATTGTCAAGAGAACTTGTTCTTTCACACTCATTAAATTTTTCTAGAAAAACATCTACTGGCATGAGTTTACCCCTTTTTTTGGCTTTTATATTAAGGAGGAAAAAGTTACACCTCGGTAGATTCATCTCGCCGGGAGAGTTCTCCTAAGTAAATTTTATACTTTTTTGGGATAAGGAGACTAAATCTAGAAAAAAAGTCTGAGTCCACAGTTAAGCTCTTTTCAGACTCCTTAAAATTGAAAAGATTTATGAGTGATGTTATCTGTGTCACACTCATTAAAATGGTTCTAAATAGATGTCTTTTCAGTGCAAGTTTACCCCTTTTTCGAACCGACTAGACTATTTCTGAAAAAGGTACCCCAGAGGAGTCTTCTTTTACGTTTTTTCAGACTCTCTAAACGTGAAAAAACTACCGAGCTTACCTTCTCTGGGGTCATTAAAATTACATTTAAACGGGGTTTCATTGTGTCTTATTAATCACATTTTCATCTCTGGGTATTTGGCCTAATGTTGGCTCCATGTTACTCTCAACTGAACCTTTGAAGCATGCCTTATATGCAAGCCTTGTAGCACTTTTCCTCTGCGTCTTGACACCTTGACCCATGGAGAAATTTTCCTGATTGTCCTTTTCCTGCACATATATCCTTTATTTGAGAATTAGTGTGTTCCTTGCACTTGGAACTAGTATGGTTGTGACACTCCTTCCTCCTTTGTAATGTAGCATTCTTTTATTCTTTTTCAAGCTCTTTAAAAATATTGAAAAAGACAAAAAAAATTGAAAAAAAACCCAAAAAGAGGATGGGAAATATATATTCATTTTTGGCAACACAATGAGTCTCCCTTGGACAAAGCACATCCTTTCATTTGTTCATCAATATTTGGGATATAATATGACCTTAGGAAGTTGTTCTCGCTACATAGAGTTGTGTACTCCTCTGTTTGGTTATTCTTCCAAGTACATGGAGAGTTTGTGTTGCCTCCTGCATCGTGAACTTATGTTAATGTCATTGTTTCCTGAGTGTGATCATATGTCGTGATATTGTCCAAGGAAAGTTTCAACCAACCTGAGTCAGAATTTCTACAGTTTCTCTCTTGACCTCATGCCTGGCCATCCCAAAAGTCCAATCAAGTCCTTGTTCGAAATCAATGAAGTTCTTTGCCTGATCATCGAGATCCTCTTTTCTTTTACTAACGAAATGTTGAAGACCTCTGGGTAGTGAAGTCATACACTCACATTACATTCCTACCTAAGTTTTTAATATCTTGAAGTTGTTGCTCGAGCTCTGAAGGCCTCATTGTGAGCCATCAAGTGTCGTTGGCTTCTTGAAGATGGATACTATAATTGTATATCTTTGATTTTGAGATATAGATGCATGGTGTATTACTCGCGGCTACACTTTATATAGTTATATGACATGGATATGCAGTGTATATTTGATTGACATCCATGATTTATTACATCCTGAGCATGGGTATGCCCGCCTTGAAGAGACAATTGTTATTTTTGCAGATGGCACCTCCCAAACTCTGGTCCCAAGCTCACTTGCTCCGTACATTGGTAAAGATTTGTAATGTATTTTGGCCATCAGATTATTTTCTGACCTCACAGATTAGGGAGCATCTATTATAACACTAAATTTCTCTACACATGAATGCCTAGCATCTATCCCTCTTACTTGCTATTTTTTCGAAGCCATCATTGAGTTTCTCTTCTTAAAAACACCATTTTTGAAGATGTATGCTCCTTGGACCATTAATTCTCACGTATGTATGCATGTTTCACCACTATAACCCACGTACATATGCTATATGCACCATGACATCCCACATATTCTCGCAAAAGTTTCAAAAATTAAAAAGTTTCAAGAAATTAGTTGAGATTACGGGCTATTGGGTAGTTTCCCAACTGTTCCACTGCCTATAGCCCGTCACCCAACCAAATAACCATCATTTTGTCATATAAAAGGAGGTTTTGGGGTCTCATTCCTAATTGAAGCATAATAACAATGAAACTCTTCCCATTTCACATTCCCTCCTTGCCCCAAAAAATTGCAACCACCTTGTGAGATTTTCCTCAGAATTTCCCATTTTTCCCTTTTTTCTCCATCATAAGCCCATTCTATTTCCCTAGAAGAAGTTTGAGAGGAGAAAGATAAATGGAAGCGCAGTTGGAGCTTGGTGAATAGGACCCCAAACCAGGTTCGTGGAGCAGTCACCGACCTTGTTGTAAGCGAACATTGTGATATCAAATAAAATAAATACTTTTCCTGTCCCAAAATATGATGTGTCAAATGTTTGCATTTAATTTATGCTTTATTCTAACATCTAACCCATTATTTATATATGAGATGCATGTTTGTAGTCTCTTGTTTATCTGTTTGTGAATGTAGGTCAGCTTTGGGAGGAGGCTTGCAGTCAGTGGAGCTATCAAGCGCGAGAGGATCGACACCATACGCAGAGTAAAAGGTACAATTATCATATCCTTCTCACTTTGTCTTTCATGTATGAGCCCGAGCTATGTTTGGGGATGCTAGAAAAGTAGGAGAATTTTAGACGGTTGTGATCTGCCTACATTTTGAACCCTAGTGTAGTCCATGGGGGGTTTTCCCTGCTAGCAGTGAAATAAGAGTTTCTTTAATATGTTGGCCAAGTCAATACTTTTTCCCTTATGAGTCTACCCATGAAAGTTCAGGCACGATCATTATGTTTGTGCAAAGTGAAAAATATCTCACAAATATTCTTCAAAGGATACCTTTAGTTGTTAACTTTCCGTTATAGTTAGATCCCATAATCTTAGTATGAGAGTGATCACACAGGTGCATGATCCCATTTTTAATAATAAATAGGCTAAATTTACTTCTGACAACCTTGGGTTTTTTCAAGATTGATTGAGACCAGTAAACTTCTTTCAAGTCTCACTTTTTCTCGTGCTTGGAGAATCTTTTGTATGTGTGCAAGGTTTATCTCTCATATAAGTCATTCGATGGCCACTTACAAAGGAACATTAGTTTAATCCAATATGTAATATTGTTGTTTGATCGAAAGGTACATAGGAATAGTGAGGATGAATTATCAATTTCCAATGTAAGAAAAATAAGAAAAGAAGTAAAATAAAGAACTAATTAAAATTATTAACAGAACTATACAAATTAATTCTAAAGGAAAGGTAAAAATACTCAAAAGAAAAACACAAATAAAAGATACCTAGTTTATAAAAATATAAATCACCATAGGTGATTAGGATAAATATTTCTTGAGCATCTAACCATTCAGAGGGAGTTCCTCAATCTCCTCGTCCAATGTCTTAAGTCTGAAGGTTCATGATCCAATATTTTCATGAATTTGATATAGACCTAGCCACAATTGTTGGAAATTAGTTGGACTTCATTTTATTTAATTGGATTTGTCCCATTTAAGGACTAGATATACCTCTTGGAAATATTTACTTCTGACTAAGGTTGTTAACAAAAAAACGTTGTTGTGTTAATTTTATTTTTGATTTTCCCTTTCTTATTCTAGTTTGAGGAGAGTATTTAGTCTTTGTTACATGATGGGGCATTCCTCTTCTTGTATAGAATAAGATAATTGTAGAGAAGGTAGGAAAGTAGAATAACCTCCTATCCATATACTAGTAAGAAAGGAGAATTCCGTAGGGAATATTTGGGTGTTACTCTGCCATCCCATAGGGAATTAGGTAGGGATAAATGTCAATTTATTTGATGATTTGTTATGATATTTTTTAGGATTTTAATCATATTTTTGTTGGTGGATATTGCTAAACCATTTCCTTGGGGATAATAATTCATTGCATATTTTATTTTGATGTTATTTTCAAAAGCATATTTAGTTAATTTTAATGAAGAGAAATACTTAGCATTATCAAACAACAAGGATTCAAGAACACCAAACCTAGTTACAATGTGTGATTCAAGGAAGGATATCACCTAACTTTCATTTACCAATTTGAGAAATATTGCTTCTATCTAACGTGTAAAATAATATATTGTAGTCAGAGTGTACTTGTGAAGTTGGGAGGAGTCAAGATTCATCTCCCCAATTACATATAAACCCCATTGTTGAAATGGGTACTCAATTAAGATAGGTTGAAGGGAGAAAGCATGTTTTGTTTCCTTTCCAACTAATTTTTGGCATTCTTCACATTTCCTAGTATATACATGAGCATCTCTAAACATGGTGGGATAATAATAACCTACCCTTAGAATTTTGTGTGTTGTGGTATCTCCCCTAAAATGTATGTTGGTCCCTTCATTTTGAATATTTTGGATAAAGATATAATGATAATCATGTGCAAAAAAAAGTTAAATCAATTGCATGACAAATAGAAGCCTAGAAATATGCTAGGAAATGAAAATAACAAGGGCAGAAAAAGGAGGTTTTGATTTAGTTAATTGAACTTGTCAAGGAAACAAAAAAAAAAAAAAGTGAAGGAGGTCACTGGCTGGAGAGTTCAGTTGTTCACCCGTGGATAGATTTAGTTTTTTGGTTAGTCAACTAGATCCTGAAGGTTTGCATTGAATCCTATAGAATTATATCCCATGTTGAAGAGCTTGATCTCTCCGGGAGAGATAATGTAATGATGATTTGTTTATTTTGAGAAGACATCAATTAGATCCATAATGTATGGATGTAGTTTTGTATTGTTTGCATATAATATAATGATGTGATTGGGGCCCCAACATTTTCTTTTATGGTTGTCTATTCTTAATGTTGACGAGTCTATGGATGTACTGAATATATTCTTATTGCATTCCCTTTAAATGTGGGAATGTTGTTGCAACATGGGTTAATTGTTAAACTATGGATCTGAATGTCATAGAAATAGATCTTGTTAGTTATTTTCTATAACTCCCTTAATCTTACATGTATCATCTACGCTTTGGTAAATACCTCCTTATCTTGCGAAAGGTTGAAAATGACAACATTCCTAGACTACAATGGATCTTTTCGTTCGTAAACTATTGAGAACACTAGTCTGAATTTTTTTCCAACAAATGGTTTCATTGCCGAGATAGATCTTTAGAAGGGGGTTTATAGATGATTCCTCACCAGATCTACAAGTTTGACATTGAGATATGGTGGGAATGAAGGTGAGATGCATTTATATGGAAAGAAGATGAGTTGAAACAAAAGAATCCTAGGGTTGTGAAAGTTTTTTTTTATATTCTGAACCTGCTAGCAATCATTACAAAATGTTCTAGGTTAAATTTCCCGAGGAGTTGTTTCAATTGATGGATTAGTTGCAAGAAGCCCAGGAGTATAAAGATCAAGTTAAGAAAACATATAACTGGACTTTTGTAAGTATGGTGGATATTCATCATTTGGATCACCATATCTCACGAGTTGTATATTACTGGGTGAAAAATACCCTTGAAGGATATATTATTGAGTTTGCTATAGAAAATCGCCAAGATTTATCAAAAGTAGAAGCTATGTTCAGTGACAGATCCGGAGGAAGAATTTTGAGGGAGATATGATTGTGGATCAAGATGTTTCTAGTAGAAGAAGGAGTGTTAGAAGTTCCTTTGGGTGACATGGAAAATTAAAATCCCATGCTCGGGGAGGGGTGATTTCCGAGAGGGTTCATGAGTTGATATTATGAGAGATTTTATTTGAATTATGGGGGGAAGATAAGAGATGAGTGCAAGATATAAATGATCTCTAAGGAGAAATTATATTATCAAAACATGGTGGCAGAATCAGATGAAGATGAAAATGAAGTAGACCAATTAATTGTGGAAGGAGATTGGATCAGATGGTGGTAATAGAGAAAAGATAGAGGAGTTGTGTAAATTGCAGTGATGTGGAAGAATTTTTAGTCAATGGTTGAAGGAGAGAAGTGGTGTGATAGGTGAAGTTTCATGAGTTAACATACAGAAGGAAGAGTTCCCAGAGGAGGTATATGAAGGAGTAAGAGTAGGTTCCATCACCAGTAAAGAAGATTCAAGACGAACCCTGGAAGGAGTTACAGAAGAAGATAAACTTGTTACTCCATAAGATAATGGTTTTCATCAAGAATTGAATATAATATTATAGGAGAATGAGACCCCTTATATAAAAGAAACCCATTCTCAAGGAAATGGAACCATCCCTGAATCACCTATTCCCCCAATGTTGTCAACTAGTTTGGTAACCTATTTATTTCATTCTTATATAACATATGTTTTTCATTGTTCTTTAAGTTTTCCTAGTTTCATGAGTTTAATAGGCAATAGTACTGGAATTGTGGTGATTTCCACTGTAATATCGCAACCAGGACCTCTTTAATTTATTCTACAAGTATTTACAACTTTAGTGATGGAAACATAAACTGCAGTGTCCCTTACCCGATACCTTGAGTTTTTGGAAATGGGGGATGAATATGTTGAAAAACATTGGTTTCTGTGTGAAGCCATATAGGCATAACAAGGGACTCCAAATTCAAATAAATTGGTGGAAATCCATACCACTTTGAGAGGTCAAGCTATCAAATGGCATCTGAAGGCTATTGAACCATGGCTTCAAGGTCAATCCTTCACATTAGTTCAAGCACAAAAAAATTTCATTGTAGAGTTTTGATTATCACAATCAGAGAAAAAATAAATTATAGAGTTGCGGGATATAAAAAAAGAGATGGTGATTCTGGATGGGAGTATATTCATAGGTTCAAAGATGCAATAGGAAAATTGGAAAATCACATTCATGAGAATCACCAAAGGGAGTGGATTATCCAATGTAAGGTAGCTAGAGAGGTAGTGGGGGGGCCAGAGGGCCCATAGTGATAATAGTGGAGGTCATTCAATGTAAGGTGGACTAGGTCCACTATATTATTAAATAAGACCTACTATGGTAGTTAGATATAATAAATGGGTAATTAGATA
>JZKD02S2352098.1:9240-51993 GCA_000966675.3 Picea glauca | reverse complement strand
TAGTGGGTCTTATTTAATAATATAGTGGACCTAGTCCACCTTACATTGAATGACCTCCACTATTATCACTATGGGCCCTCTGGCCCCCCCACTACCTCTCTAGCTACCTTACATCTAAGGACTATTACCTTTGACCTACATATCTCTGACACAACAAATGATAGCCACTCTAGAAAAATTATTAGAGCATGCTATGAATATTGAGGCCATGGTAGGATATTCGGGGAGTATAAGCGTTATGAGACTTCCTAAAGACACAATTTTCTCACAACTGCAAGGTCCTATTTATGCACTTACTGAAAATATTCAAGAGTTGACCCTCGCTAAGATAGCTCAACCTCAAGTTTGGTGCACAGGATGTTACAAATAAGGTCACTTGGTGACTGAATTTCTGAGGCTGAGAAGTGTAGGTCCCTCTAGTTCTCCAATGGTACCATAACTGTTTGGACATCATGAGGAGTTGCACAAGTTTCTACCACAACATTGTTCCATGGATCCATCCAGTATCATGCTTTTTCCAATAACCAGGGGGTTCAAAGCAATGAATACTGTGAAATTTGTAGGAACCGAGGCCACCCTCCACGACATTTCCCTATTTTACAAAAGTATTCGCCTTCTCCTAATCAATTTTATTGCGAGTTATATGGTTCTCCCTCTCACAATACTAATCAATGTCGTTCTCTAGATGTGCTTGCATATAGATTATATTGGTCAACATTCCAAGTGAATGAAGGACCTAAAGGATATGGATGGTGTTGGAATTTGTTGTTTATTATTCCCTTACTACTTCTTAGCTTGAACTAGGTTCAGATATACCAAGATTCCAACAAAGACTTCTAAAACTTTCATCCCTCGTGGTAAACTAGAAGGAAACAAAAAATAGAGAGTGTATTGTGCAGTCTCACCCAATATAGTTCTATGGGTGACTGCAATACTCAAGTGCTTGCAGTCTGGGAATGAGTGGGGATCTAGGATTATAATTTGTGATCTTCATTTATTTACTATTTCACCCATCTACATTTAATATGTTGTCGTTATTTATCCATGCATGTAAAACAACAGATCTAACTACTTCATCGAGATTTTTATCTAAGAGTTTATCATTGACAGAGAAGACATAAACAATAAACCATCCATATAACACATGATCTACCATGGTTCACCCCATCCTGGGCTATGTCCATAAAGATTTGGCTTCTCTACTCTATTATTATAGTTTCTCCAAAATCATGGTGTTGTGTGCATTAAATTCTCTGATCTTACAATATCGATAGGATTCTCGATTCCTGTGAGGATGACTAGATTGCACCAGGATCCTCAGCCCATGATCTAACCCTCGGGATCAAGTTGATTAACTCTCCTACATCTCAACATATTACAAAAATATGATAGATCTTATGATCTCTGGTTCTACTACACAAAACAATCTTCCTTTTTATGCCCAACCTTTCCCAACATAGACCCCCTATGTACTTAATTATACATATTATTGGCTTATCGGCCATTAAAATATATTACCAAAACCCTAACCCTAATGTAGTTAGGTTTCCTTTCATGTGCGTTGTTATCACATTTATTTCAAAGGAGGGGTGTTTTCCTAAGAAGTTGGCCCCTTGGAGAAATGATTAAACAAACCAGGAAAAAACCCACATTTTGGCTTATATCCTAAGTCAGAGGAGTGATGAGATGTTTTGGCACGACATGATAAGGTGCGTGTAAATCTGGGCGATCGAGAGATGAGCACCCCATATCAACGATCGATAGACATATCGAGACCTCAACATGCACATACGATAAAAAAAGGTAGGGTGGGCTGGGAAAAACAACCATGGTTTGTGAAGGTGCTACATGTCAGCCAAAGACACACATTGGGCCCAAAAGCGAGGAGGTTCCAAACCACTTTTCGCAGCCCCAATATGTGCATGTGCACATAGTGTCCTATCCCAGGTGGACAGGTGGCCACCCCTCATCACTTCTACTCTTTCCATCTGTCTTTCACTCACTGTCCCATCGGTACCTGTCCCTTTCGCATCCCCCACCACCTGTACCACATCGCTCTACATCGTCTTCATCCCATTACACCTTAGCTTATGTTTGTGTGACCCCCACACTATCCTCAGTCTCCTCATCCATCCACAGTTGTCCACCCTACCATCTCCCATCTACTACTCCATACCAAGTGCACCCATCACTTTGTCAACAACCATGTCTATCGTCATCAGGCTTCCTCGTAAGCATCCATCTTAGATCCAAATGGTGAATGTTGAGGCTTCCATGTCCTGCAGAGGCAGAATGGACTTGGGTATTCTGGATTCCAGTGAAGTAGTTATTGAGATTGGTGGGGGACGGTTGCACATCGTTTCAACCATAAATGGAAAACCCAGAAAGGACTGTAAGCAGGTGAACTCAGCTACAGAGTCTTCCTGAAACACGATTGCATCTGATAGGGCTAATTTCTGATAGAAAAATACATGCGTAGCCTACCAGGAAGCATGCATACATAAATCCTTAAAAGAAAAGTCTCAAGCATGTCTCTGGGTATATAGGAGTCATTTTTCATATTTTGTATGGGGGGTGGGTGGTGGAGCTAGGCTCCCATATTGTAAAGTTTTGATGAAGAATTGGTTCCTCGGGTTATGTATTTGTATTTGAGACTTATTGTTTAATGGAAGTCATGTTCTTTCCATATATTTGTAAATGTTGTGTTAAGACACTCAGAATTAGAGGATCCAGTCGAGGGTTGTGATGGTGTTTTTATGTAGGTTTGATCACTACAATATTTTCACCAGTTTTAATCAGTTTCACGTGTTATCCTTTCTCCCCTCTTATACTGAATAGCATGGAATTGGAGGATACAATCGGGATGTTACAGTAGCATTGTGATGTAGGTTTTATCATCATGTTGTCATAGCTGTGTCGTTTAGACATATCTTAGTGTCTGAAGCTTTGGGTGCAAGAGGATCTCATTCTTGAAGCTTTTATTCCTTAGGTGGTTGGAAGACCTGGTGTCCATAGTAGGCCCTTACATCTCCTCACCAGTTCTTCTCCCTAATCACCTTTTACTGCAAATTATTGACTGAAGTTAGATCAATACCTCACATACCTGTGCATTGCATGGTCCAAGATTCTGAGTTAAAGAGATACAATCTTGAGACTACATCCATTAAAACACCCTTTAAACTATCTATTGTGACATACAAACTGATGGGTATCAGGCTTACCTCTGACGCAATCCAGGGGTGACTTATGGTGTTAACATCTCTAGCATCCTTGTTGGGGACGAATTGAAGATTGTCTCTGGTATTGAATGACAAAGATTACTGTATCTAAAGATGCATCAAAACTTGGTACCTTGATATTGCAAATGTGTGTCTGGCGACTCCACTGTGACAACTCCACTATTTTAGTTGTGGCTTCTAGAGGAAGACACATGAGGTCTACTCCACAACTTCCCTTAGAAACACTTGAAGCTGACCTAAAGAAAATTATCAGAAAGGGAAAGGCCCCTCGATAATATATTCCTGCTGTTGAACCAGGTATTTCTGATGATTTTCAATCTCCTCCTGTAAGAACTCCAATTTATTCTTCCATTCTATTGTTATACCTTATGTTGGAGTTTCCTAAACTTTAAATTTTGGGAGTGTTCCTGTTGAATTTCCTCCTCCTAGTTTTGGACTAGAGAGAGAAAGCCTTGTCACTCATATTTCCCCTAAAGTAGTGCCTTGGTCCAAACCCCAGACCTTGGGAGATTTTCCCACTCTAGGTTTTACCACCTCTCCTCCTATTGCTTATGTTGTTTCTCTAGAGAGGGAAACCTTTGGTCCCTCTAGCCCTGAAGCCGATTCTCCAAATCCTCTACTTATTCCTTTTCATCCAGAAGGCTCAGTTCCAGTCCCCCCTATTCTAACCCCCTCACCTCCTCATTCTCCTCCACCTTTTATCCCTATGGCAGGTGTTAATCCACCTAGAAATAGAATGGATTCCATAGTGGTTGAAAGATATGCCCCTCTAATCTTACCTCAGCCTATGAATGCTCTCCTTGCTGGAGATTACTTGAAATATATGCCAAAGTTCACTGGAGAAGAGGATATAACTATTGAAGAGCACCTTGCTTCCTTCTACAGTTATGCAGACAATCTAAATATTGAAAATGAAGATGTCTAGATGAGAGTCTTTGTCCAGAGACTTGATGGTCAGGCTAGGAAATGGTTTAGGAGTTTTACCCTTGGATCTATTGCTGGAATTGAGGCTCTAGATGATGTTTTCTTGAGACAGTGGGGGGACAAAAAGGACTTTATATATTAAATCATAGATTTTGGGTCCCTAAAGAAGAAAGAGGGAGAATTTGTCTCTGAATTCTCTAAAATATTCAGCAAAATGCACAATAAGATCCCTGCTGAGATAAATCCTACAGAAGCTTCTGCTAAAATCACCTATGCTAGTGCTTTTGACCCTGATTTTTGCCTTTTTCTTAGAGAAAGAAGAGCTACTTCCTTGGCTCATATGCAATATGTAGCCTTGGAAGTAGAATCCAATGTGTTGGTAGCTAAATGACTCGAGAATAAGGCTGATAGAGACATACCAAGGAAAAAATACGAAGCCTCTACCTCTGGTTCCTTTGTTTCCCACCCTCAAGTGGATGAAGTAACCAATTTTCTAAAATCGATATCAACTAGGATGGAAAGGTTGGAAGTAGAGGGTAAGATAACATACAAAAACCCTCAAAATATTGATAACAGAGGCAACTTCATAAGGTATATTAGCAACTCCCCTCAGATGGTGCAAAGGGAACAAAAGAAGAGAGACAAGTATGATCAAAAAATGCAAACCCCCCTCCAAAATAACCTCATGACTGATGAGGAAGGGGAGGAAGAAGATATCGAACCTGAAATCCATTGCCTTGGAGGCACATCCCCATTTCCCCATCTGACTCAAGATTCATACGATGAGTCCCTCATGGGAAGCCAAATGATTGAGTTGAATAAAGGGGAGAAGGCCAATAACAGTCCCCATAAATATAACCTTAGTTCAAGGAAGAAATAAGAGAAGTCTGACATCCCTAAGCAGCCTCCTAGAGTAGTTAAACCTACCAAAGATGCAACAAACAGAAGAAAATAAAAGAAATCTCAAGTCCCTTCATCAGTAGATACAAATCCTGGCTCAGAAGTGAAGGAAATCTTGAAACCCCCCTCCTCTTTCAAATTTGACCTTGAAATTCAAAAAATTAGAATCCCTATACCCCTGTTAGAGATGGTCAAGCATGAATATTTGAAAAGAAACCTCTCTAAAATGTTGATGCCTAAAGCCCCAAATCATCCCACAGACTCAGTAAAGATCCAATATGAGAAGCCAAAAGTCATCCTAGGTCCTATGGTAGAAGATAGAGATGATTCATCCCCCCCCTTCTATACATCCCTAAATATACATGATAAGGTGTTGCATAACTGCTTGATGGACTCAGGGGAATCTCATAATATCATGCCCAAAAATGTCATGGATGAACTGGGGTTAGAAGTCACAAATTCCTATCATTATCTGTGTTCTTTTGATTCAAGGAGGGTGCAATGCATTGGTGTCATCAAAGATCTGGTTGTGACCCTATTTCAGTTGCCCATGAAAAGTGTGGTCATGGATATCGTGGTGGTTGATGTTCCTCCCAAGTTTGGCATGCTCTTGTCAAGATATTCGATTAAAAGGATTGGGGGAACCTTTCAGATGGACCTCACATATGCTACCATTCCTGTGTTTGGAGGGGAGGATAGAAGAATGTATAGAGAAGCTCAGTTGGCCTATATTATTAGTGATGAATTTGACCCCACCAACCATCCTATATTTTGCCTTGATACTGATTTGGGATCCATATTGTTGCAGATAATTGATGCCCCTAAACCTCCTCTTGAGATCAGAAAGTCCATTACTCTCTATGAAGATTCTCCACCAATTACCTCTGTATGGAAAATGTTTTTTGATGGATCCTATTCTAGAGAAGGTGCTAATGCTAGAGTAGTCCTTGTTTCCCCTACTCAGGAAACTATATATTTTTCCTACAAGTTAGAATTTGAAATTACCAATAATGTGGCAGAATATGAAGCCCTTTCTCTGGTTTTAAGGGTTGCAAAAGACATGGGGATTGAAAAGATATCAGTGTTTGGAGATGTAGAATTGATTGTTAATCAAATCGAAAATCTATATCAAGCTAAGCATCCCAGGCTCATAACCTATAGAAATGAAGTGTGGGACCTAATTGACAGTTCCTTCTTGGCCTTCAACATTTCATTCATTCTGAGAGAGGAAAATACATTAGTTGATTCTATGGTTGTCTCAGTAAGCAATTTCAGAGTTCCTCTGCCACCCAAGCTCAGATATGATGTAGAAGTAAAGTATAGACCCTCCATACCTGACAATGTCAAGCATTGGAAAGTGTTTGAGGATGATCTCAAAATAAAGAGATTCCTGGAGATTGTTGATGAGTTTTCATAATTACATATTGATCAAGATCCTGATTATGACATGGATCCCCATGTTGATGTTTTTCTGAAAAAAAATTCTAATCATCATATTGTGCAGTTACCGAGTAATCACATTCCAAAGGAATTGGTTCCTTTGCAAAGGATTTTTTACAATAATGATGTGTAAGTAAAAGCTAAGAGGCAAGATGAGGATGTTGATGTATCTAAGTGTAATATTGGCATAGAGGAGGATCCAAAGTTTGTCAAGTTGTCTAATAGCTTGTCAAAGGAGCAGAGGGTTGAGTATACTAAGCTATTAAAAGAATTTTCTAATGTGTTTTCCTGGACTTATGAAGACCTCAGAACATATGAAATCAACATTATTGAGCACAATATACCATTGAAGGAAGAAGCCAAACCATTTAGGTAGAAGTTGAGACAGATAAATCCTATGTTGTTGCCTATTATGGAGAGGGAGGTAAAGAAGCTATTGGGTGCCCAAATCATTTCCCCCCTGAGATATTCAAAATGGGTAGCCAACCTGGTCCCAGTAAGAAATAAGAGTGGATATATCAGGCTCTGTGTCAATTTCTAAAATCTGAACATGAGCTCAAAGAAGGACAATTACCTGTTGCTAAAGATGGAACACATACTGCAAAGGGTAACCGGTGCATCTAGGACTTATATGATTGATGGATTTTCTGGCTACAATTGGATCTTTGTCTTGCCTGAGGATAGAGAAAGGACATCCTTCACCACTCCTTGGGGCACATTTATGTATGCCAAAATGCCCTTTGGGTTAATGAACACAAGAGCAATGTTCCAGTGAGCCATGGACATTTCCTTCGTTGGGGAGAAGGATAATTTTGTTGTCATCTATCTGGATGACCTAACAGTCTTTTACAGATTTGATAAAGAACATTGCTTTCATATGAGGAAAGTTTTCTTGAAATGCAGAAGGTTTGGTCTTTCCCTGAATCCTAAGAAATCATTATTTTCTATGAAGGATGGGAAATCAATAGGGCATATAGTGTCTGCTAAGGGAGTCAGAATTGATTCAAGCCAGGTAGAGGCTATACAAACGTTATCACTTCCTAGATCCAGGAAGGAAGTTTAGGCCTTCCTCAGAAAAATTAATTTTCTGAGAAGGCTTGCTTCAAATTTTGCTGAATTGGTGAAGCATATCACTACCATGCTCAGGAACGAGAATGAAGTAAAGTGGATTGTTGAATCCAGAGAATCCTTCAATTGAATAAAGAAGGCATTTACTAAGGAACCTTTTCTTATTAGTCCTGACTATTCCAAGGATTTTATGATTTTTTCTTTTTCTTCTTTTGATACAGTGGTAGTTGTTTTATTACAAAAAAATGTTGATGGGTTGGAGCAACCTATTTCATTTTTCAGCAGAGCACTAAGATATGCAGAGGTGAAATATGACATCATGGAGAAGCAAGCCTATGCATTGGTGAAATCCATCAAGGCTTTCAAGATCTATGTCCTTCATTCAAGGGTTATTTCATATGTCCCTTCAATTGTTGTGAAGGACATTCTCATTCATCCTGACATAGATGGAAGAAGGAGCAAGTAGATTTCCAAAATCCTTGAGTTTGATCTGGAAATAAAACCCACCAAGCCGGTTAAAGGCCAAGGTTTAGACAAGTTGTTGGCAAACTTCATCAACACCTGCTCAAAAGGTCAGCAAGATGAGTTCACTGATAAAAATCCTCAGGGTAGCCCTCCATTGGCATGATGCACCTCGTATAAAAATATTATATATTTTCTGTAAGAAATAAGACCCCTTGATGGTATGAGAAAAAGAAAGGCAAGAGATCTAAAGCTCAAAGAATTATATATTGCCTTATTGACTAGATCTTGTATTGGAAAGACCCTCTAGGTCTGATTCTGAGATGCTTAGACCCACAAGAGGCCCAAAAGATTATGTTTGAATTTCATGACAACCTATGTGGGGGACATCATTTCTGGAGAACCACAGCCTATAAAGTTCTCAGGGATGGGTACTTCTGGCCTACTCTATTCATTGATGTTTGTGCAAAAATCAGGGCTTGCATCAAATGTCATAAATTTTCTAGGAAACAGTAGCTCAAGTATCTGCCATTAAAACCTGTGGTAGCTTCATGACCCTTTCAGCAGTGGGGCCTAGAATTTATTGGAGAAATTCACCTTGCTTCAAGCGATCAACATAGGTGGATATTAACTGCAACATATTACTTCACCAAGTGGATAGAAGCTATTCCCACAAGGAGTGCTTCTCACAAAGTGATCATTGGTTTCCTTGAATATATTACGGCAAGGTTTAGTTGTCTGAACAAAATAATCACTGACAATGCTGCATCCTTCAAGGCCGAGCCATTGGTCAAATTCTGTGAGCAATTCAGAATTTCATTGATCCACTCTACCCCCTACTACCCCTAAGGAAATGGACTAGCAGTGTCCTCTAACAAAATCCCGATAAAGATCATCAAAAGCCTGCTAGAGGACAATAAGAAAGCATGGGATTCAAAGCTTAAGTTTTCTCCATAGGTTGATTGAGTGACAATGAAGAGATCCTGGGTCTCTCTCCTTTTCATCTCATCTATATGGCTAAAGCAGTTTTTCCTTCTCACCTTTCTCTGCCTGTAGAAATATTCTTCCAAGACTACCAAGAAGAGCCTGATGATATGATCAGAAGGATTCTACAGCTGGTAGAAGTCCATTAGACTAGAGAATAGGTGAGTGCCAGAGCTCACGAGCATCAACAGAGAATAAATCACGCCTTTGACAGAAAGGAGAGAAAAGATGATTTCCAGCTGGGAGATTTGGTACTTAAATGGGATGCACCTAAACAGGACAGAGGCAAGCACAACAAATTTGAAGCCCTATGGATCGGGTCCTTCGAAATCTCTGAGACAGGTCGAAATAACACATATAGGTTTCATAATTTGGAGGACGATCAAGTTTTCAGTGGCCTTGTAAATGGGACTTTTCTCAAGAAGTTCTTTATTTGAGCCACAAGTGGCTCTCATGTTTTGTAAATATTATTTTTTCTTTTTATTTATTGGTCTTTTAGGTGACTCCATATCCCAACAGCAAGGCACTAAAACTATGGAAGAGTTCATGGCATCTCATAGGGAGCAAGACATCCCCCATGGAGCCTAATGTTATCACATTTATTTGCAAAAGAGGGGTGTTTTCCTAAGAAGTTGGCCCCTTGGTGAAATGATTAAAGAAAGCTATAAAAAACCCACATTTTGGCTTATATCCTAAGTCGAAGGAGTGATGAGACATTTTGGCGCAACATGATAAGGCGCGTGTAGGTCTAGGCAGTTGAGAGATGAGTGCCCCAGATTAGTGGTCGATGGACATATTGAGGCCTCAACATGAACACACGATAAAGAAGGTAGGGTGGGTCAGGAAAAATAGTTGTGGTTTGTGAAGGTGCTACGTGTCAGCCAAAGACACACATCGGGCCCAAAAGTGGGGAGGTTCAAAACCACTTTTCGCAGCCCCAATAAGCACATGTGCACATAGTGTCCTATCCCAGGTCAACAAGTGGCCACCCTCATCACTTTTTATCCTTCTATCCATATTCCACTCACTATCCCATCGGTGCCAGTCCCTTTCAAATCCCCCGCCACCTGTGCCACCTCGCTCTACATCACCTTCACCCCATTACACCTCAACTTCCACTTGTGTGACCCCCACGCTATCATCAGTCTCCTCGTCCATCCACAACTATCCACCTGGCCATCTCCCATCTGCTACTCCATACTGATTGCACCCATCACTTTTTCATCAGCCACGTCTGTCGTCAGGCTTCCCCGTAAGGATCCAACTCAGATCTAGATGGCGATGTTGAGGCTGTCACATCTTGTAGAGGAAGAATTGACTTGGGTCTTCTAGATTCCAATGAAGTAGTTATTGAGATTGGTGGGGGATAGTTGCACATCATTTCCACAATAAATGGAAAACCTAGAAAATACTAGAAGCAGGTCAACTCAACTTCAGAGCCTTCCTGAAACATGGTTGCATCTGACAAGGCCCATTTCTGACAGGAAATTGGATGCGCAACTTGCCAAGAAGCATGCATATGTAAAGCCTTAAAAGAAAAGTCTCAAGCATGTCTTTGGGTTTTGGCTCTGGGTATATAGGAGTCATTTTTCATATTTGTTATAGGGGGTGGATGGTGGAGCTAGGCTCCCGTATTGTAAAGTTTTGATGAGGCACTGGTCCCTTGGGTTATGTATTTGTATTTGAGACTTCTTGTTTAATGAAAGTCAACTTCTTTCCATCTCTTTTTAAATGTTTTGTTAAGACACTCATAATTGGAGGATCCAGTAGAGGGTTGTGATGTTGTTTTGATGTAGGTTTGATCACTGCAATATTTTCTCCAGTTTTAATCAGTTTCCCATGTTATCGTTTCTCCCTTCTTATACTGAGTAGCTCAGAATTGGAGGATCTAATCAGGCTATTACAATAGCATTGTGATGTAGGTTTGATCATCATGCTGTCATAGTTGTGTTGTTTAGACATATCTTAGTGTCTAAAGCTTTGGGTCCAAGAGGATCTCGTTCTTTAAGCTTTTCTTCCATAGGAAGTTGGAAGACCTGATGTCCATAGCAGACCCTTACATCTCCTCACCAGTTCTTCTCCCTACTCACCTTTTACTGCAAATTACCGATTGAAGTTAGATCAAGAACTCACTTACCTATGCATTTCATGGTCCAGGATTCTGAGTTAAAGCGATACAATCTTGAGATTTCATCCATTAGACCACCCTTTAAACTACTTACTGTGACATACAAACTGATGGGTATCAGGATTACCTATGACGTAATCCAGGGGTGACTTCTGGTGCTAACAGGTGCCTTACTTTCTTTCTTCACACGTGCTACTTTTTCTTCCAGCTGTCATTCTCCCACTTCATGATTTTCTGTCCAAAAATAGCCTTTTCCCCAAAATGGGTCTGCGCCCAACAGGCCCCCAACGCTGACATGTGGCTCGTTCCAAGCCAACTAGGATTTGCACTCTCCATAGACAAGCTCTTCTAGACTGTGGAATGTGTCTTCAAGTTCCCTTCCTCGTTTTTGGAGTTGCACGACCTTTTCTATGAGTTCTTCCAATGATTGTGTTCTGATCTTCTCCTGGATCATTTCTGTGCACTCTACCTATGCTTGTGCCATGTTCTTCTTTTCCTCCTCCAACTGTGTGATAATATCCACTGCTAGATCTTGGAGAGGTTCCATCCGATCCTGTCTCTCTTGCCTCTACGTCTATGTTGCTATTAGCTCTTCTTGTAGCTTCTTCATTTCTTATGCTCCTTTAAGACCCTCGGTGATATTCATTATTTTTTGCCTCTACTTGAGGTCCTGTATGGTTGCACTTATCTTTCCTTCTTCCTGGTCCCACTACTAGACCTGTTCACATTCCTATGATACTGTCCACAACACAACTTACCTATCAAAAAATTCCACAGATGTGCTGAATTGTCTTTCTATTTCATCCATTTTTATTGCAGCTTCTTGTCTCCTTTGTTCTTTCACCTCCTAGGGAGTCGTAGGATTGATTTTTTCCTTGAGGTTTTCGGTCTTCTGCTGGTATTGATCAATTGTTTGCAAAATGTGATCAATATTCTATGCTGTGTTGGGATTTTATACTTGCATGCTATTTGGGATTCTGTCATAGGCTATAGTCACTCCCTGCTCAAGCCTATCCACACGATCTTTGTGTTCTTCTTTTTCCACAGTCAGTTGGTCGCATGTTATTTGGAGCATTTCCATGACTCCTCTTCCCACCTATAGGTTGGTGGAATCTGTGTGAGCCCTCAACTACAATTCCTTTATGACACTCTCTTGTATCCCATAGAGAGCCTTCGTGGGTATATGCGCTAGTATTATGTCCAGCTCTTTGACCTCCTGCAGTGGTGTCTGTGCTATTTTAGGATTCAGCTTGATCATTTTTCATGTGACAGTAAATGTGTCGTTTCTCTGGGAAACAAAGTGTACCGTCTCTTCATCATGCTTCTGCCCAAGGGGCCTCAGTATTGCCTATTGTTGTTGCATAGTAGCATGAGATTTTGCGTGGCTCCATAGATGTTGTATATGCTCATGGACTTTTATTATCTTGGCCATGATCTTCTCTCTTTGTGCCTCTACTATTTTGACCATTTCCTCACTCTCGTCTTGGACCTTGTCCGCGACAAGATCTGCATCATCCCAAGTGAGGGTGATGTATGGGTCCTCTATGTCATATTTCCTTTTTCCACATTCATTTGTTCCTTATGCGGTCTCCTTTACAGACTGTGAAGGTTGTGTCCCACTGGTTGTGCCTGGGCATGTTTCATGTTGACCCTATGTTGGCTTCTTCGTCACAACCTATGGATGGATTCATATTCGTGTTATTGTGGGTGTTCTCCTTGGTTTTTCTAGGATTGTGATCTTACTTGGCACTATCCGCATTGTTGTTGTCTGAGTATTACCCCTCGGACTCCCTATATGTGCTGAAAAGCATGCCTCAATTGTGTATTTAGGTTTAGCATATTGGGTCATACCTATCCTGATGGTGGGTTTTGTTATTGGTTGTTGCCACTGCATAGGCCAATATTTGATGATCCACTCCACATCCTCTCTGGTCATGCAATAATGCATCTTCAACAATTATGTCTTGGGATCCCTCATAGCTTGGATCCAAGTATGGTGTCGATATTCCTTGAATTTCGAAATCCCCTTTGTTTCCTACGCAACCTCCCTCAGGATGTGCCATGTGTTAGCAGTGCACTACTAAATTTCTTCAAACAACATGGAAAACACCACGTTGTTTTCCTATTGTTCTTTTCTTTCCTTCGCCTACTAGAGGGACTCGTACCTGGCTGTGTAGCACTTCCCCATCCTGGTGATGAAGGTGGTGTACTTGGGTTCCTACCACCATGTGAAAGTGACCAATATCATCAGCCATGAGTAATGGAACGCAGTTCCATTATCCTTCGCATCACGTCAGTCCAGTAAGAAATGGTTGAACAAATATTCTTCCCAGCTGAACATCATTCCTTTTTCGCACTGCGCTGCTACTACGATTACACTTGCAGGGGCCTCCTCTCGGTGAAACTTCCTTAGTATCTTGCACGTTATGATTTTTCTAGTGAACCTCATTGCATCATCATTGATTTCCTTTATGATGAGGCCTCGACTGCCCTACATTGTGTCGAACTGTGACTTCACCTGCTCTTCCAGTTCCTTCTTGTGCACCTTGTTTTCGAGAAAATATTATGGTTGTGTATTGACTATGGGAAATCTTGTGATCTTGGAAATGAGTACCACGTCTATCTGTATGACCATTTCCATCCACATTATTCATCTATGGACCTAGGTCACTCATTTCTTGACGCATAGGCCGACATTTTTTCCCTTCCCGAAATGTGGAATGTCCATAAAATTCATGATGCCAGATTTGTATAGCCTCGTAATCCACTACGTGGGCTCTAATACTGGCCTTCCTAGGGGTCCAATATCCTCTGTGTTGATCAGATAGTTTTCCTCTGCAAGATCCAAGAATTTTTCTACGTTGTACACATCATGGTCCGCGTACCACAGCTTGGGTACTTTCCCCAACATGTCCTCGACAGTGGGGGATGCATCTAGAATGAAAGGTAAGGAAATTTATACTCTCGGGGCTATTTCATTTTTCTCCTATCATGGATGTGTCTACCTCGGTAGCTTATCTGCCCTCCTCATCCCTAGGTGAGTCTGGGTGGTCTGTTATTTCCTCGACCTAGACTTCTTCTTGTCACTGGGACAATCTTGTAATGTCCTTGGGGTTAGGGTTTGAAACCCTGGTCTCAGCCCTAGAGATCTACCCTACCTCTCCTCACTGCATTGTAAGGATCTCTTCCTCAACCCATGTCAGGCTACTAGACTCTGGCTCCGAGGTGGTCACATCCTCGAGCTCGACTATGGTTGCAGGTTGATTACACCTTGTTGGGTGACTCAAATGAACTAGCATGATGACCCCATATTTGGTGAATCCATCCTGTGTGACTGTCATAAACTTGGATGGCTACATTGATAATTTCAAAATTAGGAAACAGATTCTTATACCTGCTCTGAGCTCAAAACTCGCTAAGTGTTGAATAACGGTGCACGTTCCTCCTTTTATGGACCTTTTCGTGGTCAGTTTTCACTTTTTGTGTACATTTGTGTCAACTTTTATTTTTACTGCATGTTGTATTCTGATATCTGACGTGGTAACTCCTGTGCAAAATGATTTTTTGTTTTTTTGTATTTTCTGTGCCTTGTATTTTTGTATTTCTTTTTCTTTCTTTTTCTCTTTTTGTTTTGTTTTGTCATTTTTTGTCTAGTATCTACTATTTTACGCTATGTACATACTTTCCTTACTGCATTGTACCTGTTTATACTTGGTGAGGTCAATTGTCCATGTACAGCTTCAGTCGACTCCCATTGATCATTCCCTTTAATTCAATTCCTGCTAGATCCTTTAGTCACACAGATCCACCATCTGTTACATGTTGGACTTCATATGGCCCTAGCCAACGCATTCTAAATTTACCCAGACGTTGAAAGAATTTGTTTTCATATAGAAAAAATAAGTCTCCTTCCTTGAAACTTTTTTTCTTGATATGTCTATCTTTCCAAGCTTTGTCTCTGAATTTTTGTACTTCCTAGTGAAATCCTTCTAGGACCATGTCCTCTTCCATATCCATGAGCTGACTTATCCTTTCTTTTACTATGCCTCATTCTGTCATGTTAGTAATGGTTGCGATGCATAGACTAGGTACCAAAAATACCAATGGTACCACTGCTTCCTGTCCATACACCATCCTAAATGGTGTTTGTCCTGTCAACGTTTTGCATGTAATCCTGTATAGCCATAATACTACTCGTATCTTCAAATCCCAATCATCCCTGTTAACATTGTAGATCTTTGTCAAGGCATTCTCCAAGATATTTTTGAAGGCTTATATTGTTCCATTTTCTTGAGGGTGGTATGGTGTACTCTTCTAATGATAGACTTCAAAATCCTCAGTCATAGCCTTGATAGTACTATTGATGAAGTGGGTACCTTGGTCACTCATCAAAATCCTTGGGTAGCCAAATCTAGTGATCACTTGCTCAAACAAGAAGTGTGTTTTTGTCTCTATGTTGCAATATTTTACCGGTGTTTCTTCTTCCCATCTTGTTAAGTATTATGTTATATTAATGATATACCTTTCTCCTGACTTCTTTGTTGGTGGGTTAATTGGTCCCAAAAAGTCTATTTCCCATTTTTTGAATACTTTCAAGGTTACTTGTGGTCTTAGGGGCATCTCATCCCTTCTATTAGGTTTACCAACCCTCTGACAGAAATCATGTCTATGGAAATAGTTCTTAGAATCTCTCTGAATTGTTGGCCACCATAGGCCTGTGTGCAATACCTTATGTGCGGTAAATTTTTCTGCATAATGTACTCCAATTATTACCTCATGATCTTCTGGTAAAATCCTAGGGCTTTCATGCTCTAATACACATCTTCTGAAAATGTTGTCTGCGCCCATTTTGTATAAGTCTCCTGCAATAAATTGATAGTTTGTAGCTCTGACAACCAAAATTTTCTTTTGCGTGGTGTTGAAGTTATGTGGTGAAATCTCTTTACTCAAGTATTCAATGATGTCAACAAAATATTCATCATATATTTGTATTGAAAACAACTATGCATTAGGGAATTTATCCTATAAATTTGTAGGTTCCTCTCCATTGGTGACCCTTGAAAGGTGACCAGGTTCTGCATTCATATTCCCTCATTTGACTATCACTTCAAAATAAAATTCCTAAAATAAAAATAACCATCTACAAATTCTCCCCCTCAACACTGGCTTGTTGACTAGGTACTTGAGGGAAGAATGATCTATGAACATATTAAAATGTTTTCCAAGTAAGTAGTGCATGAACTTCTGCAGTGCATATACCATTGCCAAGCCTTCTCTTTCTATCGTATTATAGTTTTGTTTTGATTCTGATAGTTTTCTGCTAGAAAATGCTATGGGATGGTCCAATTCCCATGTACCTGGATGCACCAGAATAGTTCCAAGTGCTATGGATGATGAATCTACATGCACATGAAATGTATTTTCCCAATATGGAAATACTAGTATAGGTGTTGTGACCATTTTCTCTTTCAAGGTGTCCAACCCTTGCTGACATTCCTCATTCCAATGAAATTTGATATCTTTCTTGAGCAGTTTCTCCATTTGTGCAGTGATATGTGCATACCCTTTTATAAATTTTCTGTAATAACATGTATGTCCCAATGTGGCTCTCAATTGTCACACTGATTTTGGTGGTGGAAAATTCACAATTACTGCAATATTTGCAAGATTCACTATTAGACCTTGTTTCCATACTATATGGCCCAATACAATTCCAAAATGTATCCCAAAGATGCATTTATTAATGTTCAGGGATATCTAGAATTGTCTGCATCTTTCCAACATTATCCTTAACACCTCTACATGGTCTTTCAACAGACTGTATACTGCCCAATCATCCAGGTACACTTCTAAAAGCTAATGGATGAATTATTTGAATGTAGCTATGACTACTCTTAAGAATATTTTTGGTGCATTCTTCAGTCCAAAAGGCATGATTGTGTATTGATAGGATCCCCATTCCATGGAAAAGGTATTTGTATACATGTCTTCTAAATCTATTTTGATTTAGTGGTAGCCCGAGAATCCATCTATGAATGAATATACTTCCTGACCTCCCATGTTCTCTAGGACTTCATCAGTAAAAAGGGTATAAAAAAGGTCATGTAGGCAAACATCATTCAACTTCTTCAGGTCTACACATATCCTTATGCCTCCTTTCTTATTCTCCTGAACTACCATAGGGATTATCCATTATGATTCTTCTATTGTTTCTATGATTCCAACTTCCAACATTCTGTCAATTTAAGCTTTCACTTTTTTCTTATATATTGGATTCAGTCTATATGGTCGTTGTTTGACAGGTCTTGCCTCAGGTTTGAGAGGTATCTTCATATTACCTAGCTCTCCTTCTATTCCTTTAATTTATGTGAACATTGTTGGGAATAGGTCACTGTACTCATGCAATAACTTTGTTATCGTCTCCATTGTTTGTTCATCCCAGTAGTCTCCAATGCTATCCATTTTGGGATTATCAATTGTCCCAATGTTAACTTTCTTCACCTTGATTGGTGCAGCAAAAACTTTTGATTCCATAGATGGACCTTCCAC
This sequence comes from Picea glauca, assembly GCA_000966675.3. Classification (NCBI taxonomy): domain Eukaryota; kingdom Viridiplantae; phylum Streptophyta; class Pinopsida; order Pinales; family Pinaceae; genus Picea; species Picea glauca. The sequence goes on along the minus strand of JZKD02S2352098.1, from coordinate 34,299 downwards.
CTCCCTTTCACCTTCAACTTATGTAATATGGATGTTACACGGGTCATCTTCATCTGGTGCTTCCCCTTACACATGATAGCATGTCAGTAGTTCTTTGACTGTCTGCATGTTTTGTTGTTGATATTTTGTTATAATCTCAACCTATGGTTCATCAATAAATATTTCCCCTCTTATCTATTTGAGTGCTAAATCCATGTTGGGGTTATTATGTTCAAATGAGAAAGGGACTATAAATATTTTTTGTAATGTTGTCCATTCTGCAGTGCCTCTGCGCAGTTTCTGGTCTACATACTAGTTTGCTATAATTCCTTCCAATGTGTGGATGAAGTGATTAGGCCATTCATTTGGTGGTGTCATCCTTCATAGTTTTCTAAATTTCTCCAAGTGTTTTGTTGGTTTCCCCTGTCCATCATATCTCTGGATCTCATTGCTTGTCAACTCTACGTCGAATCTAATGTGCAATAATCACTTACATTGGTACCAGTCCTTAACTATTTCTTTGTGAACACCCCACCATCTAACCTTAAGTGAAATATCTAGGGCTAAGAGCCTCTCATTATATGATACTTCCTCCTCATACTACTAGGTACCCATGAATTAGATGGGACCATAGTATCTCATTCATGGGTACCTTTGTTGAGGGTAGACCACACACTTGGTTCCTATTATTTGCGAGGTGACAACTTCCAATACCTTTATTTTCATTTTACCACATCTAGTCATGGGAGATAAACCAGAGAATATGTAGCACTCTCATGATATTCCTATGATTGACAGTCTTTTACTTTTTTTCTTTTCTTTCTTTGGATAATTCATTTTATTTTTATTTTTTTTCCTTTCTTGTTGAAAAACACATGCTTAAATGCTTCAAACACCCCATAGACTATGTAACACCCTGGCGATGTATTCACAAATGTTATAGGATTGGGAGAGCCTCTGAGAAGGTAACCAAGGTAGGATTTTTCTAGTCTTTGTATGAGCCTAAAATATTCTTCTTCCCATAGAATGAGGAACGATCCCTTCTTGGGTCATTTTATATGACTTAAAGAAATGGATATGACAGGGACTAACGAGATGGAAAGTGGTAAGCATGATCAAGAATGGTATGATGATAGATTCAAAACAAACCCCAATAGTGCTTAATTTTCCCCAAGAGTAACCCAATATACCAAGGACCTAATATAACAAGTCAAGTTATGGTAGGGGAAGAAGTATAACCAATGATCCAATGACTATTAGTTAGAAGGGACTCTTTGGAACAAGCTTAAATTCCTTAGATATTAATTTGATACTCACCATGATGACAGACTTACCAACTTGCATCATGATTCTCAAGGTTGTATGATAGGTCTGTCCAAATGACATGGGTGTCATATGTTTTTGATGCCACTGAGAGATGCTCATACTTAGAAAGAGGATCTAGAGTTCATATTTTGAAGTACAAGCACATCTTCTAGCTTTCCATGTTTTCTGCCTAGGCACCTCTAGATGTTCTTTCTGGAATAGTTATTCACTGGTGGGGGATAACATCAAGCTCCAACTTGGGGACATGTGCTCACTTGATGAGTGAAGGAGAACCTCAGATCTTTGGAACACCTGACCGAGACAAAATAAAGTATCATTAAATTACCACTCTTTATTGAAACAAAACTTTCTAGGAAACTAAAAAGAAAAAGGCATAACAGAGAAGAAAAAATTTCACTCTTTTTTTTCCTTTTTTTTGTTACTATATATAAGTGTGTGTGTGTGTGTGAAAATTTCAAGATACTCATGCAATAAAATATGATTGGAGGAAAGTAATTATGCATAATGCAATTGATGGCAGGAAGATGCAATGCATTTATTATAGCATGAAGATGAACTATAGTACATATGACCTAACTAACAAACCTAAGGGACAAAGCCCTAAGTCCCATTTGGATAGTATGGCTTGAGGAAGGATCCATTGGTGGGAAATGGCATCGTCTTTGCTTCGTTGGTGATCAAATAATACAAATTTTTACTATCTCATTTTTCGACATTGAAAGGACCAGTCTAGCAACTACCAAATTTTGAGTGCATACATGGTTTCTCTCTTATTTTATCCCACATTAAAAACAAGTCTCTTTCCTTATATTTCTTACCTTTGGCCCTTTTATCAAATTTTATCTTGATTTTTCCTTGGTTCTTTATAATTTGGTCAAATGAATTTCTTCTTGACTCATCTAACTCAACCAGTTGATCAATCCTTTCCTGAAGTTATTCTTTATCATCTACGACATGTTGTGCCATTTGGAGTGATGGAAGTTCAAGATTTATGGGAAACCTAGATTCACAACCATACACAAGTTCGAAAGGTGTCTTTATCATCGATGTCTTAGTACTTGTACAGTCTACCCATAGAGCGCATTTCAACTTACTGTCCCAACACTTCTTATTATTTCCAACAATTTTATTTATTATATTCATGACATTATTGTTTCAAGATTCAACGAGACCATTCCATTGCAGATAGTGATTTCAAGAATGTGACAAGAAGATCCCACAATTGAAGAAAAATTCATTCATGGAGACCAAACTAAAGACTTTAGCATTACCAGTAATGATCTTTGCAGGGACACCAAATCTTATTGTTATTTTATCTTCAATGAAACTCATTACAACATCTTTAGTTTCCTTCTTGTTAGGGATAGCCTCTACCCACCAGGTGAAATAGCTAGTGGTATTATGGATCCATTGATTCCCATTTATTGAGTTTTCTTTTAATTATAAAATGAAATCAAGAACCCATTCTTGAAAAGGAACTTCTACAACAACTGGTTTTAGGGGGAAGGCGGGCAATTTTTTCTTACCGGAGAAATATTGACAAGGTTCACAAGATGTAACATACTGATGAACATTAGAGAATAGACTTGGCCAATAATAACCATCTCTTAAAATCTTGTGGGCTGTAGGGCATGCAGAAAAAATTCCTCCACACAAACCTGAGTGAAGTTATTCCATCATCTTCTTGGCTTCTTGTTTATTTACACATCGCAGGATCACCCCATCAATGTTCCTCCAAACCAATCCTTCTTCCGTTAGGAAATATCTAGTGGATTTAAACCTTAATATCTTCTCTTGTATTCAGGGAGATGATCATGACATGTCAGGTTCTTAAGGTAAAAGACAACATCAATGTACCATTCATCCTTCTCAAGATCGTGGGAAGTGACATTTATTTGGTCTATTTCACCTGCTTTTATAGCTCCTCATTTCCTTCGGTCATCATTTTGGCCAACCCATGGCCTTTAATTATTTTGGTTGGTTTGATTTCCAAGTCATATTCTTGTATTTGTGAAATCCATTTTCTCATATCTCCCTATACATCATTTTGAGATAGAATGTCCTTAACTGCAGGGTAGGGGACAAAATTCGCTTGAGGGATTTCATGACAGAATATGATTTAGTTTATGTAATCTTGTAATTGGAAAGAACATATAGGCGGGACCACTCAGCACATGGGAGTTCTTCCAGAAATTCAACGTTGGCAGTTGCAACCAATTTTGAAATCCACCTTAAATCAATGCCATAATTTACCTTTGGAGGCACACTTGAACCAGTGTTGAATTTTAGCCTTTGAGGCACGTTTTGAAAATCATGAACAGAGTGGGAGTTTCCACTACGGATATGGAATGCGACAGAACTAATATAGCGTAGGATGAATTTTAGAGTAGGCAAGTAGCCAGGGGAAACCCTAGAAATATTTTTGAGTTAAGTATAAGTTTGCACGCCCAGTTGGGAGAGCTGCAATACAGAGAGAAATTAGTTGTAAGAGAACTGCGAGTTAGCAGGAGATCTCAGTTTTTGAATTACTATAATTTGAATGTATTTTGTAGCCATTTCAACACTTGTGAATATAACAGAAGGAAAACTGATCCAAATGTATGGTCTGTGGACTCTGTGTGTTTTCCTGTCATTTCTATTTTCATGAGTAAGTGAATGGAACTATGCATGTCAGTGTTCCAGTTTCAATTGTTTCTCTTCATTTGAAGCTCTGCAAGGTGTGCATCGAGACAAAGAGGAACGCAAGGAAATCGAGAGGAATTTCTCTACGACAAATCCCATGGATCTAAGTTATCGAAATCCCTTAGATGCAAGGAGTGCGCAGGAAATCGAAGTTTGAACTAGATGAAGCTCAAGAGGAATAACACTTTGGGAAAGTGTTATCAAGATCCAGGAGGAGAGAAGGTCGAAAACTTCGAGGACTTAGAAAATTATTCTAAGTCTGAAAGACTAAAAAGATCAGGAGGAGGAGCAGTGTTGACCGTCAGATATCGGTGAGAGTCAATGACCATATGACGTGAGGCAGGCATGAAAATTTCAACATTGCGTATGCCCAGGAGGAACGTCCCATGAGGACCTGAAAAAACGGTGGAGATATTTTGAGGAGGGACACAAAATCTCATGAGCCGTTGGATCGAGAGGACTTGCAAAAATGTTAGTGGAGAGACCTTTCAACACTTGAACCCGAGGAGGAGTAGAAGTCATCTGGTCCCAATAGATCTGGGTTGTTGGTCCCCTTTCGCAATTTTGATGACCAAGAATACAAAGGGTAAGAGTTGGGAATCTTGACCCATGAAATGCCGAAGGGATCCAGACCATCATATCTTCAGAGGCTTAGAGTCGTCGATTTGCGACAGGGAGTTTCTAGGCATATCGGAAATCGGGAGGAGAAGTGAACAGACTTCGCATGGTGCGAAGTTAGGAAACATTGAAATAATCGTATCCATCGGCCAAGGGGAGATCTGAGTCATAGGTATTGCTCCATCATGATTTCGGCGATCATAACTTGGAGGAGCCAGATGCACTTGTGGTGAAGCTCGTGGTCACCGGTGTGTGGTCATGTGAGTTGGGAAAATGGAGGAGATAACCTCCTTTAGCCCTCATCAGTGTTTCGGGACATGGAGGAGCCAAGGACTCATCGTATTGGAAATCTCGGGGTTACGAAACATGACGTGCCTTTCAGGCTAGGCCCGTGGTTGCACCTGTGGTCACATGGAGGTTTTTCATCTAGTGTTGGTTTGCGTGGGAAAAACTTAGATAAGGACATGTGGATTAGAAGAGGGAGATTCCATCTCGGAACTAGAAGATCCATTTCAGTTCCGATATCAGAAGATCCTCACAAGGAGGTCGCGCAACACTTAAGAGGGATAGGGGGTCTACATCAAGTGGTATCAAAGATGATTGTTCTTCGTCTATAGAATTTAGGTGAAAGAGAAAGAGGAAGAGATAGAGAACCCAGAGTTGTAATTTATGTGTGAAAAGTAATCAACACAATGCTGCCAAGGAGACGAGAGGCACCTTTAGCCAACCATGCTATAGAGAGGGAGATGTGAGAACTTCGTGCCATATTGGAAACAATGGAAGCAACGCAGAGAAGAGCACCCAGCACTGGAGATGCCAGTGAAGCAGGAAGTGAAGAGGTTGAAGTTGATGAAGCTATAGGAGAAGACGTTGTAGAGGAACGTTTGTTGAAAGAAGTTTCCAGACTGGGAGGTAGAGCTAAGATAGAGGTTCCCATGTATGAGGGAAACCTAGATGCTGAAGAACTGTTGGATTGGATGAGATCCATGGATAGACACTTCAATTATGAAGACTTCGATGAGGAGAAGAAGGTAAAGCAGGAAGTCACCAGGTTAAAAGGACATGCAACACTGTGGTTGGATGAACTACAGGCTGAGAGGAGAAGCAAAGGAAAACAAAGGATAAAGAGTTGGTACAGAATGGTAGCCAATATGAAGGATAAATTCATGTCCAAAGATTATCAGATAAATGTGTTCAGGAAGATGCAGAACCTGTGAGACAGAAAGGGATGACAGTTAAGGAGTACACCAAGGATTTCTATCGACTGAACATCAAAACTGGAAAATGGGAGAGAGATGAAGAGAAAGTCACCAGATATACAAATGGCTTGATATATGAGATATAGGAGGAGCTCTTCATGATGTCAGTCAGAACCGTGGAGGATGCTTATCAGTTTGCACTGAAGGCAGAGGAGAAGCTGACCAAAAAACAAAGTCAGCAAGGAAGAGGTAAAATTTCGGTCCCAAGAAAAGGAAGGGATTTAACCGTGACAGAGCACATCAATCTATGGATGAGGCTGAGAAACCACATAGTCATTCAGAATGAGGAGGAAGTTCCAGGGAAAGACAAGGTGGTGGAAGAATCTCTTTTAGAGGAAGAGGCAGAGGAGGAGTAAGATGCTATGCCCATGGAAAGACATGACACATGTCTTGGGAATGCCCCAAGAAGAATAAATAAGGAGGAGGAGAAGCTAATATTTCATAAGCTCGACAAATAAATGTTGAAGCAGAGGTAGCAGAGGATGGAGCATCCCTAATGTTGAGAAAAGTTCTCTTGAAACCATAGGCAAAAATTGAAAAGCTAGTGCAGAGAAACAATGTCTTCAAGACAACTTGCAAGACTAAGGACAAAGTATGCAAGGTAATCGTTGACAATGGGAGCACTGAAAACCTAGTATCCACAGAGATGGTGGAGAAATTGGAGTTGAAGACAACTACACCTCCAAAACCATACAAGGTCTCATGGTTGCAAAAAGGACACCAGGTAACGATTACTAAACAATGCCTGGTTGAAATGAAGATAGGAGTTTATAAAGATGAAATCATGTGTGATGTAATCCCCATGGACATATGCCATATTTTGTTGGGAATACCATGGCAGTTTGACAGAAATGTCATTCATGATGGGAGGAAAAACACATATACATTAGAGAAGAATGGTAGGACACATATGTTGTTGCCAATGGAGGAGAAGAGAGTAAAATAGGAAGCCAACACAAGAATACTTATCATGAGTGGGAAGGAACTCCTGAAAGAATTCAAGGGAGAACAAGAGATGCAGTTTGTTGTGGTGAGGAAGCCCAGAGTCATCCTTATGAGTACATCAATGGATGATTTTCCTAAAGAAGTTCAGGAGCTGCTAGATAATGTTGTCGATATAGTGGTGGATGAGATGCCAAACTCATTGTCCCCCATCAGGAGTATCAGTCATCATATCGACTTGATACAAGGAGAAAGTTTGCCAAATAAATAAGCGTATAGATTAACACTTTGAGAGAATGAGGAGGTGAAGAACCAAGTACAAGAATTGCTAGACAAAGGTTTGGTCAGAGAAAGTTTGAGCCCATGCACAGTACCAACTGTGTTGAGCCCAAAGAAAGATGGAGGATGGAGAATGTGCACAAAATCGAGAGCCATGAACAAGATCACCATCAGGTACAGATTTCCTTTACCAAGAATGGATGATTTAATGGATTTCTTAAGTGGAGCAAATTTATTTTCTAAGATAGATCTAAAAAGTGGATATCACCAGATCAGGATGAGGTTGATGAACGAAATTATGAAATATTTCATTGGAAAGTTCATGGTTGTATATTTGTATGATATATTGATCTTTAGCAGGACTAAAGAGGAGCATTTGGGGCACCTAACGCTAGTAATGAGGAGGTTATAGCTGGAGAATTTGCTGATCAATTTGAAGAAGTCCTCTTTTATGAAGACAGAACTCATTTATTTGGGTTTTGTGATCTCTTCGAATGAACTGAAGATGGATCCAGAGAAGGTGAAAATGATCAGAGAATGGCCGTCACCAAGGAGCATGTTCGAGGTAAGGAGCTTCCATGGATTAACGAGCTTCTATAGGAAGTTCATTAGAGACTTCAGTGGAATTTGTGCACCAATGATGGATACAGTGAAGAAGCGGCACAAGTCCTTTAAATGAACAGAGGAGGCTGAAAGGAGCTTCAATATACTGAAGGAGAAGATAACATGATGACCAATTATGATATTTCTGAATTTTGAGAAGACATTTCAGGTAAGATGTGATACAAGTGGAGTTGCAATAGGAGCATTTTTGAGTCAGGATAACATACATGGTGCCTATTTCAGCGAGAAGTTGAATGAGACTAAGAAGAAATACTCCACATATGACAAGGAGTTCTATGCCATAATACAAGAATTGAAGAAATGGAGGCATTATCTTGTCCCACAAGAGTTTGTCTTGTATATAAATAACCAAGCTTTACAATTCATAACCAGACAGGAAAAACTAAATCAGAGGCATGCAAAATGGGTTGAATTTATGAAAAAATTTACTTTTTTCATAAAACATATTGTTGGGAATGCTAACAAGGTTGTTGATGTGTTAAGCAGGAGATGTTTGATCATGTAGGAATTCCAGGTGAAGACCTTGGGGTTTGAACACCTTAAGGACATGTATCATGATGATGCATATTTCAAGGAGGCATATGAAGCATGTGCTAATCATGTTTTGAGAAATAGAAGTCAGTGGACAGAGTACATTATTTAGGAAGGACTGTTGTTTAGAGGAAATTAGTTGTGCATACCAAAATGCTCAATAAGGGATAATCTTCTGAAGGAAAAGCACAGTGGAGGATTGGGTAGACATTTCGGCCATGATAAAATGTTTGCACAAATGAGAAACTCATACTATTGGCTAGGTATGAGAACAGAGGTGATAAATTTTGTGAACAGATGTAGAATCTACCAACATGCAAAGGGGAAAAGACAAAACACTAGGTTGTATCAACCATTTCCAATACCAGAGAGGCCTTGGGATGCAATAAGCATGGATTTTGTGTTGGGATTGCCAAGAACACAAAGAGGATTCGATTCCATATTTGTGGTGGTGGATAGATTTTCAAAGATGGCACATTTCATCCCATGCCAGAAGACCAGTGACGCAATGCATGTTGCAAATCTATTTTTCAAAAAATTTGTGAGACTTCACAACCTACCTAGGAGCATTGTCTCAGATAGAGACACAAAATTTATTGGTCACTTTTGGAGGACGTTGTGGAAGAATATGGGGATGGATTTTTCCTTCAACTCATCTTATCACCCTCAGACAGATGGGAAAACTTCGGTGGTAAATAGAATTTTGGGAAACTTGTTGAAGAGTTTAGTCACTAAACATCATAATCAGTGGGATTAGATTCTTCCACAAGAAGAATTTGCATACAATGACTCACCAAACAGGATCACTGGAAGGAGCCCATTCCAAATACTCTATGGAATGCAACCCATGGGAGCGTCTGAGTTGATAAACTTGGAACATGGAGAGATCAAAAGAGATGGAGCAAAATATTTTCCTGTTGAAATGCAAAAACTCAATAGCCAAATCAGAGAACAATTACAAATTTCTAACCAGAAATACAAGCACAGAGCTGATTAGCATCGTAGGGAACTTCAATTTGAAGTAGGAGATAAGGTTTTAACACATATCAGGAAGGAAAGGTTCCCTAGGGGAACATACAACAAGCTTAATATGAAAAAGATAGGACCCTATAAGATCTTGAGGAAGTTTGATGCAAATGACTATGAGATTGATCTGCCAGATGGTGTGGAAATTTCTACCATATTCAATGTTTCGAACTTATATCCTTACAAGAAATATGACACAGAAGGGTTAGAAGATCAAGGAAAGATTCAGTGGGAGAAACAGATGCCTGTGGCAGAAACGTCGCAGATGGAGAAAATTGTTGATCAGAGGATTGGCAAGAAGACCAGAAGGAAAACATATTTTGAGTATGTGGTCAAATGGAAGGGACACCCAATAGAAGATGATAGTTGGGAAAATGAAGCTTCTATCCAGAAGCAGGGAAAATTAGTAGAGGATCTCATGGACAGGAGTCCATGAATTTTTGTCAAGGGGAGTATGATGCAGGAGCATTGTTGGCAAGCACATAGAGGCGGGACCACTCAGCACATGGGAGTTCTTCCAGAACTTCAACGTTGGTAGTTGTAGCCATTTTTGAAATCCGCCTTAACTCAGTGATGGAATTTACCTTTGGAGACATGCTTGAACCAATGCTGAATTTTACCCTTTAAGGCACGTTTTGAAAATCGTAAATAGAGTAGGAGTTTCCACTACGGCTCTAGAATGAAACTGAACTAAGATAGCATAGGATGAATTTTAGAGTAGGCAAGTAGCCAAGGGAAACCCTAGAAATATTTTTGAGTTAAGTAGAAGTTTGTACGCCCAATTGGGAGAGCTGCAATACAGAGAGAAATTAGTTGTAAGAGAACTACGAGTTAGCAAGAGATATCAGTTTTTGAATTACTATAATTTGAATGTATTTTGTAGCCATTTCAACACTTGTGAATATAACAGAAGGAAAATTGATCCAAATGTATGGTGTGTGGATTGTGTGTGTTTTCCTGTAATTTCTCTTTTCATGAGTAAGTGAATGGAACTGTGCATATAAGTTTTCCATTTTCAATTATTTCTCTTCATTTGAAGCTATGCAAGGTATGCATCAAGCCAGAGAGGAACGCAAGGAAATTGGGAGGAATTTCTCTGCAAAAAATCCCATGGATCTGAGTTATCAAAATCCCTTAGACACAAGGAGTGTGCAGGAAATCGAAGTCTGAACCAGACGAAGCTCAAGAGGAATAACACTTTTGGAAAGTGTTATTGAGATCCAGGAGGAGCGAAGGTCGAAACCTTCAGGGACTTAGAAAATTATTCTAAGTTTGAAAGACTAAAAATCTCAGGAGGAGGAGCACTATTGACCGTCAGATCTCGGTGAGAGTCAATGACCATCTGACGTGAGGCAGGCACACAAATTTCAACATTGCGTATGCCCAGGAGGAAAGTCCCACAAGGACCTGAATGAAGGGTGGAGAGATTTCAAGGAGGGACATGAAATCCCATGATCCATTGTATCGATAGGACTTGCGAACATGTTAGTGGAGAGACCTTTCAACACTTGAACGCCAGGAGGAATAGAATTCATTTGACCCCAATAGATCTAGGTCATTGGTACCCTTTCATGATTTCTACAACCAGTGATACAAAGGGTAAGACCCAGGATTCTTGACCCACGAAATCTGGAAGGGATCCAAACCATCGGATCTTTGGAGGCTTAGAGTCATCGATTTGCGATGGGGATTTTTTCGGTATATCAGAAACCGAGAGGAGAATTGAACAGACTTTGTATGGTGCGAAGTCATGAAACGCGAAATGCCGAAATAATTGTAGCCGTTGGCCAAGGGGAGATTTGAGTCATAGATCTCGGGCCATCACGATTTCGGCAATCGGGACTTGGAGGAACCAGACGCACTTGTGGTGAAGCTTGTGGTCACTAGCGTGTGGTCACGTGAGTTGGGAAAATGGAGGAGCTAACCTCCATTATCCCTCATCGATGTTTCGAGACTTAGAGGAGCCAAGGACGTGTTGTATTGGAAAGCCTGGGGTTGTGAAACACGATGTGCCTTTCAGGCTAGGCCCGTGGTCGCGCCTGTGGTCACGTGGAGTGTATTTTTGTGTTTAGTGTTGGTTTGCATGGGAAAAACTCAGATAATGACCTATGGATTAGAAGAGGGAGGTTCCAGCTCAGAACCAGAAGAGCCATTTTGGTTCTGAAATCAGAAGCTCCTGACTAGGAGGTCGCGCAAACCTTAGGAGGGATAGGGGGTCTGTATCACATCTCAAAGAACTTTTCTCATAAAGGAAATGTGTTTCTCATTACCTTGATCATTATTTTGTAGCAGGATTCCAACAATAGTGTCCTTTGAGGAAAAGGAGTAGATGATAAAATACTTAGTGTAAACAAGGCTTACCAGGACAGGAGCAACAATAATTGAATATTTGATATGCTCAAAGGATTTCTTCCCATTATCATTCCATTTGAATTCAACATCCTTCTTATGTAAGATATTCATACGCTTGACAATCTCAACAAAATTTGGAATGAATCTTCTTATGAAGTTGATCTTCCCAAAGAATGACTGTAAAGCTTTCCTATCCTCAGGGAGAGGAACTTTGTTGATTACTTCAACCCTAATTGGGTCTACTGTGATCCCTTATTTAGAGACAATGTGGCCAAAAAAATTTCCTTTATCAACACCAAAATATCGACTTCTTAGGATTGAGGGATATAAGATATTCTCTACATTTCTCAAAAATCTGTCGAAGATGTTGGACATGCAAAGATCTCTTCTTAGATACAAAAATCAGATCATATTGATATATTTCCATAATCTTATTGATAAAATCCCTAAATCCACAGTCCATAGTGCATTGAAAGGTGGTGTCTACATTGATTAATCCAAAAGGAATTCTCAGGTATTTATATGTTTCCCAAGGAGTAGTGAAATCGATTTTCGACTAATCTTATTCTTTTACCAGGATTTGATTGTACCTAGAGAAACCATCAATCATAGATAGCATGTCAGCCTCAGTGACCCTCTATAAAAGGTGTTCCATATTTGGCAAGGGGTAATTATCCTTCAAGGAAGCCTTATTTAAGTTTCTGAAATATATGCACAAATGGATCTACCATGTTTTCTTTCGAACAATGACTGGATTAGACATCCATGATGAATACCTGATTTGATTGATGATTCATGCATCAAACATATTTTTTAATTCCTTTTGGACTTGGACTACCAATTTGGGGTTTATTTGCCTAAGTTTCTGCCCGAAGGGTTTAGCTCCTTCTGCCAAGGGGATGGCATGTTGAATTATTTCCTTTTCTATAAGATTTTAGGTCATCATAGGACCATGCAAACACATCTTTAAATTCCCTGATAAGGCATGTTATTTGCTTCCTCTCTTGTGAAGATGTCCCTTTTCCAAGTTTTACTATTTTTGGATCTAAATCAATGCCAATATTTACCTCAACAACCTCATCATCCATACCTTTAGTTATATTACCTTCATACACATCATTTTGATAAAAAAACATTCTTGAGAGGAATAAACCCTTTGCGAAAATTATCACTTGGAAAGTCAATGATTCACACATTGTTGTCTTCGGCTAACAAATTTATCTGATTTGTAGCAAATTCACCTTCATTATTTAGGAATATGTTGATCTGGGATTCATATTCAAAGACTTTCCAATGTTCAATATTGTCAGGGATGGAAGGTCTATGGTTGATTTCTATAACATGAGGCTAATCATCTATGGTGCGTATTACTGAGGTAGTCACAGATAAAGAGTCTGCCACACAATTTTCTTCTCTAGGAATGGATTTAATTGAGAATTGGTCAAAATTATTAAAATATTCTAGATCCCTAATATTGTAATATTTGAGACAAGGATTTTTGGTGGAAAACTTGTGAGTGACTTGGGAAATAATGAGATCTGAGTCTCCTCTCAAATGGAGGTTTTTTACCTTTTTTTCAATAGCTAATTCCATTCCTATGATAAGGGCTTCATACTTCGCTATGTTTTTGGTGCATTCAAACTCCAACCTATATGAATAGTAGATCTTCTCATTTCTCGGAGATGTGATCACTACACCCACACCGGAACCTAGGCTAGGATGAGAACCATCAAAATCAAGAATCCATGTTCCCTCCTTTTTCTCTTCAGTTGGTATGTCAAGATTAGGAAAAGAGTGGTTTTTGGGCCAGGCCTATTTTGAGAAAGGAAGTCTATTCTAGGCGCAGGCCTACTTTTGGAGAAGTATTTTCTTTTAGGAAAGACATATTTTTGGAAAGGAATATCTAATTTTGAAGCATGTGCAACAAGTGGAAAGAAGGCAGCATGTAGAAAAAGAAGAAAAAGCAGCATGAAGGAGGAAAAAGAACATGGCATGCAGGTAGACAAACATAACCGGTATAGGTTTAGGTTTTTTTTTAAGGATTTTAATGGCTATAATCATGTAAAATAGTATACATAAGAACATAGGAGGTCTAGAAAGGGAGGATCTCAGTTAAGGAAAGAAAAAGATCATATCACTCTGCGGGATTGTTGATTGTAATAAGTTTGTAGAAGATTTGAGTAAGGGATATTTTTTAGGGTTAGGTCACAGGCTGAGGAGCCTAGTTTGATATAGTCCAACTCACAGAAGGTTCCCACCCTCAATCTTGATTGTAATACTGAATATGTCATGCGTTGCATGAGATTTTGTAGAAGAATAAATAAAAGAGCATAGAACCAGATCTTTGTGGACGTAGCTCGGGGAGGGGGTGAACCATGGTAAACTTGTGTGTTATGTGTGATTGTTAATGAATGAATACTTTATGTTGATTATTATCTTGTGAATGAATGGTTAAAACAAAATTATCAGCATGCATGCAAAGTTTTAATGACGAAAAAATCATAGAACTACTTGAATATTTAACAAGGGTAATGCATAAGAAAGAAAGAATGCAATCCTAGATACCCACCCATTCCTAGACTGCAAGCACTTGAGAATTGCATTCACCCATAAAATATATCTTAGGTAAGACTGCGCTATGCACCATGTGCACAACGTTTCCTTTTGGCTTACCAAGAGGGTTGATAGTTTTTGAGGGTTTTGTTGGAAACTTGTTGAGATCTGAATCTGGGTCAACTAAATAAGAGGAAGAAACTCAACAAAAAAATCATTTTGTTGTTGGCGGGAACTGCATGGGATTGAGTGGATGGGATACATGGAAGAAACACGCGGAGGATGAAAGTATATAAGGGAATGTTCAGACAATGGAATCAACAAATGTGGAGATCAAAATATGGTTGGAAACAAAGGAACTTGAGTTTGCACAAAAGGACAACATAAACCCTAAGTTAACACCGTGCAAATATCTTGAAAAATATGTGTTTAACGACTTACATGAGGTATTTTTCTTTTATTTCCCACATTTGTTGTAGGAGTGGCTATTGAGATTAAAGGAAAACCACCCTACAAATTGAATCAAATAGCTGGAGTGGAATCCTGTGGAAATCACGCAGTTACAACTAGTTAATAACAAATGTACGCGTGCAATATATTTCTGGTTAGACAATATTGTTGCAAGGTTTACCACCAAATTTGTTGTAGATACTGCGAAGTCCTACCAGGGATGATTTTAAGGATGGAAATTTATATTAAAATGTAGAAACCTGGCATAAACTTACTAGTCCTTAAAATGCAAAATGTACAATGTTTGTCGATATTTTTGTAAAAATATTCAAATTTCTAAGGATTTTATATAGTTTCTATAAGGTTTTGGCGATTTGTAAGGTAAAATAATTTTATTCTATAGAATTTGGGTGAATCATTTTTAGAAAAAATGGAAATTAGTGAATATTGTTTTGGGAAAACCCATGGAAAATTATCCCATTTGCGAAATTTAGCCCCTAAAATCATCTATGAGTCCTACACTACAACAGAGAAATATTTTCTAAAGGGACCCAGAGGTAGGTATATAAAATCATTGTATACTTCAATCAATATTGTATTGTATGACAACGATGTGATTACTATGGAATCAGACAACTAAACTTCCTTGCATGCATGGGGGAGGGGGGGAAACATTGACATGAGGTTGAGAAATGGAGGAAGATATGGATAAGGGAAAGAAGAAGGAGGCCATGGGCCCAATCATGATGGAGGAATACCATATAAACTAGATAATGGAAAAAACTATAAAGATGTGCAGTGGAGTACCCTACCAATCTAAAATGAATAACAAGAAGAGAGCCATATCCGATAGAGAGGGATTGGAAAGCGATGAAGAAGAGATAGAGGATATCCAATATGTGGATAAGATTGAGGAAATCTTGTGTGAAACATATGGAAGGAAAACAGGATGTCCAAGGTGAGGGAGAGAAGGAAAAAATCCAATCCAAATCACCATCAGTGTGGAACCTACAACCGCATGTGTGACTAATACACCAGAAAGAACATCAACGTTTATAAAACCAAACTTTAGTGGAAGAAATACAACAGGACATGCATCAAATCAAGGAGCATCAACTAGAGGATCCAGTTTAGGAAGTAACAATCAATTATATAAACCATGTGGAGGTAGTAGTTCAACACAGTTCAAAATGGAAGGACATGATCCCACGATCAGATTACCAAAATTTTAGGGAGAGGCATCAGAGGACCCTGAAAAGAACTTATTCATCTGTGAGAATATCTAGGAAGTAAAGAAGATCATAGACGAGGATACAAAGATTTCACAGTTAGAAATCACCTTAATATATCGTGCATTGGAATGGTATATGATCCTAGATGTAAACAATACACAGGGAATACCAAAGACTATTCCAGATGTGAAAAAACTATTGGTAAACAAATTTTAGAAGCCCATATCAGAAGACTAGTATATGAATGAAATGATTGAAATCAGGAAAAAACTAGGTGATTTTGTTTGGGATATTGATCATAGGTTTAAACATCTAAAAGGTAAGTTGAAGTATGAAATTACTGGCATGAAACAGAGGCACTTATTTGTGAACTCATTGTTACCACACTTGAATACACGTTAAGACAAAATAAGTTCCAAACTCAGGAAGAGGCTCTATAGGAAACCTTACAACTGCAAGAGAACCAGTATCAACAAACAGATCCAACAATAGAGGAGCTAAAGGAGGATTTGAATAATCTAACATTTCAACTTAACCATAATAAGGGTAAAGAGAAAATAGAAGTTATTTGGTGTACCCTATGAAGGACAAAATGACACCATAAGAATGAATGTCCAACTTTCATGCAGTATATGGAAACATGTGTGTCAAATACCTTGCCAAAAGGAGGACCATGGTGTGATATTTGTAAAACGCATGGGCATGATCCATATCATTGTCCAATGATGTAGAAATATGAGACAATACCAAAAATTTCATATTGCATGTTGCAAACAGTGGCTCATGTTGATAAGGATTGTAGGACGATGGAGATGATGAGAGAAATAACTTCAGATACTCATAGGGTGAAAGAAGAAATGATGAAAAGACAAATTGCACCTCAGTTCAACTAGGTAACACCACCATACAATAATGCGCAACAGTACAAAAATGTGCAACCACAATACAATAATGCACAACCACAGTATAAACTCATGCAGTATAACCAAGTACTTTAGTACATTGCACCACGAGGATATCGAGGTGGATACAGAGGTGGAGGATGAGGCAATGGAGGATTTGGATGAGGTAGAGGACCAGCAGTGTGCCACAATTTCCAACAACCAAGAAATTATGCAATGGATTTTCCACTCCCACCAGTGACATGTATGTACTGTCATGCAACAGATCATGACACAAAATATTGTCCAACACTCTTGGGGAATATCTAGAAAAAAAGAAACCAAAACAACCAGAATGTCCAATAGATTTCTACAGAATCCAGGTATGAGGGGAGAAACATCAACAGAGTCACTTGAGGAGGAGGAAAGATGGGAACTGATGTAGCATCACATGATCCATATCAGCACTAATGGGTTAAGAAGAAGACTGAGCCACAGAAGCAGTTTGAAATGTAGAAAGAAAATGAAACATTTAAGGAATCCAAATAAGAGTGCCTCAAGTAGAATGTTGCATCTACATCAATCGTGAAACAACCTCAAAACCCACCAATATATAGGATTCCATTCTCAATGGACCATACCAATAAAGAACAACCTCTAGAGAAAGTAAGTACCATAAATACATTTCTACAATCTTGTGTTAAGTTATTGAATGAACCATCATTTGTTAAGGTATTAAAAGATATTCTAGAAATATGTAACTCAAAGGTGGAAGGGAAGTTATAACAGAAAAAATTCAATCATCTCCATACAAGAAGAAGGACAAGTAGAGAATTCAGACTAAATGCCAAATTGGGGATTTTAATATGGGTGATTTTATACTAGATTTAGGCTCTGAAGTAAATGTCTTACCTAAGAAGACATGGTAGTGTATGGGGGACCCTACCTTAGGATATTCACCTATCCATTTGAAACTAGAAAATCAACATAGGGTGTTACCTATTAGAAGACTTAAAGGTGTGATAGTAGACTTGGATGGAGTGCGCACTATGGAAAATTTTGAAGTGATAGAGATGTTGGATGTCATGACACCTTACCCAACATTACTTGGATTGGATTGGGAATTTTATAACTGAGATATAATCAACCTAAAGGAAATAAAAATTACTTTTGAGTCAGGAGAATATAGAGTCATCGCACCATGGATCCTTTAGAAGGAGAAAGGATGGTAGAGGTGACTTGTTTGGCTTTGAAGGAAATAAAATAGTTGTATTGAAACATCACACGACAAGAGGATTATGTTAACCCAACTGCAGATGAGGTAATTAGTTGGAGAAGCATTACATCATGTGCTTCCCACTCAGACACAGGTTTGGATAATTGGAAACAACAGTTACTTGAAGTTTTCACAAGAAGGTGTGCAAGAATAGATCGTGCGGTAAGATGGGTTGGTACAAAGATACGAGAACCTCCCAGATTTCATGGGCTAAATGCATTAGAGTAAATTTTGACAAAATATGAAGACAAAGTGTTAGAAAATCAGAGGTTCTTATCCCTATATATTTCACTCAAGGAAACACCTGCAATACAACGTGGTGCACATGTAGAAACAATTCAAGAATGGTATTAGTGTAAATGACTATTGCGCATTAGATTTGGCATAAAATGAGAAATATAGTCTAGAAGTATGATGGGAAAGGCACACCAGTTGGACACTCAGATAAGTGCAGAAAACAATGGGGGATGACACCACCAAAGGAATGGCCTCATCACTTTATCCATACATTGGAAGGAATCCCAGGGAACTGGTATATATATCAGGAGATGCACAGAGGAACTATAGAAAGGACATGATTACTGTAGAATTTTGTAGTAACTTTCTCATTTGAACATGAGAAACCCAACATTGATTAAATGGTTAAGTTGATACGGGGAATGATATTTATTGATGAACCAGAGGTTGAAATCATGATAGAATATCAACAAAAGAACATACAAGCACTCAAAGAGTTAATTTCATGCTATCATGTGGAAGAAGAAGCACCATATGAAGATTATCTACGCAAAATTTAGATCACATAGATTGAAGGAGAAAGAGAGGTGGAAGGTCCATATATGGAGTTAGAAGTAGTTTTTTCACCAATCAAAGTTAATAAATTCAACATTGGGATGAGTGAAAATCCTAAAATGGCGAGTATTGGAGACTACTTGGATGAGAAAATAGTAGAAAGAATAACCGAGTTACTACGTGAATACAATGATGTATTCCCAACAACCTTTATAGAGATGAAAGACATAGTAGGGGAGCAAGATGAGATGAAAATACCCCTCAAACTTGAGGCTAGACCTGTCAGGAAGAGACCTTACAAACTGAATCTAGTGTATAAGCAGAAAGTAAAATAAGAAATTGATCGAATGTTGGAAGCTCACATTATAGAACCAGTTGAGGAATTTGAATGGATCCATCTTATGGTAGTCCAAGAAAAGAAGCAAGGGGGGGTAAGGATTTGTGTATATCTGAGGAAACTTAATGATTCTTTCTTACATGGCCCTTTCCCTACCCCTTTTACAGATGAATTTTTAGAGAATGTGGGAGGCCATGAAGCATATTTGTTCACAAATGGATTCTTAGGTTACCATTAGATCAAAATATCTCTAGAGGATAGGTATAAGACTAATTTTTCTACAGAATGGGGATCCTACCAATATACAGTCATGTCATTTAGGCTAAAGAATGCACCAACTATTTTTTCAAGAGTAGTCATAACTTCTTTTAAGGAATTCATACATCAATTTATAGAAGTATATCTGGATGACTGGACTACATATAGTCTTTTAAAGGACCATGTAGAAGTGTTAAGACTAATGTTGGAAAGATGCAGACAATGTCAGATGTCATTAAATATCAAGAAATGCATTTTTGGTACACCTTTTTTAATATTGTTGGGACATATAGTGTGTAAACAAGGTTTACTAGTATACCCTACTAATATTGTTGTCATTATGAATTTACCACCACCAAAGTTAGTGCACCAGTTAAGAGAACCACTCGGAAATACAAGATATTACCAGAAATTTATGAAAGGGTATGCACATATTACTAAACCAATGGAAAAATTGTTAAAGGACACCATATTTCAGTTGAATGAGGATTGTTAGAAAGGATTGGAAACTTTAAAGGAAAATATGGTAACCACACCTATATTAGTGTTTCCATATTGGGAAAAGACATTTCATGTACATGTAGATGCATCAGCTATAACACTTGGAGAAATTTTGGCGCAGCCAGGAGCAGGGGACTTAGACCATCATATATCCTTTGCAAACAAAAAGTTGTCAGAATCATAGAAGAATTATAAGACCACAGAAAGAGAAGGCCTAGCCATGGTATATGCACTTCAAAAATTCAGGCACTATTTACTAGGTAAACACTTTAAAATGTTCACAGACCATGTTTTCGTCAAGTATCTAGTGAACAAGCTAGTGTTGGGGGGGAGGATCTGTAGATGGATATTATTGTTCCAAGAATTTGATTTCAAAGTGATAGTCAAACCAGGGAAGTTGAACGGAGGACCAGATCACTTTTCAAGGGTAACTAATGGAGAAGAACCTACTAACTTGGAAGACAACTTCCCCGATGCATAGTTATTTTCATACAGGTAGTTGATGAATAATTTGTTGATATTATTGAATACTTAAGTAAAGGGGATTTTAGCACTATGTTCTCACTAGAATTTCATCCAAAAATGGTTACAGGAATCCAACATCTTCAAAACATTTATTATTTCACTCATGGACCGAAAATGCATCTCCAAAAGGTCCAAAACTATACAACCAACAATAAAATCAGCATGCGCTAAAAATACACAAGGCGCACGCTTATGTGCAACAGTCAGATAACGTTGGAAAAGTGCACATGCGCCCGATGCATGACTGTGGACGAAAAACTCCGCACACACCTCAAAATGACGCATTTATGATATTAGTCGGCCTTCCACCCACTTCTGGTTCAACTTCCAAGTCGATTTGACATCCAAATTTCAGCTGAATCCAACTAGGGGGCTGGTCAAAGACCTAAAGGTGCCCTAAAGGGCCCCTTATTTACACTAGGAACTGGTTGCATAATAATTCAAAGATATTCTATAAAAGGAATCCATGGGTGCACTATATTTTCAAAGAAATCATTTGTATTGTTATGTTGCTGATATTCTCTTGGAGGATCATTTGTCCTCATCAAGAGCATGCTAGCACCATTTCATTTAGCCATTCATATCACCTCTAGATTGAATGTGCTTTGGATTCTCTTCACCATTTCATTTTGGTTTCTTACTTGTAAGAAGAGCTCAATATTTGGGGGTCAAAGAGCCCTCCATTGGAGGAAGAGGGGACCCAAAGTCTCTCTTTCTCTTTGGTGTTTTCTTTCCACTAATACAATCATTTCCATTGGTTGCATGAGTCTTGTTTATTTCTCGTTCTAATGTCCTTATGCATTATGGTTTAATTTCTTTTATTGTTCTTAGTTTAATTCTTTACTTATACTTTATGCAGTATACTTCTAACTCTTTCCTCTACTATGGTATTTCCTAGTTGACCCAACTGGGCTTGTAAGCACCCTTATTTTGTTCATTTAGGTAACAAAATAGGTGCAACAAATTGGTGACTCCACTAGGGAAAGGTATCAATTTCCTACCTGATTTAGGTTATTTTAGCTCTTCTTTTTGTTTATTTAACTTGCAGGGACCATAAACGGCCCAAGCCGACCTGCAAAAATCCAAGTTCAAAGCTGAGCAGAGAGAATTTCATCTGAAATTTTCTTCATGGCCATGTAACACACAGTGCGCACATGTTTTAACCCACAGGAATGTCTTCAGGGTGCATGTGCCAAAACCATTGTATTTCTCAGCCCTTTCTATGCACCTATACCCATAAGTCACTTTTAGTTCCTGCATTGGTGCTCACAGTGTCTCTGTCTATTCTGAGACCCGTGCACTTGTGCATAAAAACACACATTGTAAGCTTTTTTTGATCTGTGGAAGGCCCATAGCCTTCTTAAAATTGATTCCATGCACATTGTAGTCTACACCACACTTATATTCCCTATCTATATAAAGGGATTAGTCAATACATAGGCACTTAGGGGGTTAAAATCATTATTTCCACTTTTTCTTTCATTTTTCCACATGGATGGCTTGCTTTGACTAAGAGTATAAGTTGGAATCATTTTTTAAATCACATATAAAACTTGCATTGGGACCAGAAATTCGATATCAATCGTTGAGTATGCTCTTCTCTCACACCCCAAAGTGATCTTGAGAATCAGAAAGAGATTGAGGAAACATTTCATCTCCCTTAAAAAGACAAAATATTTAGGAGAGGACAACAACCCCCTCAGGACTCCTCTTAGTTTATTTTTCAAACACATCTTAAGATTGTAATGGGCCCATACATTCCCACATGCTACAAAGATAGGATAGTGATTGTAGTTTACTTTCTTAGATTAAATCACTAGGGAAGTTTAAAGGTTTTGTAACGGGCCCATACATGCCCACATATGCACAATCTAGGATAGTTTCAAAGCTTTCTTAGATTAAATCACATTAGGGAGTTAAAGGAATAGTAAGGACCCACATGTCCACATGCTAGTTTCCTAGGGACTTTTAAATTTCGCAAGGTTGTACCAATGACATTTAGTTAATTAGGTAATCAAGACTTGTAAGGACCAAGCGAAGTCCACATGCAGCAAGGTGACACCTAATTTATTAAAAAATATTGGCACACTTTCACTTGTTCACACACAAAAGTCACTACTCACTAACATAGTTTTTATCTCGAAATGTAGAGGTTGAAGTAAGTTTCCTCCAAATGGATTACGAAACACCCCACCCTTTTCTTGACGAAACTATCCCCTCCCACTTAATTTCAAGGAGATTGGCTCAAACCCCCAATCTCTCAAACCACCACATCTAATTTTTTTCTAAAAACTCATTAAGTTTTCCTCCTCAGGAGGTGCCAAAATAAATTTTTTAGTCTAGGTAGGATTTCAAGGATAGGCATCCAAATAACTCCTCGTTATCTGGTTTTCATATCTTCAAACATTAGAAGTTGTCAAATAGGGAACTTTAAAATCCTCCAAGTCAAGTGTTCCTAACACCATAAGGCAGGGAGATACCCATGAAGGGTTGAAGGCCAAGGTTTGGTTGTTCTATGCGTCCCCCCTTGAGGAACCCACCTCTTAGACAGGACCCATCCTGTGTCCCATTTCTTAGGCCAAAAATATAAATATCGCACTTTGACCGAGGTACCTAGTGACCAAATTTTAGGACATATACCCAGGTGGAAATTGTGGGCTGCAATTGCACCTTGATCAGATTTTGTGTGTCTATTGGGAAATATTGCTAGCTCTTTTGGGATATGCACTCTCTACCCCTCATTATAACTGATTACTTCATCCTTCACTAGTTCCACTTCTGGTGGCTTCAGACCCCACTGTTGAGTGCTATTGGAAGGTCTAGTGTTGTTTGAGAGGAATGACGTTATGTCTTTTAGGACACGAGCATTTGTTTTCTTTGTTCTCCCACATGGACAAAATCCACACACCCACATATATGCTTCTTTATCAATTGATTTATGTATGTTGTTCTTGTGATTACATACGATTGTGAGATATATTGTGAAGGCCCAAGTTATACAAAGTCTCTTGTTCATTAATTTCTCTCATCACCATTTGCACACATCCACTTTGCTAGTCGGACATCATAGGGGACCCACATAATCCCCATCATTATAGACGCTTGCTAAATATCCCTCCCATTCTAGGGGGAATTCCTAGTCTTTCCAACTCATCAGCCATACTTTCCCACACCCCTTTGAGTGCTACTGTATTGGGATCAACATTGCTTGGTTCCACTTTTCTTAGGTCCACTTCCGAAAGTTAAACATACCCACACTCTCCTTTACACAGAAGCAGGGGGGGGAATTTTTCTCAAGGGGGAAGTACAAACCCACCTAGTCCCCTGTTTTAGGATTAATCCGTAAGTGCGGACACAAACCGATCTCCCTAGATCCACCTGGATCTAGAACAAAACAGGACAGAATAATACTCTTTCCCTAGATCTAGACTATTGAATGAACTAGGAGGCAAGGATCATGTACATACCTTATGAACGCTTCCTTGGGTCTCTGTTGTACCAATTTTGCTCCAATTCTCTTGCACCATAAAGACCACAACAATACAAACCAATCAAAGTGAAGACAATTCAATATATTCAACAGCTAATCTATACATATGATCAAGGAGTTATGTAATAAAGTGACATTAGCTTTATGGGAAAGGGACATTTTACTGTATTAAATTGATAGAAAGAAAGACTTACAACCTGAGCCTTGATGTTGTAGATCTCCTTTCGATGGCTCCTAGCTCTGACACACACACTTGCTCATGCATGAAGAAGATCAACCACTTTTGGTAACCTTGTTGGTGACTCTAGCTGTTGTAGCATCAGTCCTTCATACAATCTTCCACTAATTCTCCAATCAATCTCTTGCTATTTTGCTTCTAACCTTTCCATGAGCATTCCCCTTAATTTATAAGAGAGAATAGATTAGTTACTAGGATAGGAATGATCCCAAGATATCAGGAAAACCAGTACTTAGATAACCATTCGAATGCCAATTCGTCATTCTAGAAGATTCCCTTCTAGAAGGTTTGAGAATTTATCTTTTTCCTTCCTTTAGAAGATGTTCACACCCTGATAGTTAGGTACAGTTTGAACTTCTCGCACTCCAGCTTAATGCAGCCTGCGAGAATCATTCATTCTCGCAGGCAAAAATATAGGTAGCCTGCGAACCTCCTTCAAAATTATGATTTCTGGAAAGAGACAAAGGTAACTTTTCTCAGGAAAGTATTCTAGTGAAGAGCTTGATTTTTACATCATCATGAAGACCACAATTGTGGATAACAGAATGCCCCCCAAAGTCTGAGATTGGAACCAGTGACAGTCAATAGACTTTGTAAGCTGCATGTGTGTGTCAAGAACCAAGAGCACATCTAATCGGAAACCTGCAAACATTCAAGCATTGGCAGAATATCATGTATACCAATTTCTGAGGTAGGCATTCCCATACTCAGATCATAGACTGATGAAATCATAAACAAAGGTCATGGCCACCAATCATACACTGTGGATCCATGCCGTCACAACATATCACAACCACCTGAATACACTGTGGATCTATGCAACAAATTTTCAATCAAGACGACATAGCCACGAAACATACACAGTGGATCTATGTGTCGCAAATTATACATACTCCATCGCAACCTGG
>JZKD02S2352087.1:20510-31118 GCA_000966675.3 Picea glauca | reverse complement strand
TTTTCTAGGAACTTTGGTCTTTCATCAAATAAAAAAAATACATTATTTAATATGGGGACTCAAAATTGGGGTATTGAAATATCCAAAGAATCTAGTGAGGGATTAAGTCCCCTTATATAGGAAATGGAATATCCCCCTAATATCATAGTATATGGAGAAACTGAAGATGAATAACTCCTCAGTCTCGACCTCCTGTAGATGGAAACATTGGCAGATCCTTTTTGTTCAATCAAGCTAGTGGTTGGTCTCTACACGAAGACTATGGGATCACACTCTAAACTAGCCTAGGAGAATGAGAAGAGGGTGCACCCAATGGTGGAGTGTATATTTTGGTATAACAATGATCCTATCTCTAATATCCAATAAGTTTTCACCGTAGAAGGCCATATTTAGGCATAACCCACCCTGAGGGATAACCCAAGTGATCTAGATAAACAACCTATAAATTCATCCATGATGATCCTTTTCAACTCTTATCTACTAGGTAGGAGGTGGTCAAATGAATATAAGGAATATCGAAATAGAGGAATATATTCCAAATGAATTCCCATGGATGATAAAATACCTGAAACCCTCGTGAACCAACCTCAATCTCAACCCGAAGGGATAGAAAGGGAAACAGTATATCAAAAAAAATAGA
This sequence comes from Picea glauca, assembly GCA_000966675.3. NCBI lineage: Eukaryota > Viridiplantae > Streptophyta > Pinopsida > Pinales > Pinaceae > Picea > Picea glauca. The sequence continues at coordinate 30,478 of JZKD02S2352087.1, read as the reverse complement.
CCAAGTACGAGTAGCGATATTTCTCCTTCACTGAGTCAATAAAGCTTGAGATGTTATGAAGGAAAGAGATTTGTTTGAACATTGTCTCAATTTAGAAGGGATAGGCCTGAAACATTGCTAGGATGATGTGCTAAGCGATTTTCTACTTGCATCAAATGATGCACCGAAGGAGAAGGGTATAGACTCTCTCAACTAACACCCAATCATACTCAAATAAAGAAGGCCCCAAAATATCTAATCCATAGAGAACATTTGGTCAAATAAGGGATTACATGAGGGACATCTTGGGCAAGATGTCCTGAAAATGGTGTCTGAAGAGTTGTCTCTCTAGAAGGGATAAGTATCTGTAGCCCTGGTTGATTTGAGGCTAGAGGTTCGGTCGCAAACTAAAGCGGGGTCCTGAGAATTGCAGCCCCAAGTGTTTGTAGGTGATGGTGATATTTATCTCCTCCCCTTTGAAGAAGAAATGAAAGTATGAGGTTTTCTTCATCCTATTGAATATCATAATCTTGGTTTTATTCAAGTTGACCATCAATTTTTGAAGGTCACATAAGAGAGGATAAGGTATTGAACTATCACTATAAACCCTCTAGAGTCACTTGTGTTGATACTAGGTGGGAGATCATCATTAGATGACGAGAGTGAAATAACACGCATTGTGAATGTCTAAGTCTTATTGAAAAAACTAGAGTGAAAGCCAGGTTAAAAATCCCAAAAATCTTTCAACCAGATCATTTCAAACAAACTACTTTGACTTTCATTGGAGTTAATCCTAAGTGCATAGATGGGTCATTGTGTACACTGGATAATTTGGTGTGAGAAGTTTCAGTGAACACTGGGTGAGTTAGTGCAAAGAGCGTTGTTGGGTATTTTTTATGTGTCAGAAGAGTTAGCATAAAAGGATCTTTTGTGCACCGGAGAAATTCATGTGAAAGGTTATAAATACATCGGGTAAGTTCATATAAAAGTATTCAAACAAATAGAATAAAATCATGTGATGTGTGTTAGTGTGTGAGTATGGAAACCAAAGAGATTTGTGTTAAATCCCCCGATGATAACTAGAGGAGTTTGTGTTAAGTTTTCTACATGGATCGGTAAATTTGGTAGGAAAGTCTCTAGTTAGAGAAGGAGACTTAGTGTTAAAATATATTATTAGACTAGAAGGATTCGTAACAACCTCCCCAGTTTACAATGAAACTTCTTGAATTCGAACTAAGTCTTGAGCTAGAGTTTTAATCCAAGTTTTGGGTTCTAACACTAAGTCCGTGCGAGTTTGGATATTCTTAATTAGGAGGTTTTGAATATGCTTGATGAAAATCAAATTCATGGCTAGACTAAATCTATGGTAGAGAAATCACATAGGGTAATCAACTGAGACTCAAAAAAGAGATAGGTCGGCTCAAGGCATGGTGTTAGATTGATTCGCTAGTTCGTCATCAATGAACATCAGGATGATCAAGGCCAATGAATTAAGAGAGATTAGAGAAGACAAAGGTGTTGAGGGTGTGAGGGAAGGGTCGACTATTATATAGTTGGGCGAAAGGTTTAACACAAAAATTTAAATGAACAAAACCATAACCCTATAACTAGGCCATCCTCTGAAAATGGCATTGTAGGTATATTAGGGATTACCTAGATAGGTGCCACGTGGGTGAGGGAGAGACTAATTGAGGGTGTGGGAACTTTCATTCCTTCAACAAATTGATGATGTACTCACTCTAATTCTCCTTTCATCTCTTTTCGGTCGCTCAATGCACAAAGGTGAAGAAACAAAGGGAAAGTGACTTCTTTTATAGGCGTTAGTCGCAATAAATGTGATAGAATGTGAGGGGAATATCAACATTATTGGTGAGAAGTCCTCTAGTACAAACTGGAGGACTTCATGAGAAAGTCTTCAGTGTATAGAGGAGACAATTATACATAGAGTGATGAATTTTGTCGAAGGGTAAGATGTGAACTCCCCTAGTTTGACCGGTGGAGTTTATGTGAACTCATCCGGTCAAACAAAAGGAATTCGCATGAAGTTGCATGCTAATTGTAATATCCCTAGGCCGAAACCCAACTATAAATGTAAATGAAAATGTACTTAAGCTGGTGAGTTGTTTGCTATCATTTTTGTATTCACCTCCATGGTATAGTGCGCACATGTACTGTGCACTAAAATGATGAAGTGTGCAAATTCCAGGATACCGTGTGCAACAAATTAAGTGTGTGTGATTTTGAGGCTAGGAAGCCTTTGTATATATGTTTTGGTTTATAGGCTAGTGAGGTAGTTATTATAATCTAGGAGGCTTATGTGTTGAATTAGGCTGGAGAGCCTAGATTCTAAAGGCCATTGAGCCTATTTTTGTATATGTCTTAGCATTAATATAATACATCGTTGCATGTCGAATGACCACGGTAAAAGAGTATGTGGGACTAAACTCCACTAGTTAGGGAAGCAGGGGGGGATAAAAGTTAAGGATAAGGGATTAATCTAGGGAGATTAATCCAAAAAGGAATATTATATTAATATAACTTAAAGTATAAATTATGAATAATTATTTTATCCTAAGTTCTAAGGATGGGGACAAGTGGGCAAAAGTAGCTCTCAACATGACAAGTGTTAAGTTGGGAACATGTATATTGATGTAGGAGAACTGATCCACCTTAGCACATGCCAGTTTTCTAGCACATTGGTGTGCATTCAAAGAAGGGAGAGGCATCAACACTCTCGTTTTTCCCCTAAAATTTAAATGTAATTAAGGGAATTGAATGTTGTCAGGATGGAACAGCCATGTCGTTCTTTCGCACAGGGTGTAGATGAGGTTTCCATAAGTGGCTGATGATATGAAGGATATAGACCCGATTCGGGCTAAGGTTTCCATAAGTGGCTGATGGTAGGAAGGATCTAGACCCAATTCAGGCTATATTTCCACTCATTGTAATATGCCTCATTAGACAGGCATTTTGAATGGTGATTAGACACCACTAGTGTATCTTGGAGGGAAAGTTCGTTGAGCCCCTCTTGTATAATTTTTTTGTATTGTATGCCTAGTAGAGGTTGTTGAAAGGTTGTTGGAGATTGATGAAAATCATTGTAAGACAACAGGAGAGTTGAGAGCCGAGACTCAGTCGCAGTCCAAACTCCTACACTATAATTGACATTCTGTCATTAATATAAAATAACATATTCCACTGTTTGTAATTTCTTGTATGATGGATGTTATTGATGAATGCCATTTATGTTTATTGGTGTGTTTATGCTGTAGATGTGTATGTTAGATCTCATCTACAGGGATATAGATAGAATTTTTTATCTGTGAGTTTGTTGGATATCTCTGGATTCTTCAGGCTAAGTGCAAGGAGTGTGCGACAGAGTATTGAAACTCTGTGAGCCAACGCAAGGAGTGCGTATATGAAATCTTCTGAGTTAGAGGAGAAACTTCCAGGAGGGTACACCAGAATAATTCACAAATTTAAGGGAGAACCTCAAGGTTACTAAATACGTTGGAGGAAATTATACGCAGGAGGAAGCACAACACAGAGTTGATGAATACTCTATAAGACTCTGCTTGGGAGGAAGCACAAAACAGAGTTGATGAATACTCTATATGACTCTGCTAGGATGGAATTGAGTAGGTGAAAGTGTGCATTGAACCAACACATTCTAGAGTGTTTGGGAATTGAGGAAAAACCCAGAGTTACTAAAGACTCTTAGGGAAGGAATCTTTGCAAGTGTGCATTGAGTGGAGGTAGAAGACTGTCGTGGAAAACCTGAAGGATTTCAAGAATTCAGAAGTAATACCTGTGCAAGGAATGCACCGGGCCAACACTTAGATAAGTTAAGTCTTCTGAAGGATTAATCGAACGCAAGGAGTGCACCAAGGACAAAGTGAATTCATCTTACAAGCTCGGGAGAAATAACATCAAGTTTCCAAGGAGGGCACCAAAAGGTCCTTAGGAGGGCACAGAAGGGCTAAGAACCTTCAAGGTTTGAGAAAGAAAGTCTCAAAAAGAATTAGCATTGTCACGCGCAGAGTTTCGACAAGGAGTGAAAGAGGTCAAGAGAAGTCAAAGTCTCAAATAGCGAGAAAAGTGCTAAGTGTGCACAAGATTAAGGACTTGCCAAGGTTCCAAAGTCAGGCGAAATCAACCATCGTCAGGAAGAGACAGATGGTGAAATATCAGGAGATCCAGGGGATAGAGTTCTAGAATATTTTCCAAGAGAAAAAGGAAATATTCTTGAAGTCGCGAAGAGTGAAGTGAATCTAGACCATCCAATCCAAAAGGACAGCTGGAGGAGATCCACGCATTTTGGAGAAGCGGTGATATAGAATAAATGGTAGAGTAGAGTGGAAAGACTCCCGAAGATCGGAGTCCGAACATATTATAGTCGTTGATCTAAGAAAGTGATAGGGATCATTAATCATCACACCCATTTGTGTTCATCGATTCAGAGTTTGGGGAAATAGGAGTTTTTTTTTGTGAAAAGGACAAAGAACCTTTCATGGTTTAGCCATGGGACATGAGGTCATATGATCAAAGGGGCCTAGTATAAAGAACTAGCGTCATCATCAAATTTCTTCAAAGGGGCAAAGGAGGGAGTTGCGGGGTTGATAGAACCTGAACTTTGGGGAAAGAAGGACCAATGAGAAATTGCATAGGGTTCTAGCAAGAAACCAAAGAGTCGATATGACTCAGGTGATTGAATGATCCTAAACAGGTAGGTCGAGCATCCCCCAAGGAGAGAAGTGAAGGAGAGGGGGGTGGTATGTGCATAGTGGTATCATATCTACAGGGTTGATTTATGTAGGTAGAGGAGACAGTCTGGTCACATCAAGTAGAGTTAGAGTAGAAGATCATCTGTAGATTGTAGGTGAACAGGTGAAGAGAAATAGAGTGTGACACTCTACGAATACTATTTCCAGGTGTGCAACAGGTGGTAAACAACCAGGTGGGCTACAGGTGAAGAGAGATGGTTGTTGAAGGCCATAAGCGCGGTCGAAGGGACAACTTCCCGTAGAAGAGAAAAGAGGAATTTGACAAGGAACTTAATGAAATATGAGTAGAGATAGATAAGATAGCATTGAATATGAGTGGACTTTGAGAAGGGAAGTTGAGTGGCTCGTTTAGAAGTTGTTGGCCAGCAGGTAGCAACAGGTGTTAAAACGATGGCTGAGGCATGTTGAGAACCTTAGTTATGAGGGAAATATATCTGGCAGAAGTCTCATAGATTGCCAGGTGGGCAATGAGAAGGGATTTGTTGATCTCATAAACTTCTAGGAGGGAAGAGGATACATCCCATATTTCTAGGTGGGAAAGGGATAATAAATGATCTCAGTTGATAGTTCATGTCAGCAAGGGATTTTGACATATGGAAAGAAGGTGGAATAAAGGCCTCATCGATATGAATATTCATGTGGATCTGCAAGCCACGTGAATGAATACGATGATAAGATAAATATTCCCACTGATGAGGAGAAAGATCAAGGGATCATTCTCATCATTGGGGGAATTGAAATATTCCTGCCAAGTAGCCAGTGAGAGGCTAGCATATGTGTTGCGGATGCAGCAATAGAAGGAAAACAATAAGAGACTGCAATGGAGGAGAAGGAACAGATACTAAATTCTTCCCCAACAGAAGAGGAGTACCCAGTTTAGTCACTCAAACAATGGGATATGGAGTTGAAGATGCTGGAGGATTGGCTGGATAATACAGGACTGAAAGATGGCTTCCAAAAGATAGCTAAGCCAGGAGGAATGAACCAACATGAGGAGCAGCTGGAGGAAGATGGAGTGGAACCAGTGAAAGCGAAGAAACTGGTAGAAGATATTATGTTATAGGAGATAGCTGAGCAACATCTGAGTATGAAGACTATAGATTTGGAGTCTGCAACAGAGTGGCCATTCAGAATCACAGGAGACAAAGGTAGCATGGGGGACTAGGTAGGTCTTCTCATCATTTGACATGAGGAGTTGTAGCCAAGTAGACTGTATGAGAAAATCCAACCAAGAGAGCAGTTGGAAGAGACCATAAAGGAGATAAGGAGGATGATGGTGAAGTCAAGAAAATAATTTTTCAATAGAGGGAAGATGAACATAATAGAACCTGCACGAGTAGCGGTGAAGAGGAAGCAACAACAAAGAAGAGAAGAAGGAGGACAAATCCAGGAGAAATTTTGGGATCTAGGAGGATTTCAATAGATCTAGGAAGCTCATGAGAAGGAGCTCATGAATTTTCATAGCAGTGGAGTATGATGCAAGAGCATCGTTCCAACTCGACACGCACTAACTTTCTATCCCGTTGGTGCATATTCAAAGAAGGGAGAGGTGTCAACACTCTCTTTTTTCCCCCAAAATTTAAATGTAATTAAGGAAATTGAATTATTTCAAGATGGAAGATCCAAGCCATGCTTTCACACAGGGTGTAGATGAGGTTTCCTTAAGTGGATTACGGTAGGAAGGATCTAGACCCGATAGATTTCCACTCATTGTAATCTTCCTCATTAGACAGGCCTTTTGAATGGTGATTAGACACCACTAGTGTATCTTGGAGGGAAAGCTCATCGAGTCCCTCTTGTATAAATGTTTTATATTGTATGCCTAGTAGAGGTTGTTGAGAGGCTACTGGAGATTGATGAAAAATCATTGTAAGGCAAGAGGAGAGTTGATATCTGAGACTTAGTCATAGTCCAGACTCTTACACTGTAATTGACATTATGTCATTAATATAAAATAACATATTCCACTATTTGTAATTTCCTGTGTGATGGATGTTATTGATGAATGTCATTTATGTTTATTGGTGTGTTTATGTTGTAGATGTGTATGTTAGATCTCATATGCAGGGATAGAGATAGAATAATCTATTTTTGAGTTTGTTGGATATCTTTGGATTATTCATGCTAAGTGCAAGGAGTGTGTGACAGAGTATTGAAACTCTGTGAGCCAATGCAAGGAGTGCATATCAGAACTCTTCCAAGTTAGAGGAGAAATTGCCAAAAGGGAACACCAGAATAATTCACAGACTCAAGGGAGAACCTCAAGGTTACTGAATACCTTGGAGGAAAGTCTACGCAGGAGGAAGCGTAGAACAAAGTTGTTGAATACTCTGTAAGACTTTACTAGGAGGGCATTGAGTGGGTGTGAGTGTGCATAGAACCAACACATTCTGGAGTGTTGGGGAATTGAGTAAAAGCCTAGAGTTACTGAACACTATGAGGGAAGGAAGTTCTGCAAGTGTGCATTGAGTGGAGGTAGGATACTGTTGTGGAAAACCTAAAGGATTTCAAGAATTCAGAAGTAAGACATGTGCAATGAATGCACCATGCCAACACTTAGATAAGTGTTGCAAGAAGCCATCTGAAGGCTTAATCGAGTGCAAGGATCACGTCAAGGACAAAGTGAATTCATCTTACAAGATCATGATAAAGAGCATCGAGTTTCCAAGGAGGGAAAAATAAGTTTCATAGAAGGACATAGAAGGGCCGAGAACCTTCAAGGTTTGAGCAAGCAAAGATCAAAAAGAATTAGCGATGTTGCGCACACAGTTTCTGTAAGGAGTGCAAAAGGCCGAGAGAAGTCGAAGTATCGGACAATGATAAAAGTGTTAAGAGTGCACAGGAGTAAGGACTTGTTGAAGTTCCAAAGTCAATAAGAATATCCCATCGTCAAGAGGATACAGGTGGAGAAAGATCAGGATATCCGGGAGATAGAGTTCTGGAAGATTTGCCAAGAGAAAAAGTAAATCTTTGCAAAGTTGTGAAGAGCAGAGTGAATCTGAACCATTCGATCCAGAAGGACACATGGAGGAGATCCATGTATTTCATAGAAGTGGGTCTCCAAAAGAAAGGGGAGACTAGAGCGAAAAGAATCCAAAAGACCATAGTCTGAATAGATCATAACCGTTGATCTAAGGAAGTGACAAGGACCATTGATCCTTGCACCCATTTTCGTTTGTTGTTTCAGAGTTCCTGGAAATAGGAGTTGGTTGTTGTGAAAAGGCCAAAGACCAAAGCCCGAAGCTCGAAGTGGAATTTAGGGTTTATCCCTGGGACACAACCCAAAGTCATATGATAAAAGGGGCCTAGCACAGAGAACTAGCACCGTCTTCAACTTTCTTCAAAGGGGCCAAGGAGGGAGCTGCGAGGTTGACAGAACCTACACTTTGGGGAAAGAGGGACATGTGAGAAATTGCATTGGGTTCCAGCAAGGAATCGAAGAGTTGATCTGACTCAGGTGATTGAACGATCCTAGACTGAGAGGTCCAACAACCCCTGAGGAGAGAAGTGGAGGAGAGGGGGGGGGGGGGGGGGGGGTCTGTGCCACATACATATAGTTTGGAATTAGTTCATTTTTTCATTCATTCCATAATCATTCACTCATTGATTGAGTTGTCCTCTGTACCTTTCTGTTAATATCAATGTACCTATACCCATACCCATACCTGTACTAGTACCCATACCTCTACCTAGTTAGATTTGGAGCTGGTCTGAAGAAGTGGGATGCTAGGCCTGTGGGATATTGAAGAGGCGGGTTGTGAAGCCCGTGAGAAATTCTCTCTAGGTGAGAGAATGGTTGGGAATTGACTTCAAGAAGGTGCCAAAATACAACTGAATGGCTCTGAGACTTCATGTCCAGCCTGTTGCTGAAGCCCTTGGAAGGAAGTGGGGCAGTAGAAGCATTGTTGAGTAGAGAAGGGGCACACTTGTTGGGGTGGGATAGGCATGTGGGGAATTATGGATTGTAGGTTGTTAGTTTGAGTTGGCACCTGTAGCAGAGTATTTCCTATTGTCTGAGATAAATTATCTTGGTTAGGAATCCCTTTACCTGGGTGGAGTTTAGTCCCATCTCAGGGGTGACCCACTACTGAGAGTGATGAGAAAGGTGGTATAAGGCTAGGAGGTTTATGGAAGGTCTGCACACAGTTGGTGATATTTTTACCAAGATAAGTGTCAATTGTGTGTTAAATTATATGTTGCATTATTATTTATGTGTTTATTTTTATGGGTTTTTCCTCTGTGTGTTGCATGTGTATTTTTATTATTATTCTATATGAATTTGTGCATTTACAGAATGTATTTGTATGCTTTAAGTTTCATATATAAATTTCTGCAAGATTTTATGTATATATGTTTTTATTTATATATAGTTCAATTTTTTTTATGTGGCATAGCCTAGTTGGATGCTCGGGATGTTACAGTAATGACTTGGCTCTTTAGGCCAGTTTGTAGGAAGAGTTACAGTGACTACCGAAGTAGTTGAGAGAACTCCTCCATTGTACATCATAGGATTTGATGGGAACTCTTCCAGTGTACACCGTAGGAGATTATACTAACTCGTCCGAAAATTAAAAAGAACTTGTCCCCAAAATTTGCTTAAGTGTCCAAAGTTAGAAATGAAAACTCAACCCAACTATGAAATGTAAAGGGCTCACTTAGAGAGAGGGGTGACCAAGATCAATTATTAAGGAAAAAAACAATTCAAGGTGATTTTGAAAGAGATCAAAAGGGGCTCCATTTTCTTGAAGAGAGGATTTGCAAGCAAAGAATACAAGAAAAAGGAGGATTGTTAGTGCATGACACAACATAACTATAAGTCCATCTATAGGAAAGGAAGAAGTAATAAATAACCGTAGGATGTGCAACAAAAACATGGTAAAATCCACTAACAACAGATCTGGATTCATAATAACTCTAGTGGCCTCTTGTACCAATAACTAGGTAGCCAAAGAAAATAAGTAAGCCATAACTCTCACTTATAGAACATTGATGGGTAATGCTTTATATATGTAATTTCATTATAGTTATAAATAAAGAATTGAATAGATAGATATAGAGAAAGAATGAATGAGATTCCTATTCATGTTCCATTATCTTTTAATTACCGAAAATTGTTTGTTATGCCAATCACAATTCCCTTGAACTAGAATTGTAGAACACACTCATATAGTGGAAACTAGGCCGCACCCAAAAAACAACATTTTC
>JZKD02S2352087.1:0-15181 GCA_000966675.3 Picea glauca | reverse complement strand
ACTCATATAAGTAGTCCAAGAGAATCAATTCACCAATATTAGGGAGTACATGCACCAATCTCATGGAGTACATGCACCATGCGCCATATGAGTGATCTAAAGGAGATATGGACACTAACTCAATGTAACAAGAGTCAACTGCTAGATAATCTCGATTAACTCTTTATGAGGAAATAGATTAAATGATTAACAATTGTGGAGACAAAAAATAACGCATTCATGCAAAGGAAGTGCACCCTCATGCCCTGAAATCTAGGAAATAGATGCATGAGTGGTCATCCACTAGTCAATTGAGATCAACTGTGACTAAACTAACTAAGATAAACAATATTCATCTATGATAAATTTATTATTTGTACCATAAAAACTATTCATATGGAACTTACTTCTTATACAATTTTCAATAAACTTTAATAATAATTATTAAATAATTTATTTTTTTCTAATAAATATAATATTTTATAGGTTAAATTTAATAATGTTTTATTTTTAGTTTTTTTCCTTGAAATGCGGCTTTAGAAGAAAACCCTAGGCATGTTCCTTTATTATGAGGATGATATGAGGGAAAAGTGTCGGTTACACATTTTTCATTTTGTTGTGTCTTGAATTTATAAATATGGCTACTAGGTCTACTGTCTATAATTTTTTATCATTTTCTCACTATAAACAATCAATTTATTGCTTCTTAATAGGTAAATCTTCCTAGACTGAAATTTCCCATTCACTATATATGTGTCTTCGCTATCTTCACTGCATTGAATTTTATTTATGTTACTTTAAAGTTTTTATTTATGTTACAACTGTAGTTATGGTAGTAATTTCATTTTGGATGCAAAACCAACACTTTCATTGTCTTTGAAAATGTACTAAGACATCATCTATCTCCTTGATTTTATTAACATCTACATTTTGACAACATAGATAAGATTTATGGTAGAAAAACATTTTTTTAGGCAACTTGAGGTTGTCTATCTCAAAGTGCGCATCAAAATACATGGACGTAATAACATACATGTGGAATTTATTACATAGTCGAATTTTATAATATATTTCATTTAGTGACCCATAACCTTAATAGAACTCATAACTAAATGCATAGGAAAAATACGACAACAACAACAATAAATTTCAATTCATACTCAAAAATTAACATCAATACTAATTTAGGCTTTAATTCCTTGTGTCCAGCTATGAATTCTTATAACCAAATATGTTAGAAAAATAGGACCGCAGAGAAATAAAATAAAACAAATGCAGAAAAAAAACACAGAAGACACACAATACAAGAGAGACACAGATTTACGTGGTTCACCCAGTGTGGGCTATGTCCACCAGAGAAATTTCCAAGTCCTTCCTTTATTATTATCCAGCAAATGAAGGGATACATCCTACAATAAAACCCGTTGTAACTTCCTCTTCTTTCTCTCATAGTCTCCTCTCTCAGAATACAATATTCACCATCCTCCATAGCCACAATACATTTCCCTCATAAAAGAGGGTTGCCTTCTAGGGGAAAAAACCCTAACATAATCTCTATCGTTAGATCTACGACCTTATAATGAATAGTCCAGATTTACAATGAAATTACAATATACTTTTATAAGGCAATTTTTTCTTTGGGGGCTTCACCCTCGAACCCCCATCGGGGGACGCTTCCCTCGAACCCTTGCTGGGGGGCTGCTTTCCCCCAGACCCCCCAGCCGGGGGGATGGACCCCTCGGACCCCGCAGAGGGGGTACCCCCCCTCTGCACTCCCCCACGTGGAAGAGTGTACAAACTTCTAGGGTGTAAATACTTCATGGGGTATAAACACGACTGAAAGCAAGGACCTCTGAATCAGGAAGATAATCAGGCTCCGCAACCAACAAAATAAACCATGAAAATTCCCAATATGAACAACAATACTCAACCAAACTCAAATGCATAACTTGTTCATGGGCATGTTTATCTCAAATCTATGAGATACGTTTGTGAGCCGCTAATGCTCCCCATTCTATTGAGTCATCAAATTTCCCAACCTAAAATTATAGGCATTCCCTTTAGCCTTCCCAATCTCCCAACTATCGAGGTACTTGAAGCTTCCACTATTGAGATACTCCAAAATAACTTCAAATGAATTCTAGGAGGTACTTGAATCTTCCACTATTGAGATACTCCAAAATATTTTGTGGTAATGTGGGATTGCTATTTACCTAGGGATAATCCTGCATTAGATGGCCCTTGTTAATAAATTTGTGAGGATCTTGCTCATGGGATCACTTGATAAATCAATTGAAAATTATTTGTTATTCTATCTCCATCTTCATTCTCTTCTTTTTCGTTATTCCCATGTACAATGTGAATCATTTTATCTCTCACACTTCCCATTTGGGGTTCTTCTCTTTTCTCATTAATCTACTTATTGGCAATAATCCTCACATTCCATTCTTGAATTTTTTCTTTATTAACCTCCATAATTATTCCTACAACTTGTCATAAGACATATTCATTGTCTTCTAAATTTTCTTGCACTATCCCCAATGTTGGATGTATGGATTGCACAAGTCTTCATTCTATTGTAATCTCTTGATTTTCTTCGAATTAAAAAAAGGTTCAAAATTATTATATCATTTGTGTTAACACATTATAAACCATATCCAAGAATCATCTTACCCTTTATAATAGTATAGTCAACCTCTTCATGATCATTGGTTCCCATGAACATTTGTTTTTTAAGATCATATTTAACAACATTTAAACTCTCTTTTACTTTTGATAGACCCGCTCTACATACTTTTGATAGAACCATGATGAGATATACTGGAAATACATGAAAAAAAAAGTTTTCATTGAAAATAAATACGTTTATTTCAAGTATATCCCATTGTGGGTTTATTTCCCACTCTTCATACTTTTGATAGACCCATGGTGAGATGAATTTAAAATATATGGAAAAAAAAACATGTTTCTGAAAAGAAACACATTTTTTTCCATGTGTTTCTCTTCAGAAACATGTTTTTTTTTCATGTATTTTCAATGTATCTCACTATGGATGTATCAAAAGCATGCGGTGTGGGCACTCACTGGATGGAGAATTAGTTCTACATCCAATCAATGTCTACACTTGAAATTTAAGTAAACCTATAAGTGTTTTTTCATATATTTCTAGTATACATCATTATGGGTCTATCAAAAGTATGCAGAGAGGTTACTCGTTGGATGAAGAATTTAATTATGCATCTAACAAGTTCCTACGCTTGATATTTGAGTCAACATATAAATAGATAATTTAATTCTGCAACCAATGAGTGCCTACACTTGAAATTTAAGTAAACCTATAAGGAGATAAGTCAAAAATACGAGAAAAAAAAAATTTCTCTTGAAAAATCATATCTCTTATTTTATTATTTTAACTACTATTTTGTTATTTTCCTTAGAAAGCTCATTTTAGACCTCAAATTCCTCCTAATGGGATAGTAACTTGGGTTCATATTATGCATATTGTAGATTGTAGAGAGGAAGACATTCCTAAGGGAATAAACAACAAATAAAGGGGTTGTTTCTTGTGGTGTATGGGGTAATGGAATGAAAACCAAGAGTTGGTATAATTAGAATGTTGAATAAAGAACCCAATAATCGTTTGTATGGATTTTTCTTGGAAGATTTTGGGACAAAAATGAATTATTTGGAAGCCTTAAGTAATCTTCTTCACCTTTGTGGTCTTATAGTCCATCATGGATATGGCATACAAATTCTTTTTTTGTGGTTGGAAAAAAATGGTGCACACCCAATGAGTTACCTTGGAGCTCATTTTGTGAAAGAAAAATGTATTCATATTTCTCATTAAGATGATGCTAGGAGGATCACATCATCAACAAAGAGAAGGATGGATATCAGAACTTGGTGGAGGAGGAACCCATTACTATCCTGTATATTCTCATGAAGAAAGGCCTCCAACTCATCAATGTAAATCCAAAACAAAGTGGTGGATAGGGGGAAACCTTGTTTATCCCCAATGGTACTCTTGATGAAATTATACATCCTGTGAAATGTGTAGAGATGACCAAGGACCAATTCATATAGGTGTATGATGTAAATTGGCAGGGTTTGGTAAATTCCATTGCCTCTTAGCCTATAGATTAGGGATTCTCATAGGAAGGAGTCAAAATATTTTTGAGAATATAGAAAGAAACAATAGAATTTCGAATAACAATGTCATTCCTCCTCAATGATGTCTAGACGGTAAATTTGTGATCAATGGTATGATGAGTGGTTCAAAATCCTTCTTTTCCCTTAGATATGAGGGATCTTTGCTTAAACTCACTAGAGAGATTCATATGGATAAATTTACCATAAATATTCAAGAACATGTGGCCCACCATGATCTTTCTATAGTTGTTGGGATCTAAGTTGGGGACCGATTTGTGTATCGGGTAAATAATGTGATGTGAAAACTTGTATGAACCACATGTTTGAAGAGATAAACCAAGTGAGAAGCCAATGAATACCATGCTTAAAGAAAATTTCCTAGAAACCTTCCTCATTTTTTTTTATTGTACTCATCACCCAAACGACCTCTTTGATGTTACTTTCTAAGAATAGTGAGAATGAAGAGGGTGGAGAGGGAAACTTAATATAGTGCTAATTAGGACTATCATAGAGAGTGGATATGTGAGAGAAAAAGGATCCATGGTTAAGGTTGGATGAGAGGATAGAGTGGTGGGAAAGGATGGTGCACTAGAAGTGATTGGGGGAGTGAGTAAGGGAAGTACACAAGTTTCATATGTTGGGGTAGGAGGGGTGAGCATGGGTGAAATGATGTTGAATCTAGTGGTGGAGAGCAATGCATTCCTCATTATAACATTGGTTTATAGGGAAGGAGTTGGTTTTTTGAAGGTGGATGTGGGGTTGGTGGAGTGAGGGTATGAATTTAGGGATACTTCCCAAATTATTGATGAGAGACATGTGTACTTGGTACATGAAAAATCAAGTAAGGATAACTAGGTCTCTTAGGGGTGGGCCATGGGGGGTGTGTATCATGAGGGGGTTGTCAGCTCGAAAAGAGAAGGAAATAAGATCATGGTATGTGAGGGGGATGGGGAGTAGAATAATAAATATTGTGAATAGTGTCTTGATGGAAAACTATTCTAGGCAATCATTTCAAAACTAGAAGGGTTTTTTTTTTATTTATTAAGGTCCAAATACATGGAAAAAAAGTATCCATAAGATATAGTTGAGCTCAAGAACTTCCTCGAATATATCCCTTCTATAACATCATTGCAATAAATTATAATACAGTATAATACACCTATTTTGTCCCCACTATAATATTTTTATCCAATTATTTTCTATAGATATTATATTGGTACCATTTCCATTCACATGTTTGCAGTGATTAGGATTTACAATAGGATTCTCAATTTTGCTAAAAAATATAACAGAACTATCTAAATATGATGTAATTAAAACATGGGGTATAGTAGTTTTAGAAACCCTATTCCATCAACTCATGCTATCTAAATGTTAATTTCTCTACCCTAACTCCCTAAGAAAAAAATCCTATAACAAAAAACTAATGTAATTTCAATATAGAGGATGAAATTGTAAATCTAGAAAAATTATGGTATATCTCTACACCTCTATTAATACTGAAATGGAGATCAGGATTCACCAAAATCTAATTTAGAAATATGGTATTCAATTAGAATTAAATGTACAAGAATGTAAAGTCAATCAACCACATGTGAAAAAATGAAAATCGGCCAAATCCAAGTCTTGATTAGATCCACCATACACAAATTCTCTAGAAATAGAAAATACAAGTTAATAAATAAATCAATAAATAAATCATCAATCTAGGGAAAAACAACATGTAAATTTTTCATATTGACTTGGACTCTATTTTGTTTTTTCTTTTTGACGAAAAATTCTCTAGAGGAGGACATATGAATGTGATCTGATTTTTTTCCAAGGAATGAAATAATTGGCAGAGTTAGATGGAATTCATATGCAACAATATTTTAGGTAACCTATTAGGAAAAGGCTCATGTCCATGTCCCATCAAAAAAATGGTAAGATCAGAAATTTTTCGTTCATTTTCTCCTTTACCTAATCCCTCTATGATACCATTAATACAAATCATAGTTCAAAGGGAAGTCCCCATTGTAAAAGAAGTCAGACTCACAATTTTTCATCATATATCAATATGAGTTTATTTACCAATCAAGACATGTGTTCTACATTAGAAGAAACATAAATGGTTTATGAACAAGAGGAACCAACATACCTATTAGTAGGAATAGAGCTTATGTTTGAAGAAGATATCAATGGGAGTTTGGAGATCATATTTGAAAATTGTGAGGTAAATGGTATCCTATTTTTTGTGGGTTCAAATTGTTTTGGATTTCTATAGAATAATTCATTCAATAACAATTTATTTCCTTAGTGGTGGTTATTAGATTCAATTTTCAAGTCGAACGAAGCATGTTTTGACCAACTACAAATCATGGGGTTATTTTGTACAAACTTCATTTCTCTAAATCACCAATCAACAAAGTCAACATACCAATAAAAAATGGATTTACATATGTTTGTGAGTTCTTTTCTATTCAAAACGATAATGTTAAAATGTTTTTACAAAACAAAATTAGTATTTTAGGTTTTGCAAGAATAAGAGAAGGACCTACATATCTTTTGAAAAAAAATCTTGTTCATAACTATCATATAAATAATGTTTAATAAACCAAAATGGTATTCTTATGTTTTTCAATTATACCTAAGAGTTGCAGGATTGGGATTTTTCTTCACTAAAATTTATAGTTTACAATCCTACAAGAAGTCTCTTGTTTATTTTAATGGGAAATATCAATTGGGATTCAAAGTTATGATTAGTTAAAATGAAAAATGATAACAAGAAAAAGGGTATACTTCATACCTGAATGTATGAACTAATAATGTATTAAGAATCTTGCCGACACCAAGACGAACTGTGATTAATGCATGCTAAAATCCATGTGATTATTTTGTACCCTCGAGAACAAGAAACCCATTTTTAGGAGAGTGCATAACTATTTGGTCCACTTTCGATTAAGTGTTTTTTACTCCTTAGCTATCCTAATGATAACCTTCATTTCTGTAGGTAATGATTTCCTCTGAACCTTTAGTTGTGCCTCTAGAAGATCCATGTGTCTTAGTTAGGGATGATGGCTTCAAGGGTTTAGACAAGTGACTGCATCCATCGATTTATTTTCTGATGATTTGGGTACATATGATTGAGACATTGTTGCATTGAATTTCTCTGTGTAGATTGTGTGAATTTTGAGAAACGTGAGGCAAAATACTGCCAAATAATTTCCATTCCTGAAAACATTAGGGTGAAATACCTCCAAAAAAGTTGTCATTATCAGAAAATAATGGTGAATAGGTTTATTTATCTCATCATTCTCAAAAAATCAGGGTGAATAGGATGATTTAGCTCATCATTATCAAAAAATTGGGGCAAATGGGATGATTTAGTTCAAATTTTACAAAGAGAAAATGAATTTCCTTTCTCTCCCTCACCAATATGGGTGGGATAAGGGTTTTAGATATAATATTTTATAAATAAATTTGGGGCTAAATACACTCAAACCATTTTATACCTTTTTATATAAATGATTCTCCCAACCAAAATTCCAAACTTCTTAATTTTTCCCATGGGAGAAATTTCACCCCTAAAATATTCCTTATGACTGGGGGCTTGGTGGCTTGGTGATGAGAGAGTTGGATGAAATTTGTATGTAATGTAACAATCATTTAACAAATATAAATCCATAAATTACCCAATTAAATAACCATTCATTTGTAATTTAGGAAACCGTAATTAAATTTAATCAACTCACAAAAGAGGTGAAGCACTTACCTGTTTTGAATAATCCAACTTACTTGCAACTCGATGCCTTCATAAACATATCTATACCTGGATCCTTGACCTAGTAATTGAAACAAAAATTAGGGGATGAATATTCACGCAACTTTATACCTTGCTACTATAATCTTTAGTAGCAAGTCACCCCCAAGTTCTCAATATACTATCCAACCAACAATTTTTTAGCCTTCCTCTCAGCCAATGAGAGATGCCTTTTATACTCCTCCTTTGTTCTTATATAGGTTTCACACATGTTAAATAACCATATCCCTAGGTTCCTTTATTTAATTCTTTATTATACTTTAGGCTTTCTCCATAATTTCCATTACTTATTTTACTCTTTTCTTTATGACCCCCTTTAGGATAATTATTATATATTTATTTATATAAGTACTTATTATGATAATTGTAGGAGAATTATTATATTTCTTTTACTATTATTATTATTATTTATATGTTTAATAATAATATGGGGAATGGCATACACCTATCTTTCAAGGAACTTCATCCTGAAGTTAGTTTTGATTATGTTACTTGTGGGATTTTAACTATCTCACCAATATATCTTCCACAACACCCTATGTTAGTTTGTGTAACTTCCACAACACTCTCTGATGGAATATATAAGCCACCCAAGTGACTACAACATGAATAAAAATTACACATCACAACACCAGGGAAGTGCAAGTACTCTCTAGCTATCCTTCCCGACTTTCAGAACCAACATTAAAGCCTATTGGTCTATATATAACCCTAAGGATCGAGACCTAATATTCTCAAGTAGGCATCTTGATAAACACTCATGTTCACTAGGAATATTGAAAGGTTGACCTAAAATCCCTCCACAAGAACTAGGTACAACCCTAGGAATTGAATTCGAATCCCACAACACCACCGATGAGAAATGCTCCATCCATTCTTGGAGACATCAACATCACAAATCCAATATAAGGAATACAAATTATTGGCATAAGTAGTATATTGAGTTTTCCCCATCCAATAAAATGTTACTTGTAATATTCTCCTTTGTGTTTAGGGCTCCCATGAGATCATGAAATAAATAGGCCCTCTCAACCACTAGTGGATAACTTATCAATCACCCCCTCACAACATATAATCAATGCATTAGTTATAATTATAATATCAACATATTAAATAAATAATCCACATGGTAACTCAACATCATTGTCATTGTGAAATATTGAATAGTAAGACACCACATGATCATGCATGTCATCATTAAGCATCTCATTATAAATCTGCATGAAAGTACCGCATTCCATCACATCATGACATCATAAAAATATTATTATAAAATAATTCCATGCAATTATATCATGTTATCACTAACCGACCTTTCAATTACTTTCTAATTAAATTAGTAAGAAAGTGAATATTTGTACATTTAATTATCAATCTAGGGCTCGTATGGAACTTGTGAATTGTCGTGCACAATCTATGAAAGAAGAGTGTTGTTTTGAATATAGAATTGTAGCACTTTTAATGTCACAATTCAAGGATTCATAATAATGAATTAAGTCGCCAGCCTATGCTAGGGCCTAAGTTTCTTAGGAGAAACTAAATCATACTTGCGATAATTGAAATCACACTTGCGGGAAATTAAGATCACACTTGCGGAAATCAAAATCACTTTTGCGAGAATTGAAATCACTCTGGAATAAATTAAAATCATTCTTGCAGAAATTGAAATCACTCCTGCAGAAATTGAGATCACACTTGTGGGAATTAAAACCATACTTGCAAATATGGAACTTACTCTTATGGTTTATTGGTGAATTTCTCGAGTATAATGAAGTTCTTGTGTTGTCGCAACAATTAAGTGTTCATATATTCAATATTAATCCAATAATATCGATCCAAAGTTGTAAAGACTAAACCTAAAGACATAGTTGTAAATTCCAGAATTGTAGAATCTTGCTCGAGAATCCAATTCCAGATACGATTTTTTTTTTTTTTTTTGTAATCGTAAATGATATCTATTTCCAATACAAAAAAATTCCTATTTCTCGCCATATTTTCTCCTACGAGGGGAAAAATTTAACCTCTTAGATTTATTGTACCTAGGAAAATAGGTGCGAAAAAGGAAGAATCTGGAAATTTGAGAGAGCCATAACTTTCATCTCAGAAATCATATTAAGGCCCAAGCATAGCCATTGAAAATATAATCCATAGGGATATATTAGAGAAGGATTGATTACTTTGAGAGAACATCTGGTTATTATATAAAGATATAGGAAAAAGGCAATTGAGCTTTGTGAACCATGTAATTGTTCAAAATAAAGATTTCCCAAATAATGTTAATTTTGGGAAAACGTCTCCAATTAAGGTTATAGGTACAATAAATACATCATTAATTGGTGAGAAAGGTCTCATATAATCATGAAAGTTCATATACAGAGGTATATAGTCACATTTGAAAAGCGCAATAGTCTGGTAATGGAAAGAGGAAGGGAATGAACTTGATCTTGGAGATGACACATGTTATAAACTAGAAAATTCATTTGAGCACCAAAAAATTTATTACTTGCAGGAAAATGAAATGGAATCATGACATAAATTGTATAAGTTGGATGAGGAAATAAAAAAATACATGGAAAGTAATGAAAAGTTTATAAAGAACTAGAAAAGAGTAAAAAAAAATAATTATTATTCAGCTGCTACTGAGTCTGAATGAATTGAAAGGAACAACAATAAGGATCCTTTCTTGGGAAATGAATCCAACGAGTGAAGAATGTAATTAATGGGAAGAGAATGGAAAAATAAGACTCCATATCCTTGAAGGTAGAGATGTGTAGATAGCTACAAGCTTGATGTGAAAGAGAACAAGGAGCTTAGGGGGTGATGTGTGAATCATATTTGTGTGGAAATCACAAGAATTATAGAGAAGGATTTGCTAGATATGACTTAGCTACCTTGTCTAAAATTACTTAGAGAAAGAAATCCACTTCTGATATCAGAGTTCATAATAGAAGCATGATACAATATAGAGAAATTGGGGATAGAATAATGGAGGTTCTTTCACTTGAAAACTTCCACTGAATGGAAATAGACTTCCATTTGGAATGGTATTGAGTGGGAAAAGTATGGCTTCACAGGGAATTGTTAAATCAAGTGAAGAGAACTATTCCAAAAATTGGGAAATAAAATGGAAAATGATATATAAATTGTCGTGAATATTCCCATGGAAAAATTCATCACAACATATCTAATAAAATACTGAAATATTTACTATTACATTTACTTTTCTTTCATATCTCAAAACACTTAGTTACTTATTTTCTTCTTATCCATGAAATAGATAAAATGCAAAAAATAGATAAAAGTTAAAAAAAATTACACCATCCCCAAATAGACAAAATATATGACCTGGGAAACACATTATGGGAGAAAACCAAACTAGAAGGTGAGGCTACTTTGCTCTCTTTTCATTGGTATATAAATGATGCAATTACAAATAAAGAGGCACTCCCTGTGGAGTTTCCTTTAAATTTTGGTCTATATGGATGCTACAAAATCTATCCTCCTCTATTATGCTCACATGCTACCACTCTTTGATGCTTTTCTCAACTATAGAACAAGATACAATGAAAAATAATGGAATCCCTTCTCCTCCTAATGGCCTAATATTTAACACAGCCCAATATCCATCTAGGGATAGGTTTTTGACTTCATCAACCCTCAATTGTGATAGTGTTTTGGACCTTCTAGAATATTATTGAAATTACATACATGGCTAGCCCCATATGCATGAGTAATGGGGGATGACATGGCATCTTCGCATGCCATGGTGGTCAACATGGTAGGTTAACTTATGGGAGGCATAACTTTTTCATATGAGCTCCAATTGACATGATTTTTTCACCGTTGGAAAGGTCTACATATGTAAAATAGTGTCACATCATCAAAGTTACGATAGGAAGGTTTTGACCCCCCAAAATTCCATTTCATACCTCAAAATGGCCTTAGAAGGTTCTAGACCCCAATTTTCCAAACTAGGACATGGCACTAAAATGGCCCTGTAAGTTGATTCCTCCAATTTTTTCCACTTTGAAAGGATCGAGATCTATGGAAAACAATATATTCATCCAATATGGATCATACCTCCCCATTTAGGGATTCTATTGTTCCCAAAAATATTACTGAATTAGGTGAGGAATGTTTTCCTCTACCTTTTCCTTGGAATACTTCTTTAATTTTCCTGGAAGTTGTCCTTTCAACCCAATTTCCCAAAGGTCATGCTTCCCTTGTATTGTATTTCTGGACCGCTTCTACAAAAATGTGTCATCAACTAACTCTACCTAATTATTTGGTGATAAGTACTCTATGGAAGGTAGGACTTGCTCCTCCTCCTTATCCAACAAGGAAGGATCACAAATTTTGAGATTCTCCACATTCACTATTGAGTAAATGCACATGTATCAAAGTAGACTAATTATGTAGAAATTCTCTCCAACCTTTTCCAATACCTCAAAAGGAATGTACCATAGAGCCTTCATATTCTTTCTAGGACCTTGTACTCTTTCCTTATTCAGTTGTAACTATTCTTTGTCTCCCACTATAAGTTTTCTCTCTATCATGTGTTGGCCATGTCTAGCCTTGTACTTTTCATGTGACTTCTTCAGTGTCTCTTGTACTTGTAAATAGATCTGCTTGATATTATCAACAATTTCTTCTTCTTTTAATGCATGTCCTATGAGGTCCTCCCCCACTCCTCCTTGTTTTCCATATACCATATCTAAGGGTGAAGGTGGAAAATATCCAAAACAAGTTTCAAAAGGTGACTTACTAGTAGAAGTGTGGATTGATATGTTATAAGAGTGTTGTATATATATCATATATTCATCTTGGGTCTTAGGGTGCTTCTAATTGTAACCGATAAAAAGATTCACCAAAGTATCATTGGCTACTATTTTCCCATTAGTCTATAGATGGAATGTTGTAGACCTATTCAACTTAGCGTGCATTTTCTCCCACATTGTAGTCCAAATTGCACTAATAAATATAGTATCCCTATCTAAGATGATGCTCCTCGGTATCCCAAACTGCACCCATATCTATTAAAAGAGAAAGTTTTTTCTTCATGTCCCTTGATGATTTTTTTTATAAGGCATGAGAATGCACATTTTGTTGAACCTATCAACTACCACAAATAAATAGTCATGTCCCTTCCTAGTTATTAGTAAACTTCCCACAAAATCCATGGAAATACTTTCCCAAGGTTGAGTGGGTACAGATAAGGGATTTTATAAACCTTTATTTTTGTTACTAGGCTTGCGAGTACAACAAAGTATACATCCTCTAATATACTATGCTACATTTTCATTCATTATGGACTAGTACACATACCTCTGTAACTTGGCAATTGTCTTCCCAACACAAAAATGTCTTGCAGCCTTGGAGGTGTGAGCCTCTCTGATAAGATGCAATTGTTCACCTTTAGGAACATAGAGCTTGTTGAGCTTGCAGATTAAACCATTCTAGAAATGATATTCAACCTTTCCATTACCTTCTTCTATATGAATTTGGCCATGTATTTTTTGAAGCACCTCCTTGAATTACTAATATTATGTGTATGCCTCTTTATGTGCATCATGGGTAAATGGATCCATGTGCATCAAAGTTCTCAAAGCTATAATATTGGATGTGGGTGGTTGTGAAAGAATGTATTCCAACTTATTTTTTCTACTCTTATTATACTTTATGACCAAATGAAATTGTTGTAAAAACCCCATCCACTTGTAATGCCTGGTTTGTTGTAGCTTACTCAAGGTTTGTGAATACTATAATGGATGGTGATCTATGTGGATGATGGTCTCCTTTCCCATCAGACAAATCTTCCAATTTTTGATATCTAGTACCAAGGCATGGAGCTCCTTGTCATAAGTACTATAGTGGAGAACCACCCCATGAAATACCTGAGAATGATAACATATGGGTATTCCTCCTTGCATCAATGTTGTTATCCCCATTTTTTGTGTTAAATAAGGAGATGATGTCTCGAGGTTCTCAGGTTGTAGATATGGAGTTTTTTGTTAAGCCCTAATATTGGCTCATTACCCCTTAATTGGGGCATATTACATTAGTAATTCTTTTATTTTTATGTCGGATTTATTCCATTAGTTGTAATTATACCTCCTAGTCTCCTATATATACCAAGGAGACATTTTCATTTGGAATCATCTTGGAATTGTACATTTATGTGGGCATAAGGAGGTTTCCCCCTAGAAGAGGCTTATTATCTAAATTTCTCTCTTTTTCAAGGCATTGAGTACTTATTCTAAGGTTTTTTTATGCTATATTGATATTTGGTTCTTAACATATGGTATCAGAGCTCAAGATCTTGGGGTTTCGCTGCTACATCTGAGACACCTTGGAATTTTCTCTATAAATTGTTTTCTACAACGTTTTAGAAGGAACGGCTTGGAGGATATTTATTAGACGGATAAAGGTACATTGTGTTAAAAAAAATTCTCCCGAGGCCTTATAATTTCGGACATACAGCCTGTGCAATATAGCGATCTAGAATCATCTTGAATTGAGTCATTGTGGAATTTTTGCTATAAAATGTTTTTTATAACATTTCAGACACTTAAATCCAAAGGATATTCACAAAAATTAGTAAGGTATATGTGGTAAAAATTTCATCTTCTAGGTCATCTCACATTTGTAGATACACCCTGTGGAAGATAGGGAATCTAACTAGTCCTATTGACTAGTGTCAAGAAGGTGTTCCAGGTAAAACAATCATAACTTGTTCCTAGAGTATCCAAATTGAGTGAGACTAGTTGCATTCGATAATGGACAATCTGTAGTATTTCTGGTACAAGTTTCATAATTTTATATCAATAATTTTGTGTGAGGCATGCTATACAAGTGACATCTCCCTAAAAATCCAAAAAGAAGCAAGTTGTGGGGAAGTTACCGTAAATTCCACTTGGCACATCCAATTTTGATCAGACCTATGACATTTCAAAGAAGAAATATCATAGAACTACAAAAAATAAATTTTCATACTCAGAAGGGCCGAAACTTTGGAGGTAAAATAGAAGAAATATTTTGTAGCAGAACCACCTCAAAATCAAGGTTCAAAAGTGATACTTGGCCAACATGCCACCCAAAAAGGGAAATTTTACACCAAATAAGCCTCCAGATAATCCTATATGGACTCTTGATGAAGGTGAATAAATGCGTAGGGACATAAATGATTTACAAAAGAAGACAGTAACAAAAGATGAACTACAAGAGATGATGGAGGGTTTAAAAGGGGAGATCATG
>JZKD02S2352076.1:0-31119 GCA_000966675.3 Picea glauca | reverse complement strand
TGTTCAGAGTCTTCCTCCATTTGATCACCCCTTAAAACAAACCGTGACATTAAAACTGATGGGCTTCGGGCTCTGCTCCTGCTAGCAATCCAGGAGTGACTTCCGAACGCCAACACCATGTTAGACTCCACAGTGGAACAAAGTTCTCTCTTTTCCCTCTAGAATGCAATGTGAGGTCTCCTCCCAAATGGGTGCCTCGTCGGATCACCTTGCACTCTCTTTTATTCTTGCTAATATAAAGCACAATGACATCAAAAATCCCTCTATCAATATTGAAGGTGAGGATGTTCTCACCATCATCTAATGAATAGGATTTCCTATCAAACCCATATGCAATTGTAGTAGCAGTCGATTCATTCAATGTTTGTAACATGTTAAACCCACATATATTATTGTCATCCTTAGTGTCCTACCTTTGAGAATTGTTATATCAAGAGGAAAGGATAACTATAACACCCCAATTTTGATGCCCATTGTAGCATTGTATATTTGTAAGTATTATGAATGGTCGCAAGCCAAGCAATGCAATATGTAAACATTGTACATTGAAAATAATAAAAATGAAATACACCACCTATGATAGACAGGTAAGGACTAGAGTAATGGGGGGATATGATTCCATAAGAGCAGGGGATTCATGGGGATTTTGAGGAGTTCCATATGCCTTGAGTCTTAAGCCATATTCATTAATCAATTTGTCCCTTTGACTTATTTAACACTCCATAATTGAATTGATGTAAGAGGTTGGGTGAGAAAGTCATCCCACTCACTTATGACAACATGGGTTGAGTGTAATCATCCTTGGGGGAAGAGAAAGAGTCAAGAAAGCATGGGAGAAGAGGAAATTAAAGTAGGAAGGAAAACTAATTTTTATAGTTAGCAAGAAGTGAGGAAAACCAAAGTTGAGTGTTGTAAAGGTGTGTCTATTGATAGTGGGTAATGAAAATAGCTTGTTGAAGATAGTAATTTTGCTGAAAATGAGGTTGGTATGCCTATGAGAGATTCTTGTTAAGGAAATTACTCAAGAGCATTTGTGGATGATGTGTGAGCACTCTTGGTGTAGCTAGATTTCTTGGATCCCCCAATAGAGAGATTCTTGGTCGATCTATGATTTAGGCCTGGAGGGGATAGATATTGTTTAACGGTCTACGGTGCAAAGAAGGAAATGCCATCCCTTGTGTTGTGTAGACTGGTGGGGAAGAGATCTTGGCAGTTGGAATTTTGTAGGATTTGCATCACTATATTTTAGTGGGTATTTGAGTTGTTACAATTGGTTGTAGACACCCATAGGATCCTTCCTTTCCTTGTGGACTCATAGCCCCAGCTCAAGGGTGACTTGTTGCTAAGAAAATTGGAGAAGAAAAGTCTATGGTTGAGTGGAATGTCCTTTTTTTGCAGCGGATTGTGTAAAGAATTTTGAAAGATAAGAGTTTTGATAATTGTGTTATTTATTGTTTAATGTCGAGGCTAAATGTTGAATTTACTATGTATTATATATGTATGAATTATGTTGTGCATGTGTAATCATTTGCATTCACATTTTTAAATTATTCATAACAGTTGCATGAGCTTGAATGTCATGATGTGTATATTTCTGCATTTGAATCAACATATTTGATTCATCTAGTAATGTGGCCCATCCA
This sequence comes from Picea glauca, assembly GCA_000966675.3. Classification (NCBI taxonomy): domain Eukaryota; kingdom Viridiplantae; phylum Streptophyta; class Pinopsida; order Pinales; family Pinaceae; genus Picea; species Picea glauca. The sequence goes on along the minus strand of JZKD02S2352076.1, from coordinate 29,476 downwards.
GGGAGTTAGGTATGTTAACGGTTGGTATCAAAGCTAAATTTTTGTAGTAGTATGACTTAGAGGGATCTGGGGATGTTACAGGTTGGTATCAAATATTTTAGTTCAACACCAGACCCGTATGGGCCAAATACCAACATGAATTTGATCAATTTGTTGTTGTAGAGTTTGATATTTGTCGAATTTGGGGAAATTGTAAAATCAGAGTGAAATCCCCAAATTTCTAAGCAAATTCAAATGAAATTTGCACTCATAATGGTTGAATAGATGATTAATGGCATCGATTGGCAATTTGCAGAGTTAAAAATTGATTTGGGAGGGTCAAACTTCATGTTTTCATGGCTACTGTGAAGTTTGGAGAATCAACTAACCAGATCACTTGGATAGTAATATCAATAATCGAGATTCACCTTGGGTCGATTTAAAAATTCTAATTTCACCAAAGGCAATTTCTTGGTTCGCCAAAGAATTTCAAAGTTCGACGAAATTCAGCGAAGTGCGAACAAAACTTAGCTCACCAAAGAAGAATTTGGAGTTCGACAAAGTTTACTGGATCAATGATCAAGATCAAATTGACCTTGAGATCAACAGTCCATATCCAACATGGATTTGGAAAAAAAGTCGAAGTTAAACAATTTCGGTGATTTGAAGAAAAATTTAGATTGTGGAAAGATTTATTTTGAAATCACCAATCGTCAATGGAGTTTTTCAGAGGTCACTAAAAATTGTAGTTTCTCCAAGATTTCCAATGGGATTTTTTGGAAATTGTCGATCATCGATGGAGTTTTTTGGAGGTCTCCAAAAAAGTGTAGTTTTTCCAAGATCACCGATGAAGTTTTTTTGGAAATCAACAATGGCATTTTTCAGAAATTTTCGACCGTCGGTGAAGGTTTTCATAGGTCACCAAAAAAGTGTAGTTTTTCCAATAACGTCGATGGATATTTTGGAAATTGTTGATCATTGATCATGTGGATTTTTTCATATGTCACCAAAACATTGTAGTTTTTCCAAGATTACCAATGGAGTTTTTCGAAAATATTCGATTACCGATGGAGTTTTTGGGAGGTCACCCAAAAACTATAGTTTTTCCAAGATCATCGATGCATTTTTTCGAAAATTGTCGATGGCTAATAGAGTTTTTCAGAGATCGCCAAAAGATTGTAGTTTTTCTCTGACTACCAAAAGACACTTTTCTACAACCATTGAAATATACTTTTTCCCTGATCTTCGATAGAAGGTTTTTGTTGATTTCTAATACAAAGGTTTTTGTCAATCACTGATAGAAAGTTTTGTCAATCACCGATACAAGGATTTCGTTGATTGTCAATGAAGGGTTTTTAGTGATCTTCGAGGGAAAAAAATACTAAATAAGATAAATACAAGATAATACAAGGGAAAAAAATACTAAATAAGATCAATACAAGATAATACAAGAAGAGTAAGAAAAGAGGAAGAAGATGAGAATGATAGGACAAAGAAGGACAATGATTAAATAAATAAAAAATAAAAAAAGATGGGCCCAAAAGCTTGTTTTAGTCATAACAAGAGAAGAAAAGCTTAGAATCGAATTAAATTTAAAGGTTATCTCCACAGAGACGAAGGCTACAAAAGTTCCAGTGAGGGCCATGGGCCAATTCTGCTTAAATTTTCTAAAAATGCATTTTAGTAGTTTTTAAAGTTCTGGGTGGTGCTCAGCGACTAGGACCTAGATAGATATGAAATTTTTATAGAGCATTCAAAAATAAGGAATGAAAATATCTAGTTAGAATTATGGAAAATTTCAAAAGGGTTTAGAGTGGAAATGCTGAAACAGGGAAAAATCCTCTATTCCCGGACACATTTTGGGGATTTTTGAAATATTTGGGAGAGTAAAAGGGACCCTAATTCACAAATTTGGAACAAATTATTTAGTCAACATTTTATTTCCTCAACAATCCGGACAAATTTGCCTTGAGAAATATTTTCCCAATGTTCTCCATTTGGGAGATAGCCAGTCTTGTCTAAAAATTCTAATTCCATGTCTAGAGAAAATGTAAAAAGTGCAAAGTCATCAATTCCAGATTTATACAGAATTTGACTAGAGAATAAAATTTTGAATCTGAAGGTTTTTGTGTATTCACAATCATAAATACTATCTGGGCTCAATATAAAAATATTTCTAGTCTCTCAGATAAAGGTGGTCTAAAAATTTCTCTCACATAAATTGCACCAGTTAGAACAGGTTAATTGAGTAGAAACAAAAATATTTAGAAAGCTATCATTTTTAGCCCAGGACTCATAATGGAAGAATGAATACAACCATTAGAAATATAACTAAAATATATTATATATGAAAGATCAAAATTTAGATTAGTTCACCTTTGTTCTTCATAAATTCATGTGAAGGATGAATTGTAACATAATTAATGAAATATTTTACAATATGCATAATTCTAATAGTAATTGTTGCATGCACAATTTTGTAGAATTAGAGGTACATGAAGGACATAAATCAAGTTTAGAAATCAGGAGTAAAGAGATGGATGATGCACAAGGTTCTTACAACCATGGAGATGAAATTAGAGGATTAAATATCGGCCTAGGAAATGCATACACAAAGTCCAATGGACATAGAAGTAGAGTTGAGCCTATAGAGTAGATGAAGAGATTGCAAAGGGAAGTGAAAATATATAGGGTAGATACTGAAAGGTTGATAAGGCCTCAATAGGATCATAACCAAATTAATTATTAGTTTCTACAGATTCTAACATGCAAAGAAAAATCAACAAGGATTCAAGAATAAGACATGCATCTAATGTGGGGCATGTGGAAGAGCACATATCTCATGATAATATGGATTACTTCGGAGGTTGAGGCACTCAAGAAGTTTTAGTAGGAATCACCATTCTCCTAGACATTTATCCAGAAGAGCACCCGCATTTTCATAATCATAAAGAAACCCAAGTAGATCCCCTGTCAGACATCAAAGGAGAAGGATCAAGTTAGATAATTTACAAGGAGAGCTCAAGAGGCTCAAGCCACCCACATTTGATGGAGAGCATAGGAAGGGTGAAAAATATAAAGCCTAATTGTTGGGAATGAGAAAATATTTTCAATTTCATAATTATTCATCAAATATGGAAGAAAAGATGGGAATATGTCATATTCAAGGGAAAGCTTCCATGTGGTGGGACCAGTTGAAACAAGTCAAGTGTATTTATGAGAAAATAATATATTGGAAGAATTTCAAGGAATAGTTCCAGCAGAAATACTTTTCAAAGCACTATTATGACAAGAAAATGCAAGAATTCTTTGATCTTCTAAGGTATGTGGATTTCATCAAGGATGAGAGGGTTAAAATTCATAGGTTTCTAAGTGGTTTGTCATCATTATATAATGATAAAATTTAGTTTGATGTGCCCAAAAATTTGGAAGAAACCATGAGAAAATCTTAGTATTTCTATGAGCACATTAAGGCAAGGCTAGTTTTTCAAAAATCTTGGGATGACAAAAATAAAGGCAAGATGGATTAGAGGAAGAAAGGATTCAAGAAATATTTCTTTAGGAACAATTCATAGTGATAAAGGAATGGGTAGAAAGAAAAAAATGAGCCCAATATGATAGATTCCTTAGGGAAGAGGTCAAGATAACAACCCATAAAGTGTTGGGGATCCCAAGAGGATCACATGTATAAATGTTTCCCTCATAAAGGAGATAGGATGAGAATTGTGCATAACCTTTAGGAAGCTCATACGGTGGAAGACATGGTAGGAACATGCCAAGGATTTATGTAGCATTGGACAATAAACAAGAAGACTATCAATCCCACATGATTGAGGTTAAAGGTAATATTTATAATCATCCCATAGCTATTTTGATTTATTATGGAGATAGTCATAACTATATAGATCCTAATATGGTTGAAAGATTGAAATTGAAGAGATGTAAGAATGTGAAGTCTTGGTTGGTTCATCTAGCCACTATAACCAAGAGAAGAATCAATGAGTTTCTCAAGGATTTCCCAGTGAACATGAATGGATTTAGCACTAAGGATTTGAACATTGTACCACTTGAATCATATGATTTTTTTATTGGTATGGATTGGTTGGAAAGAAATCATGTTATCCTAGACTGCTAGAAAGAGGCATTCACCTATCTTGATGAGGAAGGGAGTTCAAGGATAGTTTGAGGTATTATGAGGCCTATATCTATCAAAGAGATTTTAAAATTGTAGATGAAAAGAAGTTTTAGAAAAGGGTTCCAAATATATGCAACGCATTTAGAAGATCCAACCAAGGATAAGGAGAGGAGTATTGAATATTATTAAGTTTTGAAGGATTATGAAGATGTGTTGGGGGAAATGCCAAGATAACCACCCAAGAGAGATATTGAATTTTAGGGAAGCTAGAGTTCCTAGAGCCACAACTCCAAGACTTCCTATCCAACTAGTACTAGAGCCCCAATAGGGAAGTGGAACAACTTATGGATTGAAATTCTTGTTTTCTCCTCTATCTGTGTCTATTTTCTTTGGTATTTTTCTTCCTCTTTCAAATCATTCTGGTGTCTTCCCTCTACCTTTGTTTTTTCTTCTTGTTCCTTTGCTTCTAGTTTTTCTTGGTCCTTCTCTAGAAGTAATAAGAATTGTTCCTTAATTATCTTCCTTTTTTCTTCTTCTTCTTCCATCAGAATCTTTTCTTTAGCCATCTCATCTGCAAATCTGCATAGTACTTCTTCAAATAATAAAACCTCTTTGAATATATCATCTGCATAATTCACTTCATGGATTATAGGGTGAGTTAGTACAACAAATTTGACATGATTGATTGTTATATCTTGTGTATCATGCCCTCTAAGTTCTCCTTTACATAGGCATATCTCATGTAGGGCTTCTACCTCCTTCCTAGCATGAGGACCATTGCATAAAGTATACCTCCCTATGTTCAAGGAGAATGTGGACCAGAGTTTCTTACTCCTACCTAAGACGAACAAGGTTATACAAGTTTCCATTGTTTGGTGAGCAATCTCTCAGACCAACAATCTATAGACTATCAGGAACATATTTTGGTAGAATATGTGGGGCCTCAGAGTTCTCATAGACACTGATGTATGTATAATACTTTCCCATATACCAATCTGTAAACATTCTCAAGGTTTTCAAGGCATCCTGTGATATTCTATATGGTGGATACCCAAAAATTATGGGAAAGGGGAGAAAAGAAATAATCACAGATGTCATATATGCATTTCTTATAATTGACATCCCATAATTATGAACAATATACTTTCACAAGTGGCTGACTAAGGTCCCAATTCCATCTAAAAGCATAAAAGTGGATAACAGAGCATATAACATCAATGAGGTATGCATACATGAAGAAGATAGGATTTTTCATACCTAGGGCATCCTTGATTTTCTAGAAATGTTGAATATTAGTATGTTTTCCCAGTTGAGGATTTAGATTTTCTTTATCATTGTGTATGCCATCAAGAACCATTCCATATGGAAGTGTGTTCTCATTTCTTCTCCATACAATCAGCATATCATAGTACTCAACATCCTATAGGGATTCTTCAGATGTTGTGCAAGGATCAATTGCACCCCTTTCGTGAACCATCTCTTCTTTTCAACCCATCAGTCCTCCATCAATTATTTAAATTCCTTATCATCTTCTCCAAACTTCTTCAGGAATGGCATGTTCAAAGAAACTGTAGTTTCTAGGAGGTGATATCGAAGTCTTATGTCCTATGGTTTTAGAGATGTTATCGAAATATTCGATTTACTCATTATTACAGTGGTATCTTTGTCAATATGTTCAAGGAACCATCTTGCTACTTCATTGTAAGGGAACAACATCAAACGGGTAGCTACAAGGTGAATGCAACTTTTCCTGATATTCTAATATACTTCCAAGTCTTCGTCCTTATAAGGGAAATCTGTAGTGTTGAAAATCATATAAATTTCATCGTACCTGGGAGAATGCTCCAACCCATTGAATAAGTTGGTGTCTATGACAATAATGTCATCTAAACTCACAATGGGTGAAGGTGCATTCACCACGGGGTTTTCCCCTCTTCCAATCTATGGACGTGACATGGTGTTGTTCTAATTTTCTACAATAGATGAATCCCAGATAAGTTTAATAGCTTAATAAAACAGTATAAGTAATTCAAATTAATTCATTCGCATACCTTTCATTCTTGGATTTTGAAGAAGTCTGATATTATCTTGAAATCATTGTATCCACAACACAATTTTTACAAAATTTTGGAATATGAATGAGGCATTATTTACAGTTAAAAGGTTTTAACTGCTCGTAATTTACCCTCCATTTCTTTGTAATTAATGTATAATGGAATACATCTTGTTTCTAGGTGGAAGACTGTGTCATCATTAATTCTTTGTGGAAGTATATATCTTCTCATATTCATGTATCGGGTGCATAGTGATTGAGAGATCAAGCCTGAAAAATTTCCCCGGTAGTACTATATGAAAGGGCTCATCGGGATGTTTCATCGGAACATTTTCAACACTTCATGTCCTAGATGCCTTTCGATGGGTATTCATAAAGAAAATTTGTTTTTGTATTGGGAATCGTGCAAGGGAATAGGTTACACATCTCTATGTCCTATTCATGCATTACTTATCAGGTGCAAAACTCTAGTCTAGTTCGATACCATAACACTTGACATTATCCTTATTGGAGTGCAGCATTGGGGAGAAAAAAATACGATGTAAAGATCACTCCAATGGGAGTTTTTCCAATAGTGTTGTCAGAGAAGACCCATCAAAGAGGAGAATGTATCATGCTTAGTCCTCATTTCGATGGGAATTTATCGAGAGAATATTCATACCTAAAAAATAATGTTCATATGAAAAAAACTTAGTCACAGATATGTTAAAACACTTGGATTTGACAAATTGATTCCTGCAATGTAATGTTGGAGGTTATGTTAGGGACCCACTTCACACTTATGAATTTTATCACATAGACCAGTTCTTTGGGCCAATAATGGCTTGACATGAAGGTACGAGATAATCCCTTTATACCGTAGTGAAGTTATATGCGTCGAGAATAGTCTATCGAAGAGGCTCCAATAGAGTCTATAATGTGCAAAAGGTGTAAACTTCTCCAATGAAAAATACTCTCATAGAACACTTCTCGATAATGTTATCGGGAAGGGTTCATTGGAAAGGAAATTGATGTTATATGTTATTTCACTCCAAGAAGAAACATTCTGACAGAAAATAATCAGATATACATTGGACATGGTCATATGAGTTAAGATTTTATTTTAGGACCTAGTGGTACTTGCAACTCACTCATTGAGACAGAGGGCTAACAAATGTAGGGAAAAAACTCACAAAAACATGTGACTATCATAGGTGTTCTTGGGATAGACTTAGGTTTGCATAGGAATAATTGTAGTTTCATGTATCAATAACAAACCAAGTTGGTAGTTATCAAATCCTTTGCTAACCCACTAAAATCCTATGATGTAGAGAATTTTAGTGGGTAGTTGTGGGGGCACAATATGTTGTAGAGGAGTGGTCACCCATAGTGGGTATTGAAAGCATCTTGTTGAAGCTGGTAATTATATTGATAATGAGGTTGGTATGCATGTGAATGATTCTTGTTGATGAAATTACCCAAGAGCATTTGTAGATGCTATGTGAGCACTCATATTGCAACTAGATTTCCTAGATCCCCTAGTAGAGAGATTCCTTACTAGTCTATGTTGTAGCCCTGGATAGGATTGAGATTGTCTGAGGAACTATGGTGCAAATAAGGAAAGTTCATCCCTTGGGTTGTGTAGACTAATGGGAAAGATATTTGGGTGGTTGTAATTTCTATAGGAGTCACATCACTATATTTTAGTGGGTACTTGAGTTTCTATAATAGAATTTAAACACCCATAGGAGCTCATCTGTTTTTCTGGACTCGTATCCCCATCACAAGGGTGACTTGTTACTGAGAGAACTAGAGAAACAAATTCTATGGCTAGGTGGAACATCCTTCGTCTGCATCTAGTTGTGTAAAACATTTTGAAAGGTAAGTTTTTTTGTCACTATGTTATTTATTGTTTAATGTTGAGGATAAATGTTGCATTTACTCTATATTTTATATGTGTCAATGTTGTTGTGCATGTGCAATCATTTGCATTTGCATTTTCAAATTAGTCATGACAGTTGCATGAGCTTGTATGTCATGTTGTGTATATTTGTACATTTGAATCAATATATTAGTATATTTTTGTAATAACATGGCCCGACCAGGGAGTTGGGTATGTTACATGTTGGTTTCAAATATAAATTGTGTGGTGGCATGCCTTAGTGAGGGATATGGGGACATTACAATAATGGAATATTTATGCACCTAATGAGAGGGGTATTGTTAGAAAAATTATTTCATATTATGCAGATGCTTTGAAAATGCAGGAGTTTCCTTAGTGCTATTATGAAAGCCACTAGATGTAGAGAATAAAATATTTTTTCTTGTTGAGGCTTTGGTCTTCTTTTGGTCAAATAATAGTTAGAAATGAAAAAGAGGATTAAATGACTTTGTTGGAGTGATTTTAGTATTTAAAGTTCAACTATCCTTAAGGTTTGATATCTTTTTGTTTTCATTTATATATTTAAATGAGAGGGAAGGAAGTTTTGATGTTGAAGTTTTTGTATGAGTAGAGCAACGCAAGGCCGGTTTTTCAAAATCATTAGGATGACTAAAAGAAAGAAAAGATGGATATGAGGAAGAAAGGATTCAAGGAATCTGTCTTTAAGAACAATTCATTGTCATAAAGGTAAGGACATCAAGCACAACATGATACCAATATAATATATTCCTTGGGATATAGGCCAAGGAAACAACCCATAAAGTGTTGGGGATGTGAAGGGGACCACATGTATAAATATTTTCCTCGTAAAGGAGGTAGGATGAGGACTATGCATAATATTTGAAAAGTTGATGTAGTGGAAGACATGGGTAGGAGTGTGTCAAGGAATTATACAGCCTTAGACAATAAACACGCATCATATCAATCCCACATGATTGAGGTGGAAGGTAATATTGATAATCAACCCATAGTTATTTTGATTGATTATGGAGCTAGTCATAACTATATAGATCCTAATATAGTTGACAGATTTAAATTGAAGATATGTAAGCATGAGAAGTCTTGGTTGGTTCAACTAGCCACTAGAACCAAGATAATAATCAATGAGTTGGTTAAGGATTTCCTAGTGAACATGAATGGAGTTAGCACTAAGGCATATTTGAACATTGTACCACTTGGATCGTATGATTGTTTGATTGGTATGTATTGGATGGACAAGCATCGTGCTATCCTAGATTGTTACAAAAAGGCACTCACATGTCTTTATGAGGAATGGAATTAAAGGACAATTCTAGGTATTCCAAGGCCTATATTTATCAAAGAGATTTTAGCATTGCAGTTGAAAAGAAGTTTTAGAAATGGGTGCCAAATATATGCATCTCATACAGAATATTCGGGCAAGGATAAGGAGCCAAATATTGAATATTATTCATTTTTGAAGGAGCATGAAGATGTGTTTGGGGAAAAGCTAGGATAGCCACCCAAGTGAGATATTGCGTTCTCTATTGATTTGGTGTCTAGAGTTGCTCCAGTGTCCAAGACTCCCTACCAAACGAGAACACCAAAGCTAAAAGAGTTGTAATTGAAGCTAGAAGAGTTATTGAAGAATGGGTACATACACCCAAGTGTTTCTCCTTAGGGTTCCCCAAAGATTTTTGTGAAGAAAAAATATGGAACACCAAGGTTATGTATTGACTTCAGAAATTTGAATAAATTTATAGTAAAGAACAAGTACCCTTGTCAAGGATTGATGATATTTTTTGTCAGATGAAAGGAGAAAATACATTTTCCAATATTGACTTAGGATCAGGTTATCACCGAATGAGAATCTGAGAAGAAGATACTAGAAAGACAACCTTTTAGACAAGGTATGGTCATTACGATTTTGAAATAGTGTCATTTGGGTTGACAAATGTGCCAATGAATTGTATATGTCTAATGCATGGAGTGTTCATAGATTACCTAGACAAATTTGTTATTAACTTCTTGCATGATGTTCTTATCTACTCCAAGATGGAGAAGAAGCATGAGCAACATCTGATGATGGTGCTACAAGTGTTATGAGAACACCAATTGTATTCCAAGTTGAGCAAGTGCACTTATTATCAAAGCATATCCACTATTTGGGCCACATTGTCTCAGAGGACGGCATAGCAGTGGATCCCGAAAAGATTGAAGCAATCAAAATTTGGCCAACACTAAAAAATATTTTAGAGGTAGATCATTCATGGGTCTAGTCAGTTATTATAGGAGATTCATTGCATGTTTTTCCAAGATTTCACACATGATCACTTCCTTACGAAAGAAAGGAATAAAATTTGAATGTACTACCAAGTATGAAGAGAGTTTTCAACATTGGAAGTAATTGTTAACCAGTGCACCTATATTAAATATTGCAAATCTAGATGAGGATTTTGTTGTGACTGATGCATGTAAATAAGGACTTGATGGAGTCCTTACCTAAAATGGTCATCTGATTTTTTGTGAGTCAAGAAAGCTTAAGGAGCATGAGAGAAATTATGCTACCCATGATTTGGAACTTGTAACCACTGTTCATACGTTGAAATGTGGAGGTATTATCTCATGGGAAAAAAAATTGAGTTGAGGAAAAACCATAGTGGTCTGAAATATTTGTTTGGACAACCGAGATTGAATGTCACACAAACTAGATGGATGGAATTTTTTAGTGAATATCATTTTTCCGTCAAGACATTAAGAGAAAAGAGAATAAAGTGGTTGATGAACTCAATATAAGGGTGCATGAAATGCACGCTACAAACATTAGTATGTATATTTCATATTTAAAAACGTGTCACATTTTTGCCTCATTACGTGTCCCTTGTTGGGTGGTTTTTCGGCACATGGTTTTTGCCAATGGTTTTCTATTTCCGGTTAAGGAATTAGGGTTGTTGACTAATCCAGGTCATTGGGTTAGGATTTTGGATGTCATTGGCTCCTATATGTATATTGTATTGTAAACAATGTATCACTATGAATGAATATAGAATATGTTGGTCTTCCCGGTTTGGGTTTCCAGGGGAAAAATATCTATGTAATGTGTGTATTTTCCATTGTATCATTTTTGTTCTTTTATTGAAAATATGTTTGCAGTAAAATATTGTACAAGGTTAAAATCTACATTTGGTATCAGAGCTTTGTTGGCTTTAGGGGGGACGCTTTATGGTCAAGGGTTTGGCTTGGGACTGTGATAAGCCTTGTGACAATGGGAGATCTATGGTATTGATTTTTCAGGTGAAAAGAAATGGCGAGCAGTTTGAAAATGTAGATCGAGAAGTTTAATGGGAAAAGGTTTGAGTTGTGGAAGCTCAAGATGGAAGATCTATTGGTGGAAAAACATCAATGGATCACGGTGGATCCAGGTACTACACCTCCAAGAACTTCAACAGATAACTGGAAAAATTTGGATCGAAAGGCGAAGAGCACAATCTAACTGTGTCTCTCAGATACTGTATTACTCAATGTGTTGGAGGAATATACAACCAAGGATTTATGGGATAAGTTGGGGAAGTTGTATCAGTATAATTCCCTAGTAAATAAACTTTTCTTGAGAAAGAAGATGTATAACCTGAGGATGAGAGATGGAGACTTAGTGGCAGAGCATTTGAATACCTTCAATACTGTGGTAAGTCAGTTAGTATCTGTTGAGATTAAAATTCCAGATGAAGATAAGTGTATAAAAGTTTATTGTGCTCTTTACCAAACTCGTGGGATAGTATGGTTATGGCCATAGGTAGTAATACAATTTCCTTGAAGTTTGATGAAGTGGTCTCATCCTTGTTGTCGGAGGAGATGAGACGGAAGAATATGGAAGGACAGAGAACATATGCATTATTTGCAATAGGATGCTCCCAGGAAATAAATATATCTAAGTCCTCAAGTGGGAGATCTAAGTCTAAGGGTAGATATAAATCTCTTGGAAAGTTTGTAAAGGTATGTTGGAGATGTGGAAAACAAGGGCACTACAAGAAGCAGTGTAGATCCAAAGTTGAGAAAAAGAAGGGATCTGAGGAAGCTCCTTCTATAGAAAAAAAGACATCCAAGGAAGAAGGAGGGTATGTGTACATGGCTTCTTCAATAACACATGAAAATCATGAGGCATGGTTGGTTGACTCGGGTGCATCCTTTCATATGACTCCCCACGGGGTGTGATTCTGTGAATATGAAAGGTATGATGGAGGTAATGTTTTCCTAAGTGACAACCAGAATCATAGGACAAGGAAATTTAAAGTTGAGGCTCATAGATGGAAGGATTAGAACACTACCTGGTGTTCTGCACATCCCAGGATTGGCCAGAAATTTGTTTTGTGTACGATAAATGGGCAATGTGGGGGTAAAAACAATATTTGAAAAGGAAACTTGTTGGATGGTTCGAGGAGCAATGGTGTTCTTGAAGGGAGTTCCGTTTGGAACTTTGTATAATATGCAAAGAAGCACTATTAGTGATGGGTGTAATAGTTCCATTGTTCCGAATATTGGATTTAAAAAAGAAATAACTTCTACATTCTCTGGAGAAAAGGTTATGTTATGGAATCAAAGACTGGGGCATATCGGAGAGAAGGGTCTTCAATAACTACACAGTAAAGGTATGGTTGAAGGTATGTCTAAATGCTCTCTGGATTTTGATTTCTGTGAACATTGTGTATATGGGAAGCAGAATCAGGTAAGATTCCCCTACGGTGCAACAAGGGTAGAAGGAATTTTATAGTTAGTTCACAGTGATGTGTTTGGACATGTGTTGGTTCCATCATTGGGAAAACATGTGTACTATGTCTCATTTATAGATTACTTCTCGAGGAATACTTGGATATATTTCCTTAGGAAGAAATATGAACTCTTTGAAATATTTAAAGAGTTTAAGGCTCTTGTTGAGAATCAAATAGAGAAAATAATTAAGGTGTTGAGGACAGATAATGATAGAGAGTTTTGCAAGAATGAATTTGAAGAATTCAGTAAGAAGTGTGGTATAGAAAGGAAGAATACTACTCCATATACACCTCAACAGAATGGAGTTGTAGAAAGGATGAATAGGACGCTAATGGAAAAATCAAGGTGGATGCTCAGTGGTATCGAATTAGGGCAAGAATTCTGGGTAGAGGCAGTGGGTATTGCATGTTACCTGGTCAACACATCACCCTCATCATCATTGGATGAAAAGACTCCAAACGAGGTATGGACTGGTAAGAAACCTTCTCTCACACATCTTAAGGTATTTGGATGTGAGGCCTATCTTCATGTTCCAAAGGAAAATGGGAGTAAGCTAGACAAGAAGGTTGAAAAGTGTATCTTTATTGGGTATAAAGATGGTCTCAAAGGTTATAAGCTTTGGAACCCAGAAACTAAGAAGGTAGTGTATAGCCGAGATTTGGTATTTAGAGAAATGAAGGATGTTGTTAAAGAGAAAGTCCTACCAAGTAAGGAAGAACCAGAGAAAATAGAGTTTTGATTTAAAGGATGATGAAATGGACTCTACAGAAGAACAAGAATCAGAAGAAGAATATCCTCATACTCCAGTATTGAGGAGATCAGTTCAAGAAAGAAGGCTACCGGAAAGGTATACTCCATCTGATTTTTCATTCAAATTTTGCTTTGCCTATTACCGATGATGATCATAGAACTGTTAAGGAGGAAATGTATTCAAAGGATGGAAAGCTCTAGGAAAAGGCCATGGATGAAGAAATGACATCTTTGGATAAGAATGAGGCTTCAGATGTAGTGGAGTTTCCGACTTGAAGAAATCCCATTGGCAACAAATATGTATTTAAAAAGAAATTGAATACAAAAGGTAAAGTGGAGAAATACAAAGCTTGGTTAGTAGAAAAGGGTTATTCTCATGTTGAGGGAATTGATATTGGTGAGATTTTTTCTCCTGTTTCCAAGTTAACTTCTATAAGATTTATATTATTTGTTGTTGTTGCATTTAATTTTGAAGTAGAACAGATGGATGTGAAGACAACATTCCTACATGGGGATCTGGAAAAAGAAATCTATATGAAGCAGACATAAGGATTTGTTGTGAAGGGAAAGAAGGAGTTGGTATGAAAGATGAAAAATTCCATATATGGTTTAAAACAATCACCAAGGATGTGGTATCAAAAATTTAATACTTATATGTTGGGACTTGGCTTCACAAGAAGCAAAGAGGATCATTATGTGTGTTTTAAATTAATTCATGATCATTTGATTTATTTGGTCTTGTATGTGGATGACATGTTGTTGATAGGAAACAACAAGGATATTATCCAAGATATAAAAACTCAGTTGTCCTATAAATTTGGCATGAAGGATCTCGATGCTTCAAATTTCATTTTGGGCATGGAAATTAAAAGAGATTGGAAAAAGAGGAAACTCTGGTTAAATCGGAGAAAATATGTCGAGACAATATTGCATAGGTTTATTATGCAGGAATGTAAACCAATTAAGGTCCCTATTCATGTTGGTGTAAATTTATCTGCAGATCGATGTCCCAAGACACATGAAGAGGAGGAGCACATTCTCGTGTTCCATATGTGAGTGCAGTTGAAAGTTTGATGTATGCAATGGTCTGTACTAGACCAGACATTGCACATGCAGTGGGATTTTTTAGTAGGTATATGTCAAAACCAGAGAAGGGGCATTGGACAACAGTAAAAAGGGTTTGTAGGTATTTGCATGAAACTACTAGTTATGGATTGTGCTACCAAGGAAGACTAGGATTGGACATAATGTTCGATAGACATGGCTTTGTGGATGCATATTGGGTTGTAGATCTGGATCGTAGGAGATCTACAAACGGGTATGTGTTTAACATGTTTGGAGGAGAAATCATTTGGATGAGCAAAAGACAAGGTGTAGTGGCACTTTCAACTACAGAAGTTGAATACATGGTAGCCACTCATCCAAGTAAGGAAGCATTATGGTTACAAATATTATGTTCAAGTATTGGGTCGGTACAACAATCTGTAAGGATATATTTTGATAGTCAAAGTGCAATTTTTATGGTGAAGAACTCGACTTTTCATTCAAAGACAAAGCATATTGATATTCAATATCACTTTATGAGAGACATGGTTGAAGAAAATAAAGTGTTGTTGATGAAAGTGGACACTTTGAAGAATGTTGCAGATTCATTAACAAAATTTGTGAGCACTAAGAAGTTCTCTTGGTGTACATGATCTATGGGAATTTCTTCCCTGGATTGTTGACTATGTAACCCTCTAACCCCATGTGTACAAAGAAAACAACAAGTGGGAGAATGTTGGGTATGTGCTATATTCTTTGCACGACTAGATTTAGTGTCTGCTACGTTGCGTCTAGTGCGTAGGGGGGGTTGAGGGGGGAAATAACCCCCTTGCGTGAGGGTTTGGGGGAAGCTCCCTTGAGAAATTTTTTTGCCTCGGGAAATGTGTCACATTTTTCCTTGTTTT
This sequence comes from Picea glauca, assembly GCA_000966675.3. Lineage (NCBI taxonomy): Eukaryota > Viridiplantae > Streptophyta > Pinopsida > Pinales > Pinaceae > Picea > Picea glauca. The sequence continues at coordinate 13,964 of JZKD02S2352076.1, read as the reverse complement.
TTGCATCGCCTCGATTTACGTGTCCATTATTGGGCATTTTTTTGGCACATGGTTTTTGTCGATGGTTTTCTATTTTTGGTTAAGGAATTAGGGTTGTTGACTAACCTAGGTCATTGGGTTATGGTTTTGGATGTCATTAGCTCCTATATGTACATTGTATTGTAAACAATGTATCACTATGAATGAATATAGAATATGCTTGCTTTCCCAGTTTGGATTTCCATGGGAAAAATCTATGTGTAATGTGTGTATTTTCCATTGTATTTTTTTTCTTCTTTTATTGAAAATATGTTTGCAGTAAAATATTGTACAAGGTTAAAATCTACAGAAACAAGAAAAATGAAGAAAACTACACAAATCACTCTGAACAAGTTGCAAGGGGGGGTGAGGCATCCCAAGAGACACATTTGTAAAAAATATTTGGATGATGTTTGATGAGAACATAGCTAGAAAAAACACCATCTCTACAAGAAATGGGAGGAAGAACAATCACCATACATTGATTATGTAGTTGTTATAGTGAGCGATAATTTAGATGATCAAATCTCTCATGCCAAAGTTTTGTCATGTCATCTCTACGAGCAATAACAAATAATGGAAAATATGATGACCGAAAGTTTACAAATTTGTACAACCTAGTAATTTCATCGACAATTCAAATAACTAAGACATGCTTAGGATCTATTAAATCTTTGATTACAACTTGGTGAGGTGAAAATTCTACTATTTTACCACCTGAATGAGTGATTTGATACATTGATAGAAGGTTGCAGAAAATACTTGGAACACATAATACATCATTAAAAAGGCCATCATCTAGCTGAACTATTATAGACCCTACAAAACCAAGAGATCTATCATCACCAAAAATATTTGTTTGGTGTCACATTCATCAAGAGTAAAAAATATGGCTCTATTCTTAGCCATATGATAATATTCTCTAGAATCAATAAGCCCCTTATTAGAAGAAGAAGTAGATGTTGCACTAAAGAAAAAAAATAGAAGTAGAAGAGGGATAAATTTCATTGCGATGATTTAATCAGTCAATTGAGTATTTGTGGGCTAAAAACTCATTAATTTCAAAGTTTTCAATTCCAAACTAATTTATAGGGATCCTAAATCCTAATTAGTCATTATTTTCTTCTCGTTTATAAAATGAACTAGAGAAAGGTGGCATATGACCATGCTTTCCAAAAATACCCCTGAATATCCATTAATGCATGATGTTGTTTGACTTATTGTTAGATTGTAAAAATGTTATTGACTATGAACCTCTGGTAAATTATTTACATAGAGAGGGAAATAAGAATTTTTAGAATTGAAAATTAGTCCAATAACTTCCCTATGTAATGCAATGGGATTATATAGCTACTACGTTCATAGAGGCAATAATAGTAAATGCATTGAAACATTGATTAGGAAATTTTTATCCCAAATGGCTAGCTATAACACAATGATTATACTAAGTGCACATCCATGAAAATAAGAGTTAGAAGGAGGAGGATCAAGATTGATGTTGTTATTCTTCATTATTTATTTTAAGGATTCCATTTTGAAACATTTAGACTCCAAATGACTATCTCACCCACACAAATTACAATGTGTCTCAATCATATTACCCTTTGATTTAGTTTGTTTATCTTCATTGGGGTTGGGAGCTAGCTAAGGGGCTTTGACACTTGTTTTGTTTGTTTTGTGAGGTTGTTGTTTCTTTGGATGCTTTGGGACTTTATTCTAGTGTGATACTAAGGCTTTGTTAAATGTACCTACAGTGCTAATCACTCCAAGATGTAAGGGATTATCTTGCTCCATAATAAAAAAAATCACAAAAGGCTTCAAAAGATGGAATTTTATAAGTAATCCCTTGAATAATAAGTTCTTCTCTAGTAGAATGAAAATTGTATACAAAAACATAATAGACATTGCCAAGGTTAGTAAGATTAAATATATAAATTGTTCATCTTTATTTTTTTTCTTACAATATTCAAGTAAAAGTCTTAGTGTGTTCACTTTTACAATAAAATAAGTGATCCACTTTTATAAAATAAGTGAGAATCATTTTTCCAATAAATAAATTGCATAACTTAAAATTGCATAAAAAAAAAACTTTAAAAAGGAATAATAAAGTTAATTTATGAGTGATTCATTTGTATAGTTTAACTGAAATTCACTTTATAAAAAAGTTAGTTTATAATTTAAGGTTGCATGCATTTTTTCAAAAAATAACTTAAAAAGAAATATTTGAATAAAGACCTATATTTTAATAAAGTAACTCCCAACAAAGTGAGCTATTACAAAATATATAACAAATTTTAGAGAGAAGGGAGGAAATTTTTTTACTCTCTGCCTTGAAGTGCATACTTACTTTGAAACGAAAGTTTTTGCATGAAAAAACTTCAAAATAGTAGCACAAAAAAAAAATGTAACTTATATGCTCAAGATTAGATCTTAGTTAGTCTATCTGAGACATGCAGTTTTTCCTTTATATCTCTTATTTGTTGAGATCACAAAAAGCATAAGACAAAGATAATACACATACAATAAAATGTTTTCTATTATGTTTCTAATTTGTTGAGATCCCATAATGCATAGGGTAAATAGCATACATGGTCTAAAAAGGAAGAAAAAAAATTGCAATGAAATATTCTAAATAATTAAATGAAACATTATATATCTAGATCTTATATAAATAGTTATATCTTGGGTAATCAGAAACCTTTTTTGTTGAAATAAAAAGGGTTTTCAACTAAAAACAATGCTCCAAATGCATTAGAGTGGTTTTGTTGGTCTAAAAAAGTTAAGAAATAGTAAATTATAGAAGTTATTGAAGGAATGCAACAACACAAGTTCAAGATCTTGATCAACAACTAGAGATGGTATTCATAAGCTCTTTGATACCATGTTCTATAAATCTGGTATATCTACAGAAGTTGAACACCTTAAGGAAATCACTCATGCAAACAAATCAAGATTGATACACTAGTGTATTACATGGTTAAAACCATCGAAGAGGGAAACANACATCAAAGGAGAAGGATCAAGTTAGATAATTTACAAGGAGAGCTCAAGAGGCTCAAGCCACCCACATTTGATGGAGAGCATAGGAAGGGTGAAAAATATAAAGCCTAATTGTTGGGAATGAGAAAATATTTTCAATTTCATAATTATTCATCAAATATGGAAGAAAAGATGGGAATATGTCATATTCAAGGGAAAGCTTCCATGTGGTGGGACCAGTTGAAACAAGTCAAGTGTATTTATGAGAAAATAATATATTGGAAGAATTTCAAGGAATAGTTCCAGCAGAAATACTTTTCAAAGCACTATTATGACAAGAAAATGCAAGAATTCTTTGATCTTCTAAGGTATGTGGATTTCATCAAGGATGAGAGGGTTAAAATTCATAGGTTTCTAAGTGGTTTGTCATCATTATATAATGATAAAATTTAGTTTGATGTGCCCAAAAATTTGGAAGAAACCATGAGAAAATCTTAGTATTTCTATGAGCACATTAAGGCAAGGCTAGTTTTTCAAAAATCTTGGGATGACAAAAATAAAGGCAAGATGGATTAGAGGAAGAAAGGATTCAAGAAATATTTCTTTAGGAACAATTCATAGTGATAAAGGAATGGGTAGAAAGAAAAAAATGAGCCCAATATGATAGATTCCTTAGGGAAGAGGTCAAGATAACAACCCATAAAGTGTTGGGGATCCCAAGAGGATCACATGTATAAATGTTTCCCTCATAAAGGAGATAGGATGAGAATTGTGCATAACCTTTAGGAAGCTCATACGGTGGAAGACATGGTAGGAACATGCCAAGGATTTATGTAGCATTGGACAATAAACAAGAAGACTATCAATCCCACATGATTGAGGTTAAAGGTAATATTTATAATCATCCCATAGCTATTTTGATTTATTATGGAGATAGTCATAACTATATAGATCCTAATATGGTTGAAAGATTGAAATTGAAGAGATGTAAGAATGTGAAGTCTTGGTTGGTTCATCTAGCCACTATAACCAAGAGAAGAATCAATGAGTTTCTCAAGGATTTCCCAGTGAACATGAATGGATTTAGCACTAAGGATTTGAACATTGTACCACTTGAATCATATGATTTTTTTATTGGTATGGATTGGTTGGAAAGAAATCATGTTATCCTAGACTGCTAGAAAGAGGCATTCACCTATCTTGATGAGGAAGGGAGTTCAAGGATAGTTTGAGGTATTATGAGGCCTATATCTATCAAAGAGATTTTAAAATTGTAGATGAAAAGAAGTTTTAGAAAAGGGTTCCAAATATATGCAACGCATTTAGAAGATCCAACCAAGGATAAGGAGAGGAGTATTGAATATTATTAAGTTTTGAAGGATTATGAAGATGTGTTGGGGGAAATGCCAAGATAACCACCCAAGAGAGATATTGAATTTTAGGGAAGCTAGAGTTCCTAGAGCCACAACTCCAAGACTTCCTATCCAACTAGTACTAGAGCCCCAATAGGGAAGTGGAACAACTTATGGATTGAAATTCTTGTTTTCTCCTCTATCTGTGTCTATTTTCTTTGGTATTTTTCTTCCTCTTTCAAATCATTCTGGTGTCTTCCCTCTACCTTTGTTTTTTCTTCTTGTTCCTTTGCTTCTAGTTTTTCTTGGTCCTTCTCTAGAAGTAATAAGAATTGTTCCTTAATTATCTTCCTTTTTTCTTCTTCTTCTTCCATCAGAATCTTTTCTTTAGCCATCTCATCTGCAAATCTGCATAGTACTTCTTCAAATAATAAAACCTCTTTGAATATATCATCTGCATAATTCACTTCATGGATTATAGGGTGAGTTAGTACAACAAATTTGACATGATTGATTGTTATATCTTGTGTATCATGCCCTCTAAGTTCTCCTTTACATAGGCATATCTCATGTAGGGCTTCTACCTCCTTCCTAGCATGAGGACCATTGCATAAAGTATACCTCCCTATGTTCAAGGAGAATGTGGACCAGAGTTTCTTACTCCTACCTAAGACGAACAAGGTTATACAAGTTTCCATTGTTTGGTGAGCAATCTCTCAGACCAACAATCTATAGACTATCAGGAACATATTTTGGTAGAATATGTGGGGCCTCAGAGTTCTCATAGACACTGATGTATGTATAATACTTTCCCATATACCAATCTGTAAACATTCTCAAGGTTTTCAAGGCATCCTGTGATATTCTATATGGTGGATACCCAAAAATTATGGGAAAGGGGAGAAAAGAAATAATCACAGATGTCATATATGCATTTCTTATAATTGACATCCCATAATTATGAACAATATACTTTCACAAGTGGCTGACTAAGGTCCCAATTCCATCTAAAAGCATAAAAGTGGATAACAGAGCATATAACATCAATGAGGTATGCATACATGAAGAAGATAGGATTTTTCATACCTAGGGCATCCTTGATTTTCTAGAAATGTTGAATATTAGTATGTTTTCCCAGTTGAGGATTTAGATTTTCTTTATCATTGTGTATGCCATCAAGAACCATTCCATATGGAAGTGTGTTCTCATTTCTTCTCCATACAATCAGCATATCATAGTACTCAACATCCTATAGGGATTCTTCAGATGTTGTGCAAGGATCAATTGCACCCCTTTCGTGAACCATCTCTTCTTTTCAACCCATCAGTCCTCCATCAATTATTTAAATTCCTTATCATCTTCTCCAAACTTCTTCAGGAATGGCATGTTCAAAGAAACTGTAGTTTCTAGGAGGTGATATCGAAGTCTTATGTCCTATGGTTTTAGAGATGTTATCGAAATATTCGATTTACTCATTATTACAGTGGTATCTTTGTCAATATGTTCAAGGAACCATCTTGCTACTTCATTGTAAGGGAACAACATCAAACGGGTAGCTACAAGGTGAATGCAACTTTTCCTGATATTCTAATATACTTCCAAGTCTTCGTCCTTATAAGGGAAATCTGTAGTGTTGAAAATCATATAAATTTCATCGTACCTGGGAGAATGCTCCAACCCATTGAATAAGTTGGTGTCTATGACAATAATGTCATCTAAACTCACAATGGGTGAAGGTGCATTCACCACGGGGTTTTCCCCTCTTCCAATCTATGGACGTGACATGGTGTTGTTCTAATTTTCTACAATAGATGAATCCCAGATAAGTTTAATAGCTTAATAAAACAGTATAAGTAATTCAAATTAATTCATTCGCATACCTTTCATTCTTGGATTTTGAAGAAGTCTGATATTATCTTGAAATCATTGTATCCACAACACAATTTTTACAAAATTTTGGAATATGAATGAGGCATTATTTACAGTTAAAAGGTTTTAACTGCTCGTAATTTACCCTCCATTTCTTTGTAATTAATGTATAATGGAATACATCTTGTTTCTAGGTGGAAGACTGTGTCATCATTAATTCTTTGTGGAAGTATATATCTTCTCATATTCATGTATCGGGTGCATAGTGATTGAGAGATCAAGCCTGAAAAATTTCCCCGGTAGTACTATATGAAAGGGCTCATCGGGATGTTTCATCGGAACATTTTCAACACTTCATGTCCTAGATGCCTTTCGATGGGTATTCATAAAGAAAATTTGTTTTTGTATTGGGAATCGTGCAAGGGAATAGGTTACACATCTCTATGTCCTATTCATGCATTACTTATCAGGTGCAAAACTCTAGTCTAGTTCGATACCATAACACTTGACATTATCCTTATTGGAGTGCAGCATTGGGGAGAAAAAAATACGATGTAAAGATCACTCCAATGGGAGTTTTTCCAATAGTGTTGTCAGAGAAGACCCATCAAAGAGGAGAATGTATCATGCTTAGTCCTCATTTCGATGGGAATTTATCGAGAGAATATTCATACCTAAAAAATAATGTTCATATGAAAAAAACTTAGTCACAGATATGTTAAAACACTTGGATTTGACAAATTGATTCCTGCAATGTAATGTTGGAGGTTATGTTAGGGACCCACTTCACACTTATGAATTTTATCACATAGACCAGTTCTTTGGGCCAATAATGGCTTGACATGAAGGTACGAGATAATCCCTTTATACCGTAGTGAAGTTATATGCGTCGAGAATAGTCTATCGAAGAGGCTCCAATAGAGTCTATAATGTGCAAAAGGTGTAAACTTCTCCAATGAAAAATACTCTCATAGAACACTTCTCGATAATGTTATCGGGAAGGGTTCATTGGAAAGGAAATTGATGTTATATGTTATTTCACTCCAAGAAGAAACATTCTGACAGAAAATAATCAGATATACATTGGACATGGTCATATGAGTTAAGATTTTATTTTAGGACCTAGTGGTACTTGCAACTCACTCATTGAGACAGAGGGCTAACAAATGTAGGGAAAAAACTCACAAAAACATGTGACTATCATAGGTGTTCTTGGGATAGACTTAGGTTTGCATAGGAATAATTGTAGTTTCATGTATCAATAACAAACCAAGTTGGTAGTTATCAAATCCTTTGCTAACCCACTAAAATCCTATGATGTAGAGAATTTTAGTGGGTAGTTGTGGGGGCACAATATGTTGTAGAGGAGTGGTCACCCATAGTGGGTATTGAAAGCATCTTGTTGAAGCTGGTAATTATATTGATAATGAGGTTGGTATGCATGTGAATGATTCTTGTTGATGAAATTACCCAAGAGCATTTGTAGATGCTATGTGAGCACTCATATTGCAACTAGATTTCCTAGATCCCCTAGTAGAGAGATTCCTTACTAGTCTATGTTGTAGCCCTGGATAGGATTGAGATTGTCTGAGGAACTATGGTGCAAATAAGGAAAGTTCATCCCTTGGGTTGTGTAGACTAATGGGAAAGATATTTGGGTGGTTGTAATTTCTATAGGAGTCACATCACTATATTTTAGTGGGTACTTGAGTTTCTATAATAGAATTTAAACACCCATAGGAGCTCATCTGTTTTTCTGGACTCGTATCCCCATCACAAGGGTGACTTGTTACTGAGAGAACTAGAGAAACAAATTCTATGGCTAGGTGGAACATCCTTCGTCTGCATCTAGTTGTGTAAAACATTTTGAAAGGTAAGTTTTTTTGTCACTATGTTATTTATTGTTTAATGTTGAGGATAAATGTTGCATTTACTCTATATTTTATATGTGTCAATGTTGTTGTGCATGTGCAATCATTTGCATTTGCATTTTCAAATTAGTCATGACAGTTGCATGAGCTTGTATGTCATGTTGTGTATATTTGTACATTTGAATCAATATATTAGTATATTTTTGTAATAACATGGCCCGACCAGGGAGTTGGGTATGTTACATGTTGGTTTCAAATATAAATTGTGTGGTGGCATGCCTTAGTGAGGGATATGGGGACATTACAATAATGGAATATTTATGCACCTAATGAGAGGGGTATTGTTAGAAAAATTATTTCATATTATGCAGATGCTTTGAAAATGCAGGAGTTTCCTTAGTGCTATTATGAAAGCCACTAGATGTAGAGAATAAAATATTTTTTCTTGTTGAGGCTTTGGTCTTCTTTTGGTCAAATAATAGTTAGAAATGAAAAAGAGGATTAAATGACTTTGTTGGAGTGATTTTAGTATTTAAAGTTCAACTATCCTTAAGGTTTGATATCTTTTTGTTTTCATTTATATATTTAAATGAGAGGGAAGGAAGTTTTGATGTTGAAGTTTTTGTATGAGTAGAGCAACGCAAGGCCGGTTTTTCAAAATCATTAGGATGACTAAAAGAAAGAAAAGATGGATATGAGGAAGAAAGGATTCAAGGAATCTGTCTTTAAGAACAATTCATTGTCATAAAGGTAAGGACATCAAGCACAACATGATACCAATATAATATATTCCTTGGGATATAGGCCAAGGAAACAACCCATAAAGTGTTGGGGATGTGAAGGGGACCACATGTATAAATATTTTCCTCGTAAAGGAGGTAGGATGAGGACTATGCATAATATTTGAAAAGTTGATGTAGTGGAAGACATGGGTAGGAGTGTGTCAAGGAATTATACAGCCTTAGACAATAAACACGCATCATATCAATCCCACATGATTGAGGTGGAAGGTAATATTGATAATCAACCCATAGTTATTTTGATTGATTATGGAGCTAGTCATAACTATATAGATCCTAATATAGTTGACAGATTTAAATTGAAGATATGTAAGCATGAGAAGTCTTGGTTGGTTCAACTAGCCACTAGAACCAAGATAATAATCAATGAGTTGGTTAAGGATTTCCTAGTGAACATGAATGGAGTTAGCACTAAGGCATATTTGAACATTGTACCACTTGGATCGTATGATTGTTTGATTGGTATGTATTGGATGGACAAGCATCGTGCTATCCTAGATTGTTACAAAAAGGCACTCACATGTCTTTATGAGGAATGGAATTAAAGGACAATTCTAGGTATTCCAAGGCCTATATTTATCAAAGAGATTTTAGCATTGCAGTTGAAAAGAAGTTTTAGAAATGGGTGCCAAATATATGCATCTCATACAGAATATTCGGGCAAGGATAAGGAGCCAAATATTGAATATTATTCATTTTTGAAGGAGCATGAAGATGTGTTTGGGGAAAAGCTAGGATAGCCACCCAAGTGAGATATTGCGTTCTCTATTGATTTGGTGTCTAGAGTTGCTCCAGTGTCCAAGACTCCCTACCAAACGAGAACACCAAAGCTAAAAGAGTTGTAATTGAAGCTAGAAGAGTTATTGAAGAATGGGTACATACACCCAAGTGTTTCTCCTTAGGGTTCCCCAAAGATTTTTGTGAAGAAAAAATATGGAACACCAAGGTTATGTATTGACTTCAGAAATTTGAATAAATTTATAGTAAAGAACAAGTACCCTTGTCAAGGATTGATGATATTTTTTGTCAGATGAAAGGAGAAAATACATTTTCCAATATTGACTTAGGATCAGGTTATCACCGAATGAGAATCTGAGAAGAAGATACTAGAAAGACAACCTTTTAGACAAGGTATGGTCATTACGATTTTGAAATAGTGTCATTTGGGTTGACAAATGTGCCAATGAATTGTATATGTCTAATGCATGGAGTGTTCATAGATTACCTAGACAAATTTGTTATTAACTTCTTGCATGATGTTCTTATCTACTCCAAGATGGAGAAGAAGCATGAGCAACATCTGATGATGGTGCTACAAGTGTTATGAGAACACCAATTGTATTCCAAGTTGAGCAAGTGCACTTATTATCAAAGCATATCCACTATTTGGGCCACATTGTCTCAGAGGACGGCATAGCAGTGGATCCCGAAAAGATTGAAGCAATCAAAATTTGGCCAACACTAAAAAATATTTTAGAGGTAGATCATTCATGGGTCTAGTCAGTTATTATAGGAGATTCATTGCATGTTTTTCCAAGATTTCACACATGATCACTTCCTTACGAAAGAAAGGAATAAAATTTGAATGTACTACCAAGTATGAAGAGAGTTTTCAACATTGGAAGTAATTGTTAACCAGTGCACCTATATTAAATATTGCAAATCTAGATGAGGATTTTGTTGTGACTGATGCATGTAAATAAGGACTTGATGGAGTCCTTACCTAAAATGGTCATCTGATTTTTTGTGAGTCAAGAAAGCTTAAGGAGCATGAGAGAAATTATGCTACCCATGATTTGGAACTTGTAACCACTGTTCATACGTTGAAATGTGGAGGTATTATCTCATGGGAAAAAAAATTGAGTTGAGGAAAAACCATAGTGGTCTGAAATATTTGTTTGGACAACCGAGATTGAATGTCACACAAACTAGATGGATGGAATTTTTTAGTGAATATCATTTTTCCGTCAAGACATTAAGAGAAAAGAGAATAAAGTGGTTGATGAACTCAATATAAGGGTGCATGAAATGCACGCTACAAACATTAGTATGTATATTTCATATTTAAAAACGTGTCACATTTTTGCCTCATTACGTGTCCCTTGTTGGGTGGTTTTTCGGCACATGGTTTTTGCCAATGGTTTTCTATTTCCGGTTAAGGAATTAGGGTTGTTGACTAATCCAGGTCATTGGGTTAGGATTTTGGATGTCATTGGCTCCTATATGTATATTGTATTGTAAACAATGTATCACTATGAATGAATATAGAATATGTTGGTCTTCCCGGTTTGGGTTTCCAGGGGAAAAATATCTATGTAATGTGTGTATTTTCCATTGTATCATTTTTGTTCTTTTATTGAAAATATGTTTGCAGTAAAATATTGTACAAGGTTAAAATCTACATTTGGTATCAGAGCTTTGTTGGCTTTAGGGGGGACGCTTTATGGTCAAGGGTTTGGCTTGGGACTGTGATAAGCCTTGTGACAATGGGAGATCTATGGTATTGATTTTTCAGGTGAAAAGAAATGGCGAGCAGTTTGAAAATGTAGATCGAGAAGTTTAATGGGAAAAGGTTTGAGTTGTGGAAGCTCAAGATGGAAGATCTATTGGTGGAAAAACATCAATGGATCACGGTGGATCCAGGTACTACACCTCCAAGAACTTCAACAGATAACTGGAAAAATTTGGATCGAAAGGCGAAGAGCACAATCTAACTGTGTCTCTCAGATACTGTATTACTCAATGTGTTGGAGGAATATACAACCAAGGATTTATGGGATAAGTTGGGGAAGTTGTATCAGTATAATTCCCTAGTAAATAAACTTTTCTTGAGAAAGAAGATGTATAACCTGAGGATGAGAGATGGAGACTTAGTGGCAGAGCATTTGAATACCTTCAATACTGTGGTAAGTCAGTTAGTATCTGTTGAGATTAAAATTCCAGATGAAGATAAGTGTATAAAAGTTTATTGTGCTCTTTACCAAACTCGTGGGATAGTATGGTTATGGCCATAGGTAGTAATACAATTTCCTTGAAGTTTGATGAAGTGGTCTCATCCTTGTTGTCGGAGGAGATGAGACGGAAGAATATGGAAGGACAGAGAACATATGCATTATTTGCAATAGGATGCTCCCAGGAAATAAATATATCTAAGTCCTCAAGTGGGAGATCTAAGTCTAAGGGTAGATATAAATCTCTTGGAAAGTTTGTAAAGGTATGTTGGAGATGTGGAAAACAAGGGCACTACAAGAAGCAGTGTAGATCCAAAGTTGAGAAAAAGAAGGGATCTGAGGAAGCTCCTTCTATAGAAAAAAAGACATCCAAGGAAGAAGGAGGGTATGTGTACATGGCTTCTTCAATAACACATGAAAATCATGAGGCATGGTTGGTTGACTCGGGTGCATCCTTTCATATGACTCCCCACGGGGTGTGATTCTGTGAATATGAAAGGTATGATGGAGGTAATGTTTTCCTAAGTGACAACCAGAATCATAGGACAAGGAAATTTAAAGTTGAGGCTCATAGATGGAAGGATTAGAACACTACCTGGTGTTCTGCACATCCCAGGATTGGCCAGAAATTTGTTTTGTGTACGATAAATGGGCAATGTGGGGGTAAAAACAATATTTGAAAAGGAAACTTGTTGGATGGTTCGAGGAGCAATGGTGTTCTTGAAGGGAGTTCCGTTTGGAACTTTGTATAATATGCAAAGAAGCACTATTAGTGATGGGTGTAATAGTTCCATTGTTCCGAATATTGGATTTAAAAAAGAAATAACTTCTACATTCTCTGGAGAAAAGGTTATGTTATGGAATCAAAGACTGGGGCATATCGGAGAGAAGGGTCTTCAATAACTACACAGTAAAGGTATGGTTGAAGGTATGTCTAAATGCTCTCTGGATTTTGATTTCTGTGAACATTGTGTATATGGGAAGCAGAATCAGGTAAGATTCCCCTACGGTGCAACAAGGGTAGAAGGAATTTTATAGTTAGTTCACAGTGATGTGTTTGGACATGTGTTGGTTCCATCATTGGGAAAACATGTGTACTATGTCTCATTTATAGATTACTTCTCGAGGAATACTTGGATATATTTCCTTAGGAAGAAATATGAACTCTTTGAAATATTTAAAGAGTTTAAGGCTCTTGTTGAGAATCAAATAGAGAAAATAATTAAGGTGTTGAGGACAGATAATGATAGAGAGTTTTGCAAGAATGAATTTGAAGAATTCAGTAAGAAGTGTGGTATAGAAAGGAAGAAGACTACTCCATATACACCTCAACATAATGGAGTTGCAGAAAGGATGAACAGGACGCTGATGGAAAAATCAAGGTGGATGCTCGGTGGTGTCGAGTTAGGGCAAGAATTCTGGCAGAGGCAGTGGGTATTGCATGTTACATGGTCAACACATCACCCTCATCATCATTGGATGAAAAGACTCCAAACGAGGTATGGATTGGTAAGAAACCTTCTCTCACACATCTTAAGGTATTTGGATGTGAGGCCTATCTTCATGTTCCAAAGGAAAATGGGAGTAAGCTAGATAAGAAGGTTGAAAAGTGTATCTTTATTGGGTATAAAGATGGTCTCAAAGGTTATAAGCTTTGGAACCCAGAAACTAAGAAGGTAGTGTATAGTTGTAACGACCCTAATTGAATAAATGATTAAAGATGATAAAGAAAAACCAGTTAAAGAAATTAAGCATGATTAATTGTGTGGTAATCAAACTGTAGAATGCATTCAATGAACTGTGACAGAAATTAAGGAAAATAAATAAAATAATGTAAGAACAGGGATGGCGTAGGCTGCCAAGGGTGGCGTGCGCARGGCAAGAAGCCYARAAATCCCGAGACGATAAGGAAAAGGTAAATGAAACGGAGTACGGGGGACAGAGGGTGGTTGTGAGGAGTAACTGCGTAAGGTGGTCGGGAGGAACAAGGCGGGGATGAGGGGGATGTCCGGGCCATTCGGAGGAGGATGGGCGCAGGAAAAACATTCTTTTGGACCATTTTTCACAGTGAGTCGGGCTCTGGACTGTGAGGTGTGTGCTCAGATAGAGACACAGGACTTACTG
>JZKD02S2352043.1:0-22203 GCA_000966675.3 Picea glauca | reverse complement strand
GACCATGATGTAACAACCAACTAGGCTTTAAAAATTATAATAAATCTATATTTATGTTTCAATCAAGATAGGGACTTCTTTCTTTCTAGTTGCAAGATTTAACAACAAAATTTAAACATCACATAGTATATCTATAAATGCTATAATTGGAATTACTTGAATTGAGTGTAAAAAAAAAATAATTGCAGAATTATCTCTCTCGAAGAAGGTTGTCCTGTTGAAACTGCTTGTCTGAAAGTGGCTAAAATTACCTACCCGATACTGTTTCCTCCCATTTAGCTAGTAACAAAGCCTCTTCGGTTCCCTAGCTCCAAGAAATTAGATTTCTTGGTCCCTGAGCCCAAAATCCCAACAACCAGTCCACTAGCCCTAAATCTCTCTCCAATTCGCCTTCTCCCATGATCCTTCCCCAATCCTCTCTTCCTCTCTCGATCCCCCTCTCCATTTCCCCAACCTCCTTCCTTATCCCCTCTCTTGAATCCTCCCCCATTTAATTCCCATCTGCCGTATCCCCTCATTAATTCCTACACCTACCTTTAAATAATAAAATAAGAAAAAAAATCAAATCTAATTAATTAAATAATTAATCTAATTTACCCTAAATAAATTAAGATCATCAATTAATGAAATTGGGTTGTTACATACACTCACCCTTCAAGAAACTTCGTCCCGAAGTTATTGTAATTTACAATACAAGGGAAATAAAACATGATTCGTACATCCGGATCAAATAAGTAACATCATCAATTTAAAACACTTATACATACTAGTGTACCTATGCAAGGCATGCATGCATAACTAGCACATATTGGACTCACATGTGTACTAATGAATATAATTATCACACATAATGCAATTCTTGTATACGTCCAATCCAATCAATGATGCCATTCATTTCATAAAGAATAATAAACCATTTAAAATATCCGCAGAATCCCCCAATTATAATAATTTAACACAAGCAACATTAACTTAGATAATTGTAGTTCAGTTATATATATATATATATATATATATATATATATATATATATTCTTAACTGAACTACAATTATCTAAGTATATCAAACAATTCTACTATAAGGTTAAAACTCCACACACTCTCAACTACTTCTAGTCATCATTCCTCCCTAAACTATTTCCATCTTACATCCCTATCCTTCCTCTACTGGACTATATTGAAGCGTCAAATATATTGACCTAACTCCAGATAGAACCCGTAAGTGGAAGTGTCAACTCTCTTGACCAAGCTTCCCCAACAGTCAATTGGCAGTCATCATCACACGTCTAGAGGAGCGTGAGCTAACACCGTCCTCCCATGACTCCAGGCTTCAGAGGATACACGGTGGGAAATGCCTCCACCCCTCCTAATAAAACTAGGGTCAACACCCTACCATGGACCATACAGTGGCGCTGTGTTAGGATTTTGTCATCGTATATTCAGTTTCAGGCAGTCTTGCTACCTGAAAAACCTGCACTTGTCCACATATCATAGCAATGCAATTGAACCAACATAATTTCACATACGAAGATTCATACCATACTATTTCTCGATCGATGTTCACAACATCAACCCTTTATTATCATTATCCTTTGGCTATTTCATATTCCATTAACATGCAGATTAGTTTATAACACAAACTCATACATATCTATACATTATTATCATGTAAACCCATTTAATAATATCCTCACTTCGGTATCCACGTACCAACAACTTTAAATGTCAAAATTTTCAAGTTAGAAATAGGTTGCATAATATCCATCATAATTCAAATAATGATAAACATTCATAGATTTGACATTCACATAGGTCCATATGTCTAAAATTCCAAGTGTATCATTAATAGTTTCATAGTTAATAAGCAAATAAAATACGATTAGGCCGTAAGTAATTCTAGTTGTCTAAGTCAAAATGCGACATTACATACACCCAACCTACGGGAAAAATATTCCCGAGGTGGTCAAAAAAGTGAGGGATGATCTCCTCGCAAGGTGTCTGCATCCTCCCAAGTAGCAGATCCTAGGCTATACTTCTCCCATTGGACCTTAACTTGGTCTACCAGATGATTCCTATGCTGTCGGACCCTACGATCCAATATGCGTAATGGTTTGAACATGATGGTTCCCATGTCCGATACCTGCAATTCCCTCCAATTTAGTTTGTGAGATTCATCAGCAACATAATGACATAGAACAGATACATGAAAAACATTATGAGTTTTATGCAAGTGGGATGGCAGTACGAGGCGATAGGCAACGGGTCCAATTATCTCTTAGATTTTGAACAGTCTTATAAATCGAGGCGACAACTTTGTCCCTTTCCCAAACCGAATGGTACTCTTATTAGGCCCGATACAAATGAAAACTTGATCTCCCACTTAATAACTTCGGTCAGTATTATGTGCATCAACATAAATTTTCTGTCTAGCATGTGCTTCCTTTAGTCGTTGCCTAATCTGAATCACCTATTCCTCCATCTCTTGAATCAATTCTGGCCCGACTATCACTCGGTCTTCTAACTTTTCCCAACTCAACGATGTCCTGCATGACCTTTCATACATAGATTAATAGGGCGACATTCAAATTGAGCTGTTGAAAATGTTATTTTAGGTTAATTCTACCAAAGGTAGGTATTTCTCCCAATGGGTTTGATTATCCATAGCATACATCCTAAGCATGTCTTCCATAACTTGATTTACTCTCTTAGTTTTCCCATCTATTTCGGGATGATATGTTGTGTTCAAGTTCAATTGAGTTCCCAACGCTGACTGCAAACTTGTCCAAAACCTAGAGGTAAACCGAGAGTCCCTATCTAAAATGATCTTCTTGGGTAACCGATGCAGAAAAATGACTTCACTTATAAAATGATCTTCTTCTTGGGTAACCCTATCTAAGTGTCTCTAACTGGAATAAAATGAGCACCCTTGGTCAATTTATCAACTATAACAAGAATAACATTGTGCCTCAGTGATGTGAATGGAAATCCCATAACGAAATCCATAGAAATGACTTCCCACTTGGACATAGCAACATCATGCGGTTGTAGGAGACCTGTCGGGTGGTGATGATCAACCTTCACTTGTTGTCACTCAAGGCTCTTGGTGATGAAATTGACTACATCACGCTTCATGCCTAACTAGAAGAAAAACTTCTTCATGTTTGCGTACATTTTCTTCACACCCGGATGCGCACAATAAAGTGCTCTATGGGATTCCTTGAGCACGATGCTTCGAATATCCCCACCCTTGGGGATGTACATCCTTCCCTGATATATTAACAATCCATCTGCTTCAAGGCTATATCCTTCATACCTGAGTTCTAACTACCTCTTACTCTGGAGGGTTGAAGTAACCTTTAAATACCAACTATCTCTATGAAGTTTCACCAACACTCACTCCTTCAAATTAACCTTTAAGGGCACCAAGGAGAAGACACGTGGTCTCATGCTCAGGGGATCCACAACCACATTCTCCTTTCCCTTGATGTACGAAATTCCAAAATCGTACTCACTCATAAACTCACTCCATCGCCTATGCCTGACATTGAGATCTCTTTGAGTGAAGAGATGCTTTAAGCTTTTATGGTTTGTTTTGTGCTCAAAGCTTCGCCCCACTAGATAATGCCTCCAAAATATCAGAGCTAGCATTACAATTGCCAACTCTAAATCATGAGTAGCATAAAGCTCCTCGTGTTGCTTCAATTTCTTGATGCATATGCTATCACTCCTCCATCTTGCATTAGCACAACTCCCAATCCTTTCTTCGAGGCATCCGTGCAGACCGTTTAGTCTTTTTCCATAACCGACACTCGTAGAATTAGCGCATTGGTTAGAAACCTCTTAAGCTCGATGAATGCGATGTCACAATCCTTTGTCCATTCATACCTAACCCCCTTACATTGCAAGGTGGTGATGGGTTTCACTATCTTAGAGAACCCTTCCACAACCTTCGATAATAACTAGCTGGCCACATGAAGCGTCTCACCTCATGAGCATTTTTCGCCACTGGCCAATCCATAATGGCCTTCACCTTTTTTGGGTCCACATAAATTCCCTCACCAGAAATGATATGACCTAAATAATAAATCTCTTTCTGAAAGAAAGAACACTTCAACAACTTTCCATACAATTTTTTCTCTCTAAGGCATGACAACACCACTCTCAAGTGTTCCTCATGTTCTCTTTCGTTCTTGGAATAGGTGAGGATATCATGCAGAAAGACCTGTACAAAGCGGTCTAAGTACTTTTAGAATACACCGTTCATTAGGCTCATGGATACTGTTGGTGCATTGGTCAAACCAAAAGGCACTACAATGAACTTGTAATGCCCAAACTGAGTTCGAAAGGCAGTTTAAGGAATATCACTTTCCTTAATCCTTAACTGGTGATACCATGATCGCAGATCATTTTTTGAGAAAACCACTGCTTCTTTCATCTAATCAAAGAGATCATCTATTTATGGCATTGGGTACCTATTTTTCACTGTAACACGGTTCAAGTCCATATAATCTATACACAGTCGTAAGGAACCATCCTTCTTCTTGAGAAAAATTACTGGTGCACCCCAAGGTGAGACACTGGGCCTTATTATCCCCAAGTCAAGTAGTTTGTTCAATTGCATCTGCAACTCACAAAGTTCTGGCGTTTTCATCTTATATGAAGTTTTGGAAATTAGCTCTGCACTAGGTTTTAGCTCAATGGTAAAATCAAGCTCATCAACACAAAGCACACTATTCATGAAACACTCTATCATAGCTCGATGGGATTCTAACCAGTCCATCCTAATGATTAGGTCATACATCCCTAGAGCAGTGACATACACCATCAACCTAGTAGTACACACTCCCAGATATACTAGATAATTATTGATGCTAGGTCCTACCGCTTGTCTTTCCCCCAAATCCATCTCCACTTGTTTAAAGTCATTGTGTTCGTAGGCTGCAAACCCACACTTTTCTAATGTACAAGGTGAAATGAAACTATCTGTAGCACCATAATCATATAAAATTTTAACATTGACATGATTTAGCGTACCTGACGACTCCACCACAGTGGATTGATGTTTTTCCTAGTGGTTATTAACCGCTGCATAAATCTGGTGGCTACTACTCGCTCTTCCCATAGGGGCTTTCCCTTCTATGTGCACGAAGCCTGACTGCGACTTTGGGCATTCATGATGTTAATGAGGTCCTCCACACCCCCAACAAGTAACTCAGGGTGGAACTTGCACACTTCCCTGTGAAGGTCATTGAAATGAGTTCCTTCCCCTCGAGCCCCTGCCCCTACTAGTCACTCCCCGAGAAGGTCGTGGACCTACCTGCATCACCGGTGATGAGTGGGATGTTGCACTCGTTGCCGTTGAAATACATGTTGTAACTGCTCTGGGTGAAGCTCTATTTCCATAAGGAGGTGGCCTAGAGCTTCCTCCCTGGATAAGGTCCTAGGGGCCTTCCCCACGAATCCAGGTTGTTGTGGAATAGTCGATCTCATACCCCCATTTAATCTCATATGCTCTTCGGTGTAACATGCATTTTCAACTGCTTTAGCTACTCACGATGGTTTCCACATCCACACCATGGTCCTTATCTTAGGGTTAACCTGTATTAAAAATGTTCTACTTGTCATTGATCGATATCCATGTATGAGACGTACTTCACTAAGTCCATGAACCTGATTTCGTACTCTTCCACTATTATGTTTCCCTTAATTAGGGCATGAAATGATCCTACCTGTTGTTCCTCATAATAAGATGACAAATACTTTCTCTGAAACCTCTCCTCAAAAAGTTCCCAAGAGACAATGTCAAGAGTAAGGTGCAACTACCTCTTCACATTACCCCACCATTTCAAGGCACTGTCCCTTAACTGAAATATTGTTATCTTCACTTTTGACGTGGAAGCATAGTCTCTCAAGGCAAAACATCTTGTCATTCCTTCCAACCATGCCTCAGTACATTCACTTGCACGTCCCCCAGTAAAATCTAGGAGTTTGATCTTCTATAGCTCTATGGTGATGTCCCCCGGTGGAGGCCCTCCCTTTGAGTCCCTCGACACTTCAGGGTTACCCACTTTAGATGGTGGGAGTTCCACTTCGACATTTGCTGACTGACGTCCCCTAAATGCCTCATTAATAACCTCTAAGGCGCGCAAAATGAGAGTTAGCTCGGGTGATGGTGGTGGTGGTACCAATATCAGTGGTCCTTACGATGATGCCCCCCTACCTCGATTTCCCCTAGTCCTAACCATATTGAATAACTGAATCTGCATCCAACCAAATGCTTATTAGAAAAGTGTTTACGACATTCAACGTTTTTCTCAAACTTAAACTTGCAAACGTAAGGTTTAGGCATAAGTTTCTTTATACTTGTCTGTAAGCAAACATTACTCCCATAAGGTAAGTGGCTAAAGTTTAGGGTTAAAGCATTTAAGATGGGTAATTTTGTCCAGGTAAGTCGTTAACTCCTTCGCCTTACTAGCTATGCTAGCACTGTAATTAACTTTAATCATCCTTCAATCATTCATTATCGTTTACCTTGCATAATGATCCTCTTTAATCCTCCTTTATCCTCATTAATCCTTATTAATCTCCTTAATCCTCATTAATCCCCCTTTAAAACAATATTTTTAATAGAACTAAGGGGCTTATGTATTAAAATTTAATTGATAACAAATTTAAAATTTTATTCTTATGTATCTTATGTATACTATATATATATATATATATATATATTGTATATTTAAAATAAAAATAAAAATATAAAATTTCAAAAATATTAATTTAATTTAAATTTAAATTTATTTGAAACTAGATAATTGGTTATAACCCAAAGGGAAAAAAAAGAAATAATAAATAACAATAATAATAATAATAATTATTATTTTTATTTGTTTTAAACAAAACCTAGGGCGAGCAATGTGCGTCCTCGCATGAGGCCCACGTGCCTCTCCCTTGCATTTTCACCATAAAAAAAAACATCAGCACCTAACCCTACCCCGAGGATCTCCCACCGACTCACTTCACTTCACGCAAGTTGGGTTTTCACTCGACACAATTGAGGGTTTGAGGGCATGGCCTCGACCCCCATGGTCGGCCGCCCAAAGGGCACGACTGTGACCTCCAGGCCAACGTACCCTCATTCAGCCATGGCAAGGAGTCATCCAACCCGAACTGATAATATTTGTTGTCTCTCCAGAGAAGGCGTGGTGAGATTTCTCATAAGTGTCTGGGAGCCCTCGCGCCTCTTCCCCTCACAACAATCAAAACCCTAGGAGCCATGAACAATCAAGTTTTCACCGTTGATAGTCGATCCCCTACCCGTGATGTTCTAAGGGTCCTTGGTCACGACCCCCCTGGGCGTAGCTGTGGTTGAACAGAGCCACGATGACAAAGGAAGTGGACCCTTAAGGATCCTGGGCAACATATATGCATTCATTCTCTGGAAAAGAGAACACTTGTCTGCGGGCTAGGCCCTAGCGAACCTAGGCGTCGATGAATTTTCCATAGTAGTCGAAGACATTGTGTTGCTTGACACTCTAACTCTTGTGAGGCTTCCAAGAATATCAAGAAATCCAATTCAGTGAGGCAAGCTGGTTTTCGTCGACGATGGTGAAGGAAGAGGCTTGGACTCAGAGCAATCGAGGGGCCCGACAAGGAAGTTCTCGATTTCTTGGATTTGCCCTTAAAACTCCAGAAGCTCTCAATTTCTCTTTTTCTTCATAAATACCAAACAATCTAATGGTGAGAGGCTCCTCTCAGTCCCAGTCTGCTTCAGTAGTCTCTAGAGGTGGCCCGACTGGGGCGACGCCTTGCGGTAGCACTACTTCTATGGCCGACCTAAGACGCAGAAGAACGACGAGCGACAATGAAGGAGGAGGGTTTGGGGGTAGCGGTGGCAAGAGCAACTGATCCAGATTATTTTTGGCACCAAATGAGAGCGAAGATATAATAAAGAAATGTATAGAGATATCTTAGATATCCAATATTATAACATAAATGTATCAGAGATGCAACCATAAACACAGATATACAGTAATACACAATATTATTTTCGACATGAAATGAGAGCAGAGATATAATAAAGAAATGTACAGAGATATCTCAGATATCCAATATTATAACATAAATTTATCAGAGATGCAACCATAAACACAGATATACAGTAATACACAATTTTCTATTAATGAGCAAAAATGTACAAAGACTGTAAAATACAGAGTGAAAGACTCGCTAGAATGGTGGCAGCTTATCTCTGAGAAGAGATGTGACAACTACTCGCATCTGTGAGAAGATGATTTTACAATGAGGCTCCAAAGGCCTTTTTATCATTAAAAAAATCCAAAACCATAACCCTAAAAGATGAAAAGCCAACAGTTTTGTGGACCTCGTTTTGGGTAGTTTGGTGTATCAACTTCCCGGGGGTGTAACTTTGGCATACGATCTCTGTTTTGGGCGCATGGTAGGTTGTTGGAAAGGTATCATCGAGGAGATTCATTTTTGAGTTTAGATGAGAACCTTTGGCCATTATTAAGAAGCCCAATCCTGAAAAACCTTCATTTAGGCCCTGAAAATGGCCCCAGAAGTTGAAAACTGCTAAAAATAGTAAATTGCCAAAATTGCGAGAAAACTGCTTTGAACTAGTTGGAAAAGGTGGGTGGCCACTGATATCCACATGGATCAGAAACATGCTTATGTTCTACACAGACAATGCACCCTGCCTCAAGATTCCGCCCACAGTCGTATTGGTCATGAGCCTCTTCTTCATAGGGTTCGTCACCACTCTCCATGTCATCAACAAGTTTTATCATTACAGGTCTGGAGGAGCTTGAAGAGGGCTTCAGAATCTGCAATCCTTTGGACTCGGAATTGTGCAAAGCATTAGTTTTATCGGTGCAGCCTTTGGGTGCTCAATGTTTGTACTGACACTTATACTTGGTCGTTTGGACTCTTTTTTTATGTTTGGTGTAAGCTCGGATGGGAGCTTCGGTATAAAGCCAACCTTTAAGGTTCTGTAACTTTTGTTGTATTTGTTTTATGGATCTTTAAGAGTTCTTTTGAAGATATATGCTTTTTTTTTCGTACTTTTCTGTTAAGGTTTGCATTTTTGTGTATTTGTGATTTGCGAAATTGGCTCCCTTTGTGGATACTTGATCTATAGTTCTATAATATTTACTTTCGCCCGAATGTTATGGCAATTGGAATGATGATTCATCCAGAGCAATATTGTTTGTGAGTTGTTGGTGTGATTAATTTAGTGGCTTTATTGGTATATATATATATATATTATTTTTATTAAGTGATTTCTATGATCTAACCCTTATAATTATTTTGTCTTTGTCCTTTGCAAATAAGGATGTTTACATGTACGGGGGTTGGAACAGTGGAACAAGGAACATGTGGACATGGGACTGGAAGAAGTGTGGTAGGGTCTCTTTCCCTACTGCACTCACCCTCTTCTTCAAGACTTCTCTAGGTAGTTTCCTTAGGGTTCCAAGGTATTTTTTGGGTTATTTCCGGTTTGTTTAAGTGCTGTAAATAAAGGGTTTCAGGGCTGTGTTTTCCAAGGTTGTTGGTGGGTAAGCCCTAGGTTTCAGTTTTGAAACTGGGCTCTGATACCATTTGTAACAACCAAATAGGATTTAAAAATGACAGTAAATCTATATTTATATTTCAATCAATATAGGGGACTTCTTTATTTCTGGTTGCAAGATTTAACAACAAAATTTAAACATCACATAATATATCTATAAATGCTATAATTGGAATTACTTGAATTTAGTGTAAAAATAATAATAATTGCAGAATTACCTCTTGAAGAAGAAGGTTGTCCTGCTGAAACTGTTTGCTTGAAACTGTTTCATCCCATTCAACTAGGAACATAGCCTCTCCAGCTCCCTAGCTCTAGGAAATTAGATTCCCTAGCCCTCGAGCCCAAAATTGCAACAACCAGTCCACTAACCCTAAATCTCTCTCCAATTTCTCTCCAATTCTCCTTCTCCCATGCTCCTTGTCCAATCCTCTCTTCCTCTCTAATGCCCCAACCTCCTTCCTTATCCCCTCTCTTGAATCCTCCCCCCATTTAATTCTCATCTGCCTTATCCCCTCATTAATTCCTACACCTACCTTTAAATAATAAAATAATAAAAAGAATCAAATCTAATTATTTAAATAATGAATCTAATTTACCCTAGATAAATCAAGATCATTAATTAATGAAATTGGGCTGTTACACATGGGCTATGGGTTGAGGGCTTAGGCCCTCAGCCCTTTTTGTCGTCCAAAAAACTTTTATGCAAACTCAAATATAATCAAACCCATAGTCTTAATAAGACTCATCGTGTGGCGTATTAATAAGATACTTGAGTAAGGTAAGGGAGGTCGCGGGTTCGACCCTTGTCGACTCTGATACACAAATTTTTATATAATTAAACCATAATAGCCAATGGGAGGCATCCACATGGTAGCCTCTCATTGGCCTATCTCTGCCACATGTAGCAGTGTGATTAGTCCACTTGGATTGTACAGATCTGCCACTTGTCAACCTGTGACTTGTCCACGTAACTTGCCTAGTCAGCATACAATCAGTCCACGTGGCACCTTGAGGGTGTGTCCATGTCATCATCATATGATTGAATGGTCGTTCCACGTGTCACCCTTCCAATGGTGACACATGTCACCTTTACCCCTTTGACTTTTACTTTTGGCCAAACTTTGACGCTCATAACTTTTGCATACGAGCTCTATTTGACTTGTCGTTTGCACCGTTGGAAAGATGAGGATGAGCTCTATGCATTGATATTGCTTTCAAGAGAATTTGGAATACTTGAATTTTGAGATTTTATGGATCCTCTTGGACCTCTATGAGTGTTCCGGATCCTCCTGGACCTCTGTGAGCATTGCTTAGATCCTCCTGGATCATACCTTCCCACTAAAGAACTTTTATACATCCAAAATTGTATATATCCAACAACTTAGTGATGATAAATCACTCTTCCATATTATTGAATCTTTTGGAATTTAGTCTTCATCTCGGGTCTTCGATCTTAAATATCAAGTATTAGATTAATGTACTTTTGTCTACATTTCTGGAACTTGCCTCTGGCATTGTTACTAATAGTTATGGTTCTAGCTCATAGATTCCCTGAAAACAAAATTCTTGTTCACTAAATATTTGAAATACTCGAATCTTGTATTCAACATCCATTCCCATATGCTTCTATTGAAGATAGTCTATCTTGACCAATATAAAACCAAGTCGAATGTTGATCTATGCCTTGCCTTTTTGGAATCGTTGTTCCTGTACTGTTGATGTATCTGAATGAATTCCTTGTCCATTACTCTCATGCCTTGGAAACAACTTGATTTGTACTGTTATCATATGTACATGTTGTGCTTATGTTCAAGGTATATATCCACACAACATGACATAGTATTTTGAAGATGCTTATAGCATGCATCTTTATGCCTCTTAATTCTGAAGAGAATTATTTCTCCTTTACCATCTCTTGAAAGTTTTGCATTACTTTGATACCCTTTCCACTTCCGATCTACATGTTCCAATTGCCTGCATCCTTCTGTTCCTTCACCTTCGGTTCTTCAGAATCAAGAATGTTGACATAGACAATTCGCTCCATATGTAATCCTTTAGTTATTTACCAGACATTACATTTGTCTATATGATTGTTTAAAGGCTTTAGAAATCTTTATAATGATATCTCTCTCACTTTGAAACAAAGTGGCTATATAGAAATCCTTTTTGCAAGATTCCTTTCACTTAGAATGAAGCGGTTGTATCGAAACATCTTTAACGAGGTTCCTCTCACTTCTAACAATATGTAAGGTGGATATCTATAAATCTCTTTAACAATATTCCTCCCACTCTTAACATCATATAAGGTGGCAATATAGAAACTCTCTTACAAAATTCCTCTCATTCTTATCTACATATAAGGTGTAAATATATTTTTTTTACATAATTCCTCTTACTCTTATAATTTACAATGAGTGGCTTAAAAGCCTTCTAATAGATTTTAGGAGATATCTACATATTCATATTACATTTACAAACATATATATTTACAATGAAATTTTTAGATGGTTTTCTTATGGATTCATTCTTCCCATTGTACCGGGAGGAGTCTCGTAGCTTCCCACCTCTGACAATGCCTTTGACGATGATGTTGAATTTGACATTGAATCCGATGTAGAATCTAAGGTTGAATCTAAGAAACCACTAGACCAAACTATAGGCCTTCCTAGTAACCTATCCTTACGAACACCAAGCACTATTGTTGTGTCTGGAGCAACTTCCCTTGAATACACAAGTACTTGGCCATTCTGAAATGTAACTGCATAGCCTTCATCTTCAAATGTCGCAACTGAGAGTAGGTTTACCTTTAAGTCTGGAACATATAACATATTCTCTATTCCCAAAAATCCTCTCGACTTGAGCCTGAATCTTACATATCCATACCTTCTTATTGCTTGTCTAGTGTTAGTTCTAGATCCTACATAGCAATCTGTGTCAGAATCTAAGAAAGTCAGAAATACTGATCTCATTTTGGTCATGTGGAAAAATGAGCCACTGTACATGAACCATTCCTCGATGTCTTCATATATCAGTTTTCCCAGGCTAGCCATTAGGAAGTATTCTTTCTCAAGTGTTTCAGTAAGACCATTAATATCATTTGGAGTTGCTTGTATTCTTGCAAGTTCCTTTACATCTTTCCTATTCTACATCAGACATAAGTGCGGGTAAAGTGTCCAACACTTCTCGCGTTTAAGTCCACTCTTACCACAATAAGAGCAGAGTGTCTTGTTCCCATCTTGGAACCATGATCCCTTTTTATCATTCCCCCATTTCCCTTGCTTTGAGAAATGATCTTTACCTTTAGCTTTCTTCTTAGAGGGATTATCTTTCACGGACTGTCTACAACACTTCTCCACATCATGGTTACTAATTCCATAGGAAGCACATGGATATATGGACCACTTACCAGTGGGAAAAGTCTTCATTCCTTCTCCTATATCATGCACATCTTTCTTTGGAGATGTCTCACACATGTTACCTTTCTCTAGAATGGAGGGTAAGACTAATTGTTTATGAAGGACCTCTTCATCTGAAGTTCTCCTTGTTTAAGCTATCCTTGAGCATTCTCCATCTTGACGGGAAAAAGAATAATGTGATGAGTCATCTTTCTCGATCATGCCTTTTGATAGAGGTAGTCTCTTTTGCATCAAAGACTTTACATTCTCAGCCTGCTAATATTCATGGATTGGTATTGATGGTGCCAATACTTGGTTCCTGATCTGCAATTTTCTTTCCAACTCATGAAAAATACCTTTATGGAATTCCTCATGACATATCAGTCGATCTTGCAGCCTATGCTTCTCTTCCTCAAAAGCTTGTAACTGCATTCTTAACTCATAATTCTCCTTCTGGATTTGTCGATTAATGTTCTTCTGCAGCCTCAACTTCATGAGAGATTTACTTATCTTGTCCTCTTGATAAGAGTCTTCAAAATCTTCGCCAATTGAATTCTTGGATCTCATGTCACATCAACAACTTGCAAATGCACGTCAAAACTAGCTCCGAGACCATTTGATATGAAAATCCTAAGACGCCACTTATTTCTTTACAATATATACATGCAACATCTAACTTGATTCAGAATAATTTCCTGATCATATTGAGGTGATTTGCAGAAAAAATGATGATATTCTCTTTATCCAAAAACTCATAAAATGATGATTAATTTGTAGAATGATGAGATGATACAATAGAAAATAAAAGAACTCAAATTACATTTGTAGATGACATATATTACTTCATCTTCAAAGTCCCTTTAGATAGCATGATTGTTCTACATCATCTCAAAACACCAATTAAATTACAACATGAGCTTGCAAAAAAACAATTTTAATAGATTCTCTTTAATTCCACTAGTCAAAACAAGAAAATGAGTTCACCATTAAAATCTTTACGAAATTCTAAAAAAATTGAGTATAAAGTTGACCAAATTTTGAACTCACTCAATTATACCCTCTTTACACGCCAAACGATACACTATGGTGCTCATTAATGATAATGTGGACTAAAACTTTGACAAATTACCTCTAATCATAAAATAGACCTCAAATTCATGATACTTGTGAAAAATCATGAAAAATCATGAAAAATTAGTATAAATTTTCCTAGGTGATATTAATATGCATGCTTTACAAGACACACCATATTTGGCCTCCTCTCTTGCACACAAATCTATGTAGTTCGTACAACCTCAAAATCTATGTCTCCATTGGATAGAGTGTCGCCTCAGGATCTGTGCCCTCGGTATGTGTTCAAACATTAAAAGTTGTGCCCTTAATATAGGTTGCGGACCTCTTAACTCCCATTTGGATTTCGTGCTAGGCATTAACTATATGGTTAGGCGAATCCCTAAAAAACTCGCTCTTGTAACGGAATTGGTTAAGCATTGGCGCATATGATTGGTAGGTTGGGTGTTCAAGCCTCACTGACCGCCGGTTCATACATTGTTTTGTTATATGGTTATTAAACCATATATTATATATATTGTTATATGGTTATTAAACCATATATTATATATATGGCATGTGGTTAAACTTTTGTGCGAGTATAGGACCGGTGGTTATATTGAATATTACAACGACCATGGGATATGGGTCGAGGGCCTAAAGCCCTCGATCCTTTTTGCCGCCCAATTTTTTTTAATGCAAAATCAAATAAAATCAAACCCATAATCTTAATAAGACTCATCGTGTGGCATATTGGTAAGACACTTGAATAAGGTTAGGGAGGTCGCGGGTTGGACCCCCGTCGACCCCGATACAAAATTTTTAATATACATAAACCATAATAGCCAATGGGAGGCTTCCACATGGAAGCGTCTCATTGGCTTATCTCTGCCACATGTTGCCCTATGATTGCTCCACCTGGATTGCATGGATTGGCCACTTTTCAACCTGTCACTGTTTCACGAAACTTGCCTAGTCAGCGTACGATTAGTCCATGTGGCACTTTGGGGATGTGGCCACGTCATCACCATACGATTATATGGTCATGCCATGGAAGCGTCTCATTGGCTTATCTCTGCCACATGTTGCCCTATGATTGCTCCACCTGGATTGTATGGATTGGCCACTTTTCAACCTGTCACTGTTTCACGAAACTTGCCTAGTCAGCATACGATTAGTCCATGTGGCCCTTTGGGGATGTGGCCACGTCATCACCATACGATTATATGGTCATGCCATGGAAGCGTCTCATTGGCTTATCTCTGCCACATGTTGCCCTATGATTGCTCCACTTGGATTGTATGGATTGGCCACTTTTCAACCTGTCACTGTTTCACGAATGGGATATGGGTCGAGGGCCTAAAGCCCTCGACCCTTTTTGCCGCCCAATTTTTTTTAATGCAAAATCAAATAAAATCAAACCCATAATCTTAATAAGACTCATCGTGTGTCATATTGGTAAGACACTTGAATAAGGTTAGGGAGGTCACGGGTTGGATCCCCGTCGACCCCGATACAAAATTTTTAATATACATAAACCATAATAGCCAATGGGAGGCTTCCACATGGAAGTGTCTCATTGGCTTATCTCTGCCACATGTTGCCCTATGATTGCTCCACCTGGATTGTATGGATTGGCCACTTTTCAACCTGTCACTGTTTCACGAAACTTGCCTAGTCAGCCTACGATTAGTCCATGTGGCACTTTGGGGATGTGGCCACGTCATCACCATACGATTATATGGTCATGCCATGGAAGCGTCTCATTGGCTTATCTCTGCCACATGTTTCCCTATGATTGCTCCACCTGGATTGTATGGATTGGCCACTTTCAACCTGTCACTGTTTCACGAAACTTGCCTAGTCAGCGTACAATTAGTCCATGTGGCCCTTTGGGGATGTGGCCACGTCATCACCATACGATTATATGGTCATGCCATGGAAGCATCTCATTGGCTTATCTCTGCCACATGTTGCCCTATGATTGCTCCACCTGGATTGTATGGATTGGCCACTTTTCAACCTGTCACTGTTTCACGAAACTTGCCTAGTCAGCGTACGATTAGTCCATGTGGCACTTTGGGAATGTGGCCACGTCATCACCATACGATTATATGGTCATGCCATGTGTCACCCTTCTAGTGGTGACACATGTCACCTTTTCCCCTATTTGACTTTGAATTTTGACCAAAATTTGATTGCTCATAACGTTTGCATACGAGCTCTGTTTGACTTTTCGTTTGTGCTGTTGGAAAATTGACGACGAGCTCTATGCATTGATATCGCTTTCAAGAGAATTTGGGATAGTTTAATTTTGAACTTTTATGGATCCTCCTAGACCTTTGTGAACGTTCCTTAGATCCTCCTGGATCAACAATGCTCTCCTTTGTTTTCTTAGTCAACGTTGCAACATCTCCCTCCGCTTGATTTCTCCATTGATTCTCCTTTGTAGGAGCCTTGTTAACTTACATCTGCAACATTTCTCTTTTCTTTTTCAATTGTATTGTGTACTCCTTGAGCTATAGGTTCAAAGTATACAATTCCCTCATGTAATCATCCTTTACCTTAGCCTTGTCCATCATCTTAGTAGCGGATTCTATAATGAGCTTAGTGATTAAGGGAAAGTCAATCTTCTATGTTATGATCTAACGCCTTAAAAATGATAAAAATTCAATAAATAGAGTCCACTTTGAGGGGAAAACCTCCTTTTACAATATATCTAATTCATAATACAATATGAGATGAGATAAGATGATCATAAGACTAGGTCTCCTTGGCATATATATAGGAGACAAAGGGTACAATTATAATGAAAAGGTGCAATGAAGGGTTCTTATGACATACAAATATAACACTAGAAATGTAATAATATAATATATCGGGCTTAATAAGCGGTTTTATACATAACTCGGGGCTTTGTCTAGGGCGTAACACTCTACAAGTCAATGAAATTATATGTCCCTTCCTCTTGAACTTCCTTCGTCATGAGGGATACCTAGGATATACTAAAGGGGTTTTCTCTACCACTTTCGTGTCTTGAAGACTCTATTGTAGAATATTTTTGTGTGGTTTAAAACTTAAACTTGAACCTTGGTTCAGTTGCATGTAATGTGGCTAGTGGATTATACATTGCATAAGGTGTGGGATGGAGTAATGGTGTGGTCATCATAAGAGGGGTAGTAGCGGGTGCTAAGGGAGGTACTTTCTTGGGCATGAATTCTAGGTGAAGTCATGAGAACTCCTCTACTATTCTGAGTTCTAGATGAACACACAAATATAGCCAATTATTTCTTCTTTCTCCTTCTCATCTAGGACGATTACCCATCTAAATTTTTTTCCTAGGGACTTCAGCATTTCTTTTGCATGTTTTATTGTCATCCCTTCCTTGTTCACATCCATATGTGCTACATGGAAGATCCCCCCTTTATTGGGTCTAAGGTAAAGGCAAAGCGCTAACTCCCTTAAAATATTGTTCTATCCTTAAGCTACCCTAAAACCAACTAAACTAAGTGATGAGAAAGAAAGGAAAGAGGATTAATAAGTGCACCTTTAGTCCTTGTGGTTGGTGTTGGCCTCTTTCGATTATTGTCGCCTCCTAGATTACTGGTCTCCTCCCAAAGTTGACCTGCAAAATGTTAGGAATACAATGCAACAACATATGCAATCTCTGCTGATCACGTTAAATGTTTAAACATAGATATAAATGCACAAATCAACAAAAGCATGTAAACATAGGGTTTTGGGACAAGAATGGACCTTTTTATTCAATTTCAAAACAAAAAGGATTACAACCTTTGTCGACAACTGATCCACGAACCAAGTCCGGGCTCCTCTATCATGGCTCCAAGTGCATCAATCCCACATTATCTTCTCACAACCAACATATCATCTAGGAAAGGAGGAAGGGTTGCATAAGGAGAAAGGTTGGAGGGGAAGGCTGAGGCCAAAACTCAGAATAGGATGCAAATCTTGGGCTAATAAGGGGAAGGGATTTTGGTAGAGTTTTCTTATTCTCTTGCTTGTGTTCTTGAATGACTCCCCAATACCTCTTTTTATATGAGAAAAATATGGTTATTCGGGTTAGGGACGGGATACAAGGGGTAAAATGGTTAGGAAACCCTCTATAGCCTGTAAACTTCGTCGAATTCCATGCAATTTTATATTTTTACAACTTTTGGAAGTAAACGCGGGCTAATTAGCATGCAACTCGCGTATGTATGCAGACTAACTAGCATGAAGCACATGTGTGTACGCGGGGTATTAGTGTCGCTGGGCGCATACACTATCCAAAAAATGGTTTTTTAAAAGGAAGCCTCAACAATATGTTAGAAAAGTATGTAAATGGAAGGGCCAATGTCTTGTATGCAGAGATAAGGCATTTTTGGACTATAACAGATGCCCCCTAATGTGTGAGGTCAGAAGAGAAACTGATGGCCGAAATAGATTACAATATCTTTACACAGTGGGAAAGCACGGAGTTGAGTGAGCTCGAGATGCGTGGTTGTGAGCATGCCATTTGCAAAATAATGATAATCTCTTTGAGGCGGGCATACCCATGCTTAGAATAAACTAAGCATGGATGCCAGTCAAGTACATTGTAGATCCATGTCACATACGACTACTAGACAAAACATAAATGTCCATATAAAGTGCAGTTGCGAATAATACACAACGGATCTACATCTTAAGATCATTTGAAGATATACAAGTACAATATGATATGTATCTTCAAGAAGCATCGATTCCTGTGGTTGGAGATGAGGACTTCATTGCTCGAGCAACAACTTCAAGATCTTCAAAATCTCAGGTAGGAGTTCAATAGGAGTGTAAGACTCACTACCCTAAGGTCTTCGACATGCAGTCGGGGAAAGACTGGAGGATATCGATCATCAGGCATAGAACTTCATTGATTTTGAATCCGAACTTGACTGGACTCTCGGGATGGCCGACTCATAAAAGGAAAGAGATAAACTGCAGAATGGCCAACTCAGGTTAGATAAAACTTCCCTTGGACAAAAGCATGACAAAATGATGAGACTCAAGCATCATAGTATTGACATAAGTCTGTGGTACATAAGGCATCACAAAATCTCTATATGTTTGGAAGAGTAACCAAATGGAGGAGGACACAACTCTATGTAACGAGAACAACTTCCTAAGTTCATACTAGATCCCAATGCTTGAGGAACAAACATAAGGATGTGCTTTGTCCAAGGGCGACTATCTTGCTGCCAAAAAAAGAGAATGTATATCCCATCCTCTCTTTTTGGAATATTTGATTTTTTTGTCCTTTTCAAATTTATAACGAGCTTGAAAAAGAATAAAAGAATGCTATGTTACAATGGAAGAACAAGTGTCGCGGGCAAGCAAACTAGTTCCAAGCGCATGGAACATACTAATGCTCAGTGAAAGGAGACATATGCAGGATAAGGACACTCAGGAAAATTCCTCCATGGGTCAAGGTGTCAGATTGCGAGGGAAAAAGTGCTACGGGGCTTGCATTTAAGCAATGCTTTGAAGGTTCAATTAATAGCAACATGAATCCGGAATTAGGCCAAAGACGCAAGGATGAGACATGCAATGCGATTAAGTATGACATAACAAGAGTCCTTCCATGTGAATTTTTACAAGCCCATAGAAGGTAAGCTCGGTGTTTTTTCACGTTTTAAAGAGTTTGAAAAACACTGAAAGAAGACTCCAGAGTGTTCCTTTTTCGTAATTAGTCCAGTTGATTCGAAATAGGGTTAAACTTATACTAAAAGGATGTCTCTTCAAAACCATTTTAACGAGTGTGACTGAGACAAGATCACTCGACTATCTTTTCAATTTTAAGGAGTCTGAAAAGAGCTTAACTATGGACTCACAACCTTTTTCTAAGTTTAGTCTCCTTAGCCTAAAAAGTGCAAAACATAACTTAGGAGAACTCTCTCAGAGAGACATGTCTTCTGAAGCGTACCTTTTTCCTGGATAATCTATTGGCCAGAAAAAGGGTTAAACTTATGCCAAATAGATATTCCTTTTGGACCCATTAACGAGTGTGAAAGGAACAAGGTCACTCGACGATCTTTTCATATTTAGGGAGTATGAAAAGAGCTTAACTATGGACTCCGGGGGGGTTCCTTTTTCATAGATAATGTCCAAGGCGTGAAAAAAAGATAAACCAAAACCAAGGAGAATGGCCCTTTTTCAAAAAATTAGTCCCTCAGGCCCGAAAAAGGGTTAAACTTACGCTTGAGAATACTCTCCTAGAGAACCGAAGATCCTAGGGAATACCTTTATTCATAAATTAACCATCTAGACCGAAAAAGGGGTAAACTACCGCCAGACATATGTGCCTTCAAATTTTAGTTTGATGAGCATGAAGGGAAACAAGATCGCTCGACAATATTTTCGATTTTAGAGAGTTTGAAAAGGACTTAAAGAAGACTCCAGGGGGGGTTTATTTTCTTAAGTAATCTAGACGAGACCGAAAAGAATAAATAAGCACTCGTTAGATGTTGATTTCAAAGTTTAAGTGAGCTTGAAAAACAACAAACCATGCTCATGGGGAGTCCCTCAAGTAAGAGCCAGAAAAGACAAAGAAGACTGGGGCTTCGAAATGTAATCATGGAAGGACTAAAAGGACTCCCCCAGCCTATGGTTAAAACTCACAACATGGACACCAAAATGCAGCAAAGGATCTACCTAGGGAATCCATGTAGAGGAAGGCTCTACCACCTAATTACGACACTTCTAAAGCAACATAGAAGGTTTTTTGTCGCACTTTGGTGGGATCGATCCTATGAAAAAGCAAAAAAGTCAACAATATGCAAAATGCAAGGTGGTGAGAAACTAATGAAAATATCAGAAAATGACTTTTACCACGGGATGATATAAGTGTAACCCGTCTCATGTAAACACCAAACCCAAAGAACAATTTCATTAGAACGACCCAAAGATCTCTCAAAAAGAAACTTAAGTAGCCACCGAGCCAAGAAAAGGGAAAAGGAGGACCAAACTGGGGCAAAAAGGGCAAAAAAATTCTATAAATAGAGGTGGACAACTCATTTTAACCATTACAATTCAGAAAATAACCAAAAAGTAAAATAACCCTCTTCTTCAAAACAAGAATCCAAGCAGCTAAAGTGGATGAAAAATCCTCAAACTTGAATCAAGTAAGTACAAATGACATTTCCTTTCATTTTAATCCATTATTTATTGCTCGATTTATTGTTTGGAGGGTGCACGCACTTGTAAAAGGGTCGGGCCTGCAGGTATACTGGCTGTCCATGCACAACACGCGTATGTACGTGGGAAAAGTAACACTTAGCCAACGTACATACATGACTCTTAAAGACAACCCATGTACATCTCTTTTATCTTTCAAAAAATGTGAAATAAGGGGCTAACCTCACCAATTTTTTGCAACAGGATGTATGTTCATTGACGGGAAATGGAACATTAAGAATTATATGTCTTGGTAGAGGAGGATCCAGGGGCCATTGCCATACTTAAACAATGTGGTATGTGGAAAGTTTTTCAGTGTCCATTCATGAGGGCACAACCGAGATTACTAAACCACTTGAAAGAGTACTGACATCCAGATGCAGAGGCCTTCATGCTAGAGGGTCAATCATTGACTCTGACGATGGAGGACATTTACTTTTTGACCGACCTCTCCAGGAGGGGGGAACCGATCAACTTGAGGACCTTTCCTATAGGACCATACAACATAGAGGACTACATTGGGATGTATTGCGAGGTTGGCACTGCGAAAATAGGATCTCAGGTGCTAATACATAAGATCATTGGCCTCAATCTTCGGATAGTACTCTTCATGATTGGGCGGATCACGAGATCTACAACACTTTATCAAGCTTCCCATGCACAAATGCATTGTGCAGTTCAGTGTCTAGATGCCACTATTTTTTACATGAGCACTATAATGCTCTCATGCATAAAAAAACAACTAACCGACTACCGAAGAAGAATGAACAAGAACTTTGGGTTCGAGACCGTATTGTGCGCTTTCTTTTTCAAGAGAGTTTCAAGACTTAGCCCGAGGGAGACAATATGAGGCCATATTGCCTCCTTTTCGGCATTGTGCAAGTGGGCAGCTTTGTTGCCTAGATAGGGTGTGGGGAGAGTCCAAGAGGCCTTTGATGACAATTGTTTCGAGTGGTGGGCTCGTCA